>BMAW01056365.1:141164-213238 GCA_019974015.1 Nephila pilipes
TTGTTGTACTTCGTTCAGTTTACACCTTTACATAAACAATCATTTAACAGAGTTTCCTTTTCACACATTTGGCGTCAAATCAGGTCATATTTGGAAGTCGCTACCTAATTTAATCCACGTGACCTATGAGGGCCAAATGTGCCTATCATTGCAATTCTGCTTCCGGCCTCGTTCAATTATATTCAAATTTTCCATTCCTAATACCTTTTTATAATCGTCAAAATTTACCGTTTTTAAGTTATTCGTCATTCGTAAATGCCTCTTCCAACATTGTCTCTTTGTTACTGGGCAAATTCCTGTAGTATTACATTTCCATGGGAGCGTAACTCAAATCTCATGGAAGAATTTTCATTTATTCTTAAAAATCTAGTTAAATCAAAAAATTGTCTTTAGCGTTTTCATTAGAAGGGATCAGTTATTCCCAAAACATCTGTTCACTAATTCTTTAACACTTAACATTCCTCACATTACAACGACGATATCAATTTAACATAGTATTTTTAACATTCAATTTAATTTCCGATTACTGTCCATCTAGTTTAGTTTCAATAGGTTAATCAGAATCACTCAAGTTAAATTCCCAGTTAATACCAATATTACCAGCCCAATCAATAGCCCTCTTTCGTTTTCTTTTCAACTCAGATCCGATAAAATAATTCTTATTTTCAACTCATTTACAATGCAGCTTTATCCTCAATTTTTAGAATAAATCACCTTATTTTTCTTTTCGAAAGCACTTCAAAACTACAATACACTTAAGGCGCTCTAAATCCTCTACTCAGATAGAGAACACCTGTGATGTTTAGGTTCTGTTTCATTTCCACTCGAAGAGAAATGAATTATAGTTTCCTCTCGAGGCGGTGACCTTCAAACTATTCATAACGCTCTCGCTGATAAGCTATTTTCACAAGCGGAATCATGTAACTCAGATTCTTTTTCCCGACCTTTGACCCGTATGAAACGCAGAGTTTGAAATAAATACTCTCGTTTCTGTTGCTATTAGATAGAGAGTTTTACGGAACCCTGATCACAATTTTTTATCAATTTGGGCACATAATTTCAAAATGAAATAGTTCGTTTAGAACAATTAATACTATTTCTAACTTTGTCTCAAATGACCTGTTTTAAAACATAAAAGCAAACACCTTTTCTTACCATATGGTGTCAGTTTTGCAATCTAGACATCGGTACAGTATAACATTTTCTTGGGATGGGATATCACAAAATACAATTACTCTTCTTACCTGCAAGATTTCAGATACACAGGGCTGTCAGTCATTAAATCATTAGGAGATCCTTTCGGTTGGGGATCCTTCTTTCAGAATATTAGTTACAGATTTGGCCAGCTGTCCATCTCGTCCCTTGGACTTCTAGGCGAAGGAAAGTCATTAAATGTTCTAAAGAACGACATGATCCTTTGGCGTCCGTTCCTGCTACGTTTCTTTCCCAATGTCATCGTTCCTCAAGGAATTACAGGATTCCACTAAGGCATTACTCCATACTTCTCTTAGGTTCGTCCGAGACTCTCTAATGACCCCGCAATTTGCCTTCGTTCCGTACAAGGAGGGCAAATCTCGCTTTTCGTTCTGCCACAAGCATTCTTCATAACTAAACTCAAAGTTCTAGAAGTAAATCTGTACAACAAGTTCTCACGTGCCATTTCTCTCCTTTAGTTGTTGAATGGCTTGGATAATGTAATGGAACAGACTTAAAACTAATCTTTCTGCTTTCGATTCGGTTCAACAGACTGCAATAAGTATGCATCTTATCTTCATCTAATACTTCTACTCATTATGAATTTTCTGGAATTGACTCAAGCCAAAACAGTCTTTAGCTTCGCCGCTAAATTTCTTCAATTCAATTTTAGGCAATTTATGTCTTTTTCAGTTTCGGTAGGAATAGCAGCTTCTTCGTTTCGAATCACTCGAGAACAAATTTCGATATCGGTCACGATAGCATTCCACTTCTTCCACATCATTCAAATAGAGCTGCTCGGCTTCTTCCGTATTCAAAATTGTGCGGAAACTTGATTCTGACAAGGTCAGAGTCTTTCAAATTTATCTATAATTTGCACCTTCAAAATCGACAGTAATTCAAATCTATCAGTTTCTTAGTTCAGAAGTTTCCAATCTTTTTAAAGTAAAGAGAAAATGCTGTCCTCAGCCCTTTCCTTTGGGCCTTCAAACATTCAGATCCATTACAGTTCAGAGAATTCAATTCAGGTCCAGTAGTTCAGTTTCGGTTTCAGTGGATCAGTTTTGTTTTCAAATCACCTCCAAACCATCCCAGCCGAGATACCACAAATATGTAAGAAACAAATATCCACTCTGAATTCCTGCTTACCCGATGCTGGATGCTGTTGAAATAATTCAGACTTCAACTTAAAGTAAATCTATTCAGGCTTCGCCTTCCAGAGCTTCAGCACCTTTTGCCATTGCTTCATTCTATTTACAAGTCTATAAAATGACGTCACGCAGTAACGTCACAGTTACAGTTATACAGACGTGGTGGCATGCAGCGCCACTCACTTACAAAAAAACACTCTTCTTCACAACAATATATATTATATAAGATTTTCAGGATAAGGAATGATATATTCGTTCCCAAAAACAATAACAATGAAAAATTAATTAAATTTATTATTAATAATTACAGTGTTAAAATATATTAGAAGGAAACAGAAATAAATTTTGGACTGTTACATAAGAGGACCTTGTGTATTATCTAAATAAAAGACAAATAGAGGTCCTTTGGAGAAATATAATTTAATCTCGGTACAATATTAAATGGAAAAGTGTGAGTGTAATGGCTAAAAAAAGTTTTCAACATTGTCAATTGTTAAGCAATTCTTGTATGTATAGTTAAAATCCCGTCTACCGGCCGTTTTGATTTCATGACAGTAATCTTATCTTACACTAATTTCTGCTACCATCCTCAAATTTTTACTACTTTATCTATTTCAATGCAAAAAAGTTCATCCAAAAAAGAAATAAATAACAAAGGTTTCTGCAAAATTATATTTTCTCCCCGTGTTTTTAAAATATTTTAGAATAGTTTTAAATACAGAAATACACACAAGCGAATCATTTAAATAGAAGCAAAGATATTTTTAAGAATCGGAGAGAAAATGAAACTTCGCAGAAATCTCCATTATTTTCATCTGCTTCCGATATTTTTTTCCCCATTCAAATAGACAAAATAGTGAAAATTTGAGGATTGTGGGAAAAATTCCATAGGAGTAGCATTACATTCATGAAATCAAAACTTCTGATAGAAGGGAGCCTTGAGGTAATTGTTGTTGAAACATTTCCTCACCCAATGACTAATTTTAATTCAGCTTTACTGAACTAGAATACTTCATTCACATACATTTTAAAATTACGTTTTATGAAAGATTTATTATTCGCTTAATTAACATGAATATTTCGTTTTTTTTTTTTTTTTTTTTTTTTTTTTTTATCACGGATAATCTAGTCTTGGTAAATCTTTCATTCATTCAGTGATATAATTTAGTGCAAAACTAAAATTTCTTATCACGAAGGTTCTTATTCAGGTGACCAATTTTTCTTGAAAATATTCAGATAAAACAGATTGTTTGCAGTTGCAAAACATAACAAATAATACGAGGTACTCTACTAAGGTATTTCTATTCAATGTTTAATATAATCTCAAAATTATTAAGTTATTTTCCAACTACGAATAAATACGATACAATTTGCTACACGTGTAACATTTTATTAAATATTTAATTGGAATCACTTAAGTGAAGTGGAAATGTATGCTAGCGAATAATAATATAAAAACAACCTGAAACGGAATTATTACTTCACAATTTATGTTGCATTCAGAGTAGGAAATTCATATCTCTTTAACTAAGTGAAGGACATCTAAAATCCTTACCTACATCTAGGAATCTTTAAATGCTATATTTATTGTTGTAAAGATGAACATGTGGGTAAAGGTTTGAAGGCCTTTAGTTGTTTACAAGTTAAAAAAGTACTTTTGTTCTCAAATTTCTTGGTAAGATATAATAAGTTGGTTAATTTTGTAATACACTCGAGTGCAAAATGAAGATAATTTACAAATTTGTCAAATTTTTGAAAGCTTGAAGGACAAAACATAATCAAAGTTGGTATGAACATACATTTTCAACAGAAAATTAGATGTGCCATTCAATAATTATTTTGTCTTTAAATATCATACTAAAAAGGTGTCCAAAATCCACGTAGTGATATTGAATAAACAATATGTGTAACAAGGTATATAATCATCTCTCACTGTTAGACAGGTAGCACAGCAGGCGAGTATAAAGATTAGGAGACAGTAGAGAAGTCCTTGCGACAATCGATAGCATACTTTCAGCGAGGCATTTTTTTTAGCTCCCGGGTGGGTTTTGGAGAGAGATAGGGAGATTCATTTGTTCTCTCTAAAGATTCACAGACAGGCCCTACGAGTATAAGGTTAAGGCCAAACCATGATCCGAACTTTTTAACTTTTCAGGAAATATTTGCCCACCTGAGTCTCATGTGGACCCATTAACAGAAACTTAGGGTGTCAATTGCACACCTGAAAGATTAAACATAGAGCTCTAAACTTTCCTCTGTGTATCTTATAGCATACTGTGAATATTTGACAAATACATGCAGTGGTGCGCAGTCAACTAACATGATCTCTAATGGTTTTATCAAACCATTAGAGCTCTACCACTGTAACTATCCATTCACCTGATGAAGGAAGGATGGTTTAATCTTCAATGCTCGTTGCACATATAGGTATGCGAGAATCAAGGTCCAGTCTGAATCTCATCTCATTTGTAAGAAACACAGTACTTTATAAAGTCTGGTCTAAGATGCGATAAATGCATTTTCTTATGAGTGAGCTGGAAGCAAACATCGGGTGTTTTGGCATACAACCATTTCTCATGAAGCTTTCAGGCAACTATAATATTTATATTTTAATGACAGTATACAGATCATGTAAGAGCTGTAAAACTGTAGCAGTTCTGTTTCCGCGATGAGAGTGTCAAACAATGATCTATATGTTTTGTTGTGATCTTGGTCGGCCTTGGCTACATCTTTCCTATATGGATTTGCAAACGGCACTGGGCATTATATTAAGCTATGTTATCATCTACCTTTATGATTGGCTATTTTTAAGTCTACTAGTAACTGCCCATCTCATTTAATCATCCATATTATCGGGGCTAGTCTCTTTGCCTGATACCTTATAAAATATATCCAATTCTTACGAAACACATGGCGAATATCGTAGTACGGGCACACAAATCACCAAAAACCATTTGAACTTTTATGTAGCCTCACGTACAGAAAAAAAAAACGTGTACAATTCGTATTAATCTTTGAATATTTTCATAATTCTTCGGTGGCAATGTCTTTAGTTCAATATTTCTTAGAAAATAGACATAATAATAAATATACATAATAGATAATGAAATAAAGTCTCATTTGTTCAAGTGATAGACCATTGAAAAATAATTTCTATGGCTTTTTTTTGTCAATTTCATAAATTCATTTGTTAATTTCTAAATGAATGCATAAAAATTCATATCAGGTTTAACGTGATATGACATGAATTTTCATGATAAGAATAGAGCTTCCAGATTGTTAAATTTTGAAAAAGAAACCGAAACTCGTTATAATTTGCTATTTCTTAATGGTTCAATAAAATCTTACTCTAACGGTTTATCTACTGAATAATAATTAGCTTTAGTTCTTTATTTACTTCGAATGATCAAAAGTTATTCGTTCTTATTAACATCACGAATACAGATAGCAATGAAATGGATCGAATACAGATAGCAATGAAATGGATCGAATACAGATAGCAATGCTTTAGATAGCTTTAATACAGATAGAAATAAAATGGATCGAATTCTTACGTTGGTGACTAATTTGTAAAGTAAGGGAGCATATTTCTGGGTGTGAGTTGTATTTTGATAATTTTTATGAGCTTTTTGAAGCAATTTTCCAAGACTAAAATATTCCAAACAGTTTAAAGTACATTATTTTAAATAGTGTTGGGCATAATGTTGCAGAAACATTCAGATTATACTTTTAATAGTTGAGGAGAAACTGAAATCAGATTTTACTGAATAATGTACTTAAATTTTGTAAAATTCTTCTTAATTATGCGAAATCTCAAAACTTATTGCATGGTCATGTAAATAGTACACAGTTTTGTTTGATCAATAGGAATGAGGTTGCTCAGTGATAACGGTTGCGAAATTCATAAATGGAAATGTTACAGTCCAATTATAGACTCGAATACTGACTCTGTCTGACTAGGGGAATATAGGATTACAGTAAAATAGCGTTCATACATTTCAATTGTGTGGTGTTGTATTAAAGTCGGAAATATAAAGTATCAGCTTAAATGTTTCTGTGACATTTGAATGTAAGTGGAATATAAGAAAATTCCTATTTAAGGATTAAATTATCAAATAATTTGAAAATAAGCTGTCAGAACTTTATAATAAAAGTAACAAATAGTAAAAAAATCACTAAATGTAATTCCATAGAGAATAAAATTTATTTTATGCGAAGGAAAAATAATAGTATTAAAATTGAAGAATTTATCTTTTAATAGGTATGATAAAAATATCAACCACTGAGTGCCTTATTTTTAAAAAGAATTTTTGAAAGTTATCCTGTGAATTAATGTGTAAGAAATACATACTTTTCAGAGCACTCTTGAAATAAATTGATAGAATTGATTTTTAAACAAAAGTAAAATTACTGGTAAGGGAAGTGTTTCTTAAAGAGGAATGAGAATGCTTTTTTGTTCCATATATTTATAAAAACATTTCCATGGATGTCGTTAGCACTTATCTTTATATGTTAATAAATTACGTACCTAAACACCACAATTACGGGAAGCAAGATCTCCAAAGTGATGTACTAATGTAAAGCGTTTCTTAAGGGATTAATTGACTCTTTATGTAGTAGTCTTCATTCACATGTTTTGGGCGGTGATACAGTTCTAGATACTTGGAGTTTATAAGCTTATATAATAATATAAATTAAGAATAAACAGATAACTAGATAGTGTGACAAATATTCACAGAATAGATGTTTTTCTAGTTTCATTTTGTGTTGTTGTATATGCATTTGAACACAATTTTTGATCCTTTCCTGTAATAATTTGCTTGTAATCCAGTTAGGTAACGTATACTTTACAAAAAGTACATAAAATTATACGCCTTCCACAGGATGGTTAAGAAGATGACCGCATTTCCACTATCCAAGGAGGACGTTCAACTGGAACGGGATGAAGAAAATCCAGGTGTGCTAAAGCCGATAACCATACTCAGACGAACAGACGAAAGAGGAGAGAGAACGTGAAAATTCTGGATGGTTTTCACATTAGTACCATTTTAGTATTAATAATTCAACATCTGTGTAAAATTTAATATTCATCATCATTATAAATTAAGCTAATTTGTCCAAAGTCATGACATAATTTCTAGGCAGTAAATAGTTTCCGTATACGTGAAAAAATGTTTGCTATCCCAGTGATAAAATGTGATAATTCCTCATATTCTATTATTTAAGGAAACGTGTGAAGTTCACGTTTGTTCTTGAGATTGTGGTTAAACCTGTGATCTTCTTTGCCGGTTGTGAGCAAATCAAAAGTGGCGCAGCAATCCTAATTCTACCAAAATTGAGAGTGTGTACAAAAGTCGCACCTTATACAGGTTAAGATAATCTGTGCAGTAAGTCCATTCGTAACAGAAGTAGAAAAGAAATAGCTGAGGTTCAAGGATCATCATCGTAAGGCTGGCAGCTGTAAACTGAAAATCTTTTACGAATAATTCTCATGTAACTTTCTAGAACGATTCTAATATCAATTAGACTACAATGTTCATTCTTAATTTGGCTTTGAAATTAAAAAACTACTTGTAAATGATCTTGAACGATCTACTTTAAAGAGGAAAAAAAGAGAGTTATACATTCATCCCTAAGGTGTTTTAATTTGCGTATTTTTGAAATTTCGAGACACAAATTAAAAAAAGGTTTGCTCTTTTTTACCTTTTTAAATTTATTGTAAATATATGATTCAATCAAATTTTGCACAACTTAGAAATAAATCACCTGAACTGTATAAATGCTTTTCTACATTGATTTAAAAATATGTAGAGAATTTAAAATATCATATCTATTTTTGTAGAAGAAAAGCTAAATTCAATTAACGGAACAGAAAGCAGAATATCGTCAGTTAATATTTTAATTTGTTCTTTAAAAAGAGCAGAATTTAATCCCTAAATTTATTGGACCATTCTAAAAATATGTCTTAAAGTAAAACAGTTCTTATTAAAGAAATTGTATCACTATCAAAAATTTAATATGAAATGAAATGTAACAGTTAGTTCAATACTTGCTAATAAAAAACCCGTAAATCATTCAAATTCTCACTCAGTAATACGTGGAAAGTAAATAATTTACAAATGTTGTATGAATAATGGAACTTAAGCTTAATCAAAAGGCACTGTTTGTTCATTCAAATTATTTGAGGCTACACTTTATCTGTCGCATACTCAAATCAACCGTATTAAAATGCTTTGAATATTTAGAGTTTAATTAACTGAAAGTCTATGAAGCATTCAAAAAGCAATTTATCATGTTCCTCCTGTAAGAAATACTTTAAAGGGTAATTAGAGTTTTCCACAAATTAATTTAAATGTTTTCATTTATACATGTAAAAAGAGAGAGAATGAAAGTTCAATGTATATTCACAACAAAGCTTGTGTCTTTAATTAATAGATTGTATTTCTGAAACATTAGGAAAAATATTCTATTATTTTCAAAATACTCGTTGATTTTAATAAAGTTAATGCATTCCAGATAAATATTGTTTTATAACTAACTACTAACTGATGATTCGAAGTGTAAAATGGCAATTGACTAGGTTGGGTAAAATTCCCAATCAAATTTATTGCAATTGCTTGCATGAAACTATGTTTTACTTCATACATTTTATTTTATTTAATTGTTTTATATTATTGGAATTATCAAGAATTAAACATTTAAATTGTTTCATTTGAAAAAGGATAATATTTCTATCTTGTGTTTGGGTCAATATGCCCTACGAGGACTCTGAGCCGTAAACTAGAAACAACTAACCAACTATGAGCTGGCAGGATGATTGCAATTTATTAGTTTCTTGATGCAAAACCATTAATTTTTTTATTCATACATGTATTCCTACTAAATGTATACGCTAAGAGGGAAAATTATGATACATATATTCTTCCTAAAAGTAAAAATGCTTCTTTGAAACATTATTTCCTTATAAATTAATGAATAAGATTTTTACCCCTCCTCTGAAAAGAAAAAATTCCTTACTTTGAGGAAAGGAATTTAACACGCAAAGTTGTGCGTAGTTACAGGGCTTTAGTTTTATTTTAATTTGATCTATCTGAATAGCTGTCACAGGATGTAACATAGCAGATGGGAGAATAGATTTATAAATAAAGTTTATTGTTTCTGAAGCAGGAAACTTATATAAAGCCGGAAAATTGCTATAGTATTTTATACGGGACATCAATTCAAATAACAATTATGCTATTAAGTTGGACCAATGTCTTGAAAAAATTTTTTTTTCAGTAGTTTAAAATTTAATTTATTTTTCTTTGTTTGACATGGCAGGTGTTGCTGTAAAATGTATACAAATTAAATGAGATATTTATAAGGTAAAATATTTAGGAAGAAATGTATGTGAGATTATATAACGTTAATAATAATTATGATTAGGAGAAATAAATGGGAATAGTAACATGAACTACAAAAATGTATACCTCGTTTACAAACAGTTTTCACTTAAAGTGTATACCGAAGTTACCAACGTAGAACCCAATAGTCACTCCTGGCGATACCTTGGATTTCAAATGTTAAGAAGATTTTTAAATCAACAAATGTAGAAATAACCTTTCCGTGCTCACTTTTACTTCTATCAAATGATAAAAATGTAATTAACTGAGAATCTTAGGCGAAATACTTTTTCTGAAAATTAACTGCCCCTAGAATAAAATATTCGAATGAAGTAAGAATGGCACAAGCTCCATTATTAGAGAAAACAATTGAAAATTTTCCATGTACGTTTGGTAAAAAAAGAAAAAATAATAATAATAATGGATGTCAATGAATGTTTCTGAAACTACTGCATACGTAATAAGTGGTAAGCGTCAATGCTTTCCAAGGGGAAAGTGAGAAAATTCAAAAAAGAATAAACAGCAATGCATGGTTAATTTTTGCAATAATTTAAGAGCTATCTTATCTTGAATGTGCGATCAATTTTTATCATTAGGTAAACATAACAAATAAAAACCACTGGTACTAAGTAAAGATAAAATCTAATTACAGATCCTTAAAGAGAAATTTATAGAACTCTAGGACAGATGACAAAGCACAATTAGATTTTAAAAATTCAAAAACCTGGAACGTGGAATCAAAGATAAGCTATTAATTAGAATATAATGAGTTATTTTTATTTCTGAAATGAACAATTTATTTTTTTGAATAAATAAAAAAATCACACATCATTTTTTGTAGAAATTTATTATTAATAAGATACACCCGATGATTTTTTTTTTTTAATTATTAACATCTTCAGTATTTTGGTACTACACATAGTATGATAGAATTATATTTTCTCCTGTAAATAGTATTTTATTAGGAATTTAAAAAATAATTAATTAATTAAAATAAACATTTTGTTTGTATTTAATGTTAAAGATAAATACATCGATTCATTTGTGGATACTGCTATTGCACTTCGTTTGAATAGTAAACTATAAATTTCGTTGCATTTTGTTTAACAGAAAAGTGAGCAAAAGGCAAATAAATGAAAATTGATTTTATGATGTATCAAATATTTTATTTAGTTTTCATTTACTTTTCGAATTTCGATAGAATTATTCATTTTTAGTTAATTTTTTACCTTTTTTGGATCATAATTTACACCATAACATTTTACTTAAAACAAAATTGTTTTACATTTTAAAATCCTGGTAAAAAAATTAATTCATAAGGAATCATATAAATGTGCCACTTAATATCATGATTCAAATACATTTTTTGATGGCGATGGTATTTTTTTAAAAAATAAATTATTTTGCAACGTTTATCTCCATAAAAAATAGCATGTTTACGTGCAAGCATCAAAAAGACTGAACGTAACTAGATGAGTTTTAAAATTTAGAAAATTTTAATTTCATCACATTTTACGTTCCATTGCATTTCTTGTAGTCTAATAGTGATTATTTGCTTTTGAAAATTTCAGAATGAAAATAATTGAAGGTTTTTTTTTTTTTTTTTTTTTTTGTATCCTTATTTTTTCAAAAATATTTGTTTATGTAATACTTCACTCTGCTGATTATAATTTATTTTGTTTTATTAAAATATTCATTTTTAATTTTGTTAACAATATTATATTTGTAATGGATTTCAGGTAGTCATTCAAATGAAAAATATTTTAATAATGGTCCTAAAATTACTTTTTATCGGATTTATTAGTAATTATTTTGCCTCCATTTTACATAAAATTTGGTAAGTAATGCCTCACATCATTTAAAATAATTACATAAAGATAAATGAAAACTAACTAAATTTATAAATATCTTTACTTCTAGTTACTTTCTATCAAATTTCGGTTACTCATAAAATAAATTAATGTGTATATTTTGTATGCTACTAAATTTGGATACTAAGGAATAAACATTAACTTTAAAAACTACAGTTGAAAAAGGGTATTGATGAGACTTTATTTTTTTTACATAATAAATATATTTCTTATGTTTGTGTTTTACAAAATAAATGTATTAAGCAACCATTTATTTGAAAATATTAAAGAAATTTTACAAAAAACCTTATATTAAAAAAACAAATGTTAATTAATTATTAGTGATAACGTTAATCAGGTAAGAAATAATTTATATAATTCTACGGTTTTATAGATTTTTTTGTAGTTTAACCTGCGAACTAACGATCAATTTCTTTCAAATACGAAAACAACGTGCAAAGAAATGAACTAAAATGACAAACATGCTTACAAAAACATTCAATCAAATCACTGTTGAGAAGCATTTGTTCTATCCAGGATTCCTCTGTGAAATCAAAATTTACTATGCGTTTGCAAGATAACATATTTTAGATGTTATAGAATTGGATTGCAATTCACTATTTGTTCAAAGCAATAATTTCATTAATTTATGCCCAGCGTAAACCTGAAAGAATCTGGGTGAATTTTTAACAGTTTATCAAAATATTCATAAATACTCTAAAGAAAGAGACCGTTTATATTCTTTTAAGCGACAGGTAAAAAATTGTTTTCATTATAAGTTTGTAAATTTTAAGAAAAATAACTTTATTTTTTCATGGAGAGAATTTCATTCATTTAAAAGAAAACAAAATAAGTAAAGGGATAGAAAAAAGTATTTTATTTCTCACCTATATTTCATTATATATTGCAATTAAATTAAGCTGTACTTCCGATTCCTATATGTTTTTAGATATGAATAGAAAATGATATGAAATACGCAAACTAAACATTTTTAGCTAAAACAGTTTGGAACCAGTAATGTTAATGCTTAATAGATAGGATAGTTTCAATTTGTCGTACAGAAGTCACAATAGCCCTGTAGCTCTCAGATTGCAAAGTCACAGCCACTAATGTTACCGCTAAATGATTATATGTGCATCCTGTTTTTCCTTAAGACAACCAGAAAAATAATGCAAGGAAAACTGCTGAACGTTTGGATAAGCATCAAAATAATCTTTTGGTGTGGCTTATAAGCTGAGGAACTGAAGAATATCTGTAACTTAACATGTGTATTCAAAATCTGAACTAGTTTTTAAATTTATAATTCCAGAAACTTATTATCTGTAGTGTTTTCTTAATACAATACAATGTAAATGAAAAAAAAAATCTATTCTATTTACGCAATTTCGTACTCTCCTTGGATTGTTAAAGTTATTGCTATAAGTATGCAATGAAAGTCGTATAGAATTAAAGCTCGTAGTATACGAGAGGAGCTCATAAAAAGTTCCTGTCTTAGACGACTGACGATTTTCCTAATATTGAATGGTGCTATCTGTAAAAATGAAATTAACCAAAAATAATTTTTTTTTTGAAATTAGACAATAATAATTTTTCACAAATTGTTTTTTTTTTCATATAGCAACATTTGCAACCACATCAAAGTTTTATTGCTGCTGCGCGCAGTTTCATTCGTCATTTTGTGTTGAGTCATCAGGAAATGAGATCTGGATTCATCATTAAATGCTGGATTCCAAGCCCACAGTACAAAATAATGAGCTGTTTGTGATAAATAGGATCCAAAGAGGGTAAAGACAGTCTCATTGGTTGCAAAAGATATGGAGATAATCTTTTCAAATATAAAGGTAGTCATACTCGTGGACTTCTTAGATGAATGAAAACATCAAAGATTTGCTCCCATGCCCGATTTCTAACACGAGTACTTTTTGAATTGTTCTCGAACAATATGTAATTTCCGCTCAAATCAAAATTTTATATGCTTAAGTCACTTATGGCCTCTGGTGTTTCATTTATATCACAATCATTGACTTCATAAGTTTAATAAAAAAATGTAGAGAATGTGTAGTCCGTGGAAAATAGAGGTATCTCCCTGAATGATTGCTGGAATGTATATTAGTCTAATTGTTAATAGTGATTAGTAATTTCGAAAATGGAAAGCAGACAGTTTCATAATGATAACATAATGACTACGCTCCAGAATAATGCAATAATTATTCTTGTACATGATCATTGAATTCGTTGGAGAATTTAATATTCAAATATAAAGGTCGTTACATAGTATTTTTTTTATCAAAAAAGTTCTCATTAATTAGGGTTGTTACAAATGTTATGGATGCAAAGTCTAAGATAGCGATTCTTAAGAACTTTCGTTTCTTGGATCTTTTCTTCCAGTATTTTGACGTTTGTGGACACTTCATAAATGTATTCCGATCTTCAACAACACATTCTGTCCATCTATATACTGATTACATATATGTGTAAAGCAAAATTTCGAAGGTAAACAGTTGCATCAATAAATAATTAATACCATAAAATGCGTTGTAGAAATATATAACCTTCTTGTTAGTACATTGAAGAAGAGAATACATCAATAAGTTATCTCTTCACTTCTTGAATGTTAGATCCATTTGTTTTTATCTGCTGTATTTCTCAACCACATAGTGTTTAAATTATACATGATGACATTTCTCAAGAAATGAAAATCTACCACTGTGTTTATATATAAGTAATTACTTTATAATAGATGCAAAATAAATAAATACATATATACACCACCACTTGTATCAAATATCCAATGGGAAATTCAAGAAAGATTGCATGATTTCATTCCATCTTTCTTTGGAATGTATGGAAAACACCACCAATAACTTAGACTACCACATTTAAGCTTCCTCTAGATTTAGACTATACAAATATTAATTATGCGTAAAATCATCTGATACATAATAATTTTTAGGTTAAATTTATTGACTTTTTCCTCCTTATTTTCAAAAAATAAATAAACAAATAAATTTAAAGTATTCTTAAGAAAAGAAATAATTCAACGGAAGAGTATTGTACAAGTATATGCGAGGATTAGATTAGTTTTTATTAACGTCGCGCTAGAAGCAACACGAGGGCTATTGGCGACTTACCTCGTAATTTTGAACCACGGTCAAGGGACGAGGACGACACCTGAGCTGGCACCCCCTCTCTTAACGCCCACACCACTCCAAAGGGAGGACTTTGGGCCCCGACAAATTTAACATGCATCAGCCCCGACTACACGGTGGGTCTTTGGTGGCCAAGGATCGAACCCGCGACTGAACGAAAACCGCCGGCCGCTAGTCCACGACCTTGACCACTAGGCTACCACGGCCCTAGTATATGCGAGGAAGAAATGAAGAATGCAATTATGGTCAATGGTGCAAATTTCCTTATCCAAGTTTTGGAAACTTCAATGGGTGTACGGCTTTTAGACTAAGAGTAATCTTAGCAATGGACACCTAGTAGAAATGTTGGTGTATAATACAATAATAATTATGAATAAAAAAATTTCTTATATTCAAAAGTTAATCTGACTTTCCTATCTTTGAAAGTTAGGTTTCTTTCATTACTACTATTGAACATAATTTTCTTCTTTATTGTTATCATGCTGTTCCAAACAATCATTGTGTTAGTCATTTCTTTCTTCTTATTGATTCTATGTTTACATTAATGTTACAAAGTTTTAATTATTGCTAAGAAATAACCAATACTTCTAGATAAGATGTATTCTGAATATTAATGAGTTCCACGCATATAAAGTGGTAAATTGTAATTATTAATGTTGTTTTGTTTGGTTTCACTAAGACGTAGATTGAAGTATACCACAGTATCATAAAGTTTTAATTATTATATCGGGGTATCGAAAGTTTTAATTATTCCCAAAATTAATCAGGATAGAAATGTACTTTCTATTTTTTTTTTTATCTTAACACTTTTATATATAGTCACTATTCATAGTTGTAAGTTTCTCCCATCTTTTCTAGGCATTTCGAATTCCCGTCATTGTAGAACATAGCGGATTGAATTATATTTTCTCCATACTGCGGCTTACTTCAATCTACGGCTTAGTGAAACTCAATAAGCACACATGAACAGCCGTAATTTATTATATTATGTAATAAAGAATAAATTTTTGCGCACAATAATTTTTATTCAGTTATATGTTATTTCTCAATAATAATTAAGACTTTACGATATCCCGTCCTATGCTTATTTTTCTGTTTATAATGTTCGTAACCAGTTAACATTATTTAAATATTGGTCACCTTACAAATCCTTTTCTTTCATGGTGTGTTTACATATTTCAAAGCGCTTGAGGATTTCTATCAGGTTTTTCATTTTTGATTACCCAAAAAATAGTTAATAATAAATATATGAAAAATCTACAATAATCATATTTTTGCCATTCGGCTTAATATTACTTTAAAAAAGATTTTTTTTTTTTCACAAATTACTCTTTTAATAAAACAGAAAATTTTTCAAGATGTCTTGTTAAAACTCCCTGATACAACGGTAGCGTGAGTGAATGTGAGTGAAACATAGATCTATATATGGCTATTCTGCGCCACGCAATGCGTTTGTGAGGTCTAGATATTGGAAGAAGAAGGGAAAATATAATTGGTTGACAAGAAGGGTTGAAAATAGAGAAAATTTTCTAGGATATTCCGGGGGTCCACCACTCATTTTTGCCAAAAGAAGTAAGCCCCATGGAAAATAAAAAGGTCATTAGGGTACCTCGGGATGAATATAGCTCTTTAAATATAAACTCATGAGGAGTTCTTGCGAAAACATGCAAGTAAAATACATTTGAACGATAAGAAATGTATAATTATCTGCTTAAAAATGTACATATTTGCGAAATATTCCGTTTTATTAAAATCTGAATTACATTAAAAATGGATTCAGAAAAACTTATAATATTTATAACATATTACATAATCTTGATTGTTTATTTAATTTGAAATAAAAAGCAATAATTTTAAATTTTATTCTACAAGTTGTTTTCGTTGTAATGCTTTTATGTAATTGGTTTTGACAATTAAGTATTCTTATCAGATCCATGCAGTTTATTTTTCCGTATAGCTAGCCTTTATTATTGGTTATTTGGATGATGATCTTTTCCACAAATGTCCAATACAGTAATTTATAAATTAAAAAAAAAAAAAAACGATACAAAAATAGACAATTCGAAATCAAAGACTTATAGAAAAAAGTTAAGTTTGCTTCAATTATTGATTACTATTTTTATTTTTTTGATTATTTTTTTTTAAAAAAGTCAGGAAAAGTTTTAAATTTTGAAAGGTTTTCTACTTATGTATATATCAAACTCGAAGCACATCGTAATCCCATCCATAATCCCTAACTACAACACTCGCACGTGACACACTAATTTCAGCTCAACCACATTACAACTAATTAAAATACAAACTCTTAACCAAACACTTCAAAATAATATATTGAAATTCAACATTTGATACAGAATTGCATACCTTTATTACTGAATATTTTTTTTTAAAAAAAATCAGTTACAGAGAATCTTAGAGAGAAAGAGTGAAAGCAATCATCAACAACATTACTTAATTTAGTTCACTGATGAGCTTTCTCCTAAGGCCAAATAGAAACGAAAACTCAAATCGCAAATCAACGCCAAACAAAATTATATTTCCCGACAACTCAATTCATTTGCGCAAACCGAATGAAAGGAGGGAAAATCAACTCTCTCTCTTAAAACAACTTACATTCACACCGATAAAAAAGAACTCAATTCTCCCTCTTAGCCCCCCCCCAAAAAAAATACACAGTATCCTAAAGTCATGTCACAAAGGCTCCCTATCATGAACAAATAATTTAACACATCCTTGCATTAGAAATCCCCACCCGGAAGCAACAATTTGACGGCTCTTTCGGACGAAACCTTTAGCCAACGTCAGTTAAAATATTTCCGACAACTTGCATCCCCCCAATCCAAACACCATCAAAAAAATGTGTCCTTTCCCTAAGAAATTCATACTACACGAAGGTCATTCACGTTGAACCGACAACAAAATTCCGAACACCCTTTTCCCCACTCTTCACATCAATAAACAAAAAAAAAAGGCGTAAACTTGACCTTAACTTCAAAGACAACACTCTTTCTAACCTAGAGATTTATGACATGTTTGACCTAACATCTGCAATAGTAAACTTTCTCACTCGTTAAAAATACAGCTGGTTTTCAAAAAAGGGTGGGAAAGTACATTCCGTGAGTAATTAAATGGGGATGTAACAGCCCCGGATCAGCAAATACAAAAAAATTTCGACAAACTTTTGAAAGCTTCCCTTCTGGAAGTGGGGGGGGGGGGGCGAAAGCGGTTCCATTACATCAAAAGACAAAACCCCTCAAACGTAACCCTTACTGAGGGGACCGAAGGAAAGAAATTTCAAAATTAAAAGGGAAGGTGCCAAAAAGAAACTGGACTTCTGCCGCACATAGCATTATGTGGAATAAAGAAAAACATTTCAAAATTAACGAACTAATCAATCGAAACATTTTGCTAAAATAATCAAACATACGGAGGAAAAATTCTCACGATAACACAAAAAAAAAATAAAACTTCAACGTATCAAATATAATAATAAAGTAAAATTTCCTTAAGGCACATTATATATATATAATCAGCACTGTAATATTATTTAAAAAGAAATCATTGAAAAAATTACACGCAAGGATGATTTTCTAAAATCAGACATTGAAATAGAATTTAATAATTCTGAAATTCTGCAGATAGGAAAATTATATGTCAAACAATGCAATGCGAAGTAAATACGATATGTATCTTACGAAACCCGTTTCAGAATTAAAATCTCAAATAATCGCGACACAAATAAGCAAATAATAAAAGATCAACTCTACATTAAATAGATAATACATGTAAAATCACATAGGGATTTCTGTCCTTTCATATCAAATATTAAATTGAAAGGAAAAAAAGAGATTCCTTTATTTTGAATAGACAAGAAAAAAAAATACATGAGTCTGAATATTGAAATTATAACTGTGATAATGAATTCGTCTTAGATATTTCTCTAAATAAAACATAAAATATAATTTTCTTAACAATAGCTTATATTTTATTTGAATTAAAAAATCATATTTCAAATTATAAAAAGTCGGGATTTTACTTTTAGAATTATTGTCCATCGAATTTTTTGAAAAAAATAACTTAAATATAAGAATAGAGAAGAAATTCATAGCGATTAAGCACAAATCACAATCGCAAAGTAATAATTAAAAAAAATAGAGGTCCCTTGTACGAAGTAAACATAAAATTACAAACAATTCAGAATAAATTATACATATGAAATTTTTATGCCTTGGAAGACACGTAAAAAATGCAACAGCTTTTGAAAACGAAACTCGTCCCTAATAATTTTCCTTGGACTTCATTAATTAAATTAAATTAATGAAGTCCAAGAAAAATCCGTTTGCACCAAATGAGTCTTAAAGAAAGTCAATTTTGTGCTGATAGTCATTGTTCAAAATAAAAGTTTCAAGATTAAAATCTTTTAAAATAAACTCTGAAAAAAATTATCTTCGAATTATATACAAAATCAAATCACATTTATCATGGCACCAAATACCTAAAAAAATTAAAAATTCGAGTTACAACTAGAAGCTAAGACTCGGATTAGTTACAAAGCACCAGAAATCAAGCAGAAATAAAAACGTTAGATTGCTTCCGATGAATATTTTCCAAAAAAAAAAAAAAAAAAAAAAACCGAAGATTGCCTCTTCGACTGAAAAAGTTATAACGAATAATTTTTGAGCTGCTAAAGGTGTAATGATCAAAAATACGAGTAACTGATACAAATACATCTGTTTAGTGAGTCATGAAGCTTACTAAAAACAAACAATTTTCGATGCTACGAGCACCATATTTTCGAATTTCTAAGGTCTTATTGAACGACTCTCTTAGGCATCAGTGTGCTGAGACAAAATGCTGATAACAGAACACAGCTACTAACCTCTTTTTTTTTTTCATACGTTGAGACTTACTGAACAAATGCTTAGATTCTATGCTAGAGACATACTTGCACGTATTTTGCCATTCGTCATTTCCGTCATTCCTCGGAAGGCAGATAATTCATAATTCCTTTACAATCACAAATCACTTACGTTAGCTTTTTATCAAAAAACAAACGATTTTTTTTTAAATTTTAAGGTTATGAAGGTGTCTTATGACCTTCTTGCCTCTCTTTGGAAAGATAATTCAGAAATTAAATTCCAGTATATTGAATCTTTAAATATACATATGGTATTGTAGCATCTAAAATCACACTATATGAACATTAGTTCCATATATCTTTAGAAAAAATTGTTTGAGAAATTGCTCATTATTTATCACCATTTGGGAAGTAAAATTACTTCTTAACTAGTAAAAAATAACTTCGCTCATTTGGCCTTTTTTACAAAAAGATTGCATCCGTTTCTCTAGCACTGCATCTCCTGTCAGAAAAGTAAAATGTTACAGCAGAAGAAACTATCCACAATAATGTCTTCTCATTTTGTCAAGGTTCCTCTTTCCCCATTTACCTAGACATATCAGGGATCTTACATCGTCTGATGGCTACACCTAGTGTCTTACATGTGTTGACAAATATCTAGGTGATATGAGCTTTGTATGATGTATGATCAATGAGCAGAAACATACGCAGCATAATTTTCTGCAGCATGGATTCCCATGTTCGGCGTTCCAGAGATATTCACTACAGTCAGAGGCTCACAATTCGAATATGAGCGGTTAATGGTACTTACAAAGTTTCTGGGTTCTGAGAAGGTACAAATGATGGGTACCACTTGGCATTGAATGGGATAATGAAAAAGTTTCACCCTCAGCTAAAAAACTTTATAAGTTATCATAACACAGAAGGGGGTTTCAAAAGTTTTTCCTGTAGTACTGGCACGTATCCCGTTCTCTCAGATTGATTGGAAACTTCTTTCGCTAAATTGTTGTATGGTGAGACCCTGTGTTTTCTTTTCTTTATTCAATCTGCTGAATCGTGTCCAACAGTCTCAGCATTTGTTTAATAATCAAAGAATAATATGTAAATATTGCAACTAATTTCAGCTTCAAATGACACATTCAAGAAAGTTTTCATTTCTAAGGATTTAGCCACCAAAGTCAAGTTTTTATCCATAGAGATACAATCCACAGACTTCTGCGATTACCGTATGATGGACCTTATAATCTTTTATCTGGAAACGGAAACGCTTTCATGTTGGATATCTGTGGAAAGCAGCAAACAGTATCTGAAAACAGGAAAAAGTCTAAATTCCTTACGAAAGACCAGTTATAACCAGTCCTCACATTCTTCCCCATACAAAATCGTCTTACATACTCAATCCAGGCAAATTGTTAGGTTCATCTAGTTCCTTTGGTCGGTCATGAACGACTTTCGGTTTCGAGGAGGAGTACTATGTCTTCTTGCCCCTATACCAAAATTCAAACTAGCCAGTATTTGAGAGGAAGTACACCAAACGAATATGAAGAACAGGTGTACAGATATAAATTCAAGTCCTGATCGTAGAACAGCAGCCTCAACTTTGACTTTATATTCTTCTGACGCCAATTCCCACTTCATTTTGTTAGCTGTCAGATATTCAATTGTTCCTATTCTTGATGTTAATTTCTTTTAATGTTATGGTTTTGGAAAATTATTATTGACCCCATTGAGTTTCCCAGACAACAATTTCCCTTTATTAGATAGTAAGCATGGCACAATACCATATATTATCACTCTCCCCCTTACGTTATAAGACACCATCTTTAAGATGTAAGGAATTCCAAAGATCCTAATATCATTTTGTTGCAGGTTTCTTTATAGCGGTTGCTTGTCAATATGGTCTAATCTCCGAACTTAGTTTCTTTTCCAGAATTGATCAGATAGAAGGACCTCCTAGCTGCGCCATTTTGATCTCATTTGAGACTAGGGATCTGCAGTTGTCTTCGATCAGATATTTCGAGGAAGTATTTGATTTCATTCGGTACTTTTTCTCAGAATCCATGCAAAATTTTCAGATCTCTTTTTATGGTCTTTAAGATAGGGCTTCTTCATTTCCTCTAAGGCTCCTTTGCAATGCTGGACGAAATCACACTTCTGGAAACTTTGGATCCGGTGAGCTCCCCAGCCTTCAGTTTCCTTAAGATTCAAAAGACATGTCAAGAAAGAATGATCATTCTGAAAACGAAATTTTTCTCTGCAGAGGTAGTGATGAAAATGCACTCTAGAATAACAAAAGTGAGCAATTACTTTCATGTCACATAATAATATCTTTTTGGCTTACCCGAGCTCTTGCTGAAGTAAACGATTATATGTTCTTCTTTTCATTTTTTTTAAGAATATCAAGGCTCTTATTCCTTCATCGTTGGTGCCATAATCCAAAATGATATCTTTGTCAGTTCGAAAGAAAAGGAGATAATATAAAAGTATGCTCAATAATATTAAAATATTTATTATGTTCTTTCTTTCAATTAAAATTAAATTCCACTGTAGACATGGAGAAGAAAGGGATAAGAAAAGGTGGAGACAAAACTCCCCTGTTCTCATCAAATGTAAGGCACCCTAAGTTGTATTGTGCTGCATTTGCGAAGGAGATGATTAGAATACAAATAAAATTAGAATATTTTGTATAGGAGGTTCCAAAGTTTAGTCTATTCTCCTTCATCTCACATTTTACACCAATGCCACAAAAATTGTCCTATAGGTGTAAGGGTGAAATAATCGAACAAATACGTTAGTCAAGGACATTTTTTATTGACAAATATTCAGGAAAGATGATACATAGGTAGTTAAACTTCTTCAGATTAGAGGCCAAACAACACTATACCACTTGAACAGATTGGGTATACAACAAGAACACAGAAAACAACAACACTTGTACAGATTTAGACATAAATAGATAAAAAATCACTACTAATAACAAATATAGCACTTTCAAAAACATTCAGCTCTTCAGCTTATTAGCTTGCATTGTCGACAAAACTCCAGAAGTGTTAATTTGCTCTTGAAAAGCAGGATAACTCATCTGAATTTACGTAAGTTTATATCAGTTCAGGCCAAAGTAAAATCCTGGTAAAAATTGCGAAAAAATCCGTAATACAGATATTAAAAAAATTTGACCATTTTCATGGACCTCCATTTTGTTGCTTAAGTCTCCGTTTATTGCTAAGCCACCAGGAAGACTGCTAAGTTTGTCGACAAATTATGGAGTCCCTGCTTAACCCTTCCAGAGTATCAAGAAAAACCTGTGTAATTGTTTCTTTCAAATCATAAGAGCAGCACTTCAGCGAAGCGTAGCAGCAGATTCGTAACAATGTCATTAAATTTGATTCGTTTTATACTTGTTTGTTTTCCATAAATAATGGCCATTGTAACTCGGTTGTCATAGTTTTGAACTCAGGGCCATTTTTTTATTCGATAATGTGGTCAAGTCCTGATACCCTTAAAGGCACGTTGTGTAGAAATGGTGCAGGTTAATCGGTTGAGGCTGTAAGTCCTCTTAATTAAGAGGCGTCTATGTCCGTAGGGTGAAATGCCAATTTAAAAGTCGTTTTCATAATTGTACCCCAATTCAAAATTAAGTATTCTGTAGACAATAATCTCGGACTGCTTCGAAGAGCTATATTAATAAATTGTCAATAAAATTTATCTTTCTGAATCTGAACATTTTTGAAGTAGAAAAAGAAAGCAATTAATCTCTGTCATTGCAACAACTGTCAAAAAAGTTTTTTTCTTATATAGAAAATTCGTTCATAAGTATGTGTAAGAATATAGAGTAGAACTAACTAGAGTTAAAAAAAATAAAAGAAATGTTATTTTTTAAATGTTTGAAAAACCCTTTTCCCCTCGTTCTCTTCAAGTGCTTTTTATTAAATTTTTCTAGAAAAATTCAATGTCAAAATAAATATATACATTTGATTAGTTCTTCAGTGTTTTAAGAATTAAACATACGATAATAAATTCATTTTTGTATATTTCATGGTTCTTCTTCTTTCTTTTTTTTTTTTTTTCTTTTTTTAAAATTCATGGATTAAAATTCATTTTTTTACATTTCATTCAAAGTTGAAAGTTTTCTTATTTACAATAAATAGCGTGTCATGAAAAATTTCCTTTTTTTTTCATGTCATATATTTTGCTTATTAATTATTCGAGGAAAACAAGTTAGCAGCAAAATAAGTATAATCGACCCTGTAAATCCATAATTTTAAGAAATGAGCGTTTTAAAGCGAGAAGAATTCTAATTTCAATGTCCTTTTAATCATCTGCTCAGAGCACTAAATTAAACAATCCCTCAAAAGATTTAATAAAACAGCAATTGGACAAAAGTAATTAAATTCTTTTTCTCCTAACGATTTTCTTATCTTTCTCGAGCATTGCTTAACATATGGTTTAGTAGAAAGGTAACTTTAATTAAATATTTATTATTATCAAAGTAAAATTTTTCAAAATATTTATAAAAGGACTTATTAAAAATGTAGATAGCAGATTACATATAAACTAAAAAAAAGAACAAAATAAAAATTAAAATAAATTCAAATATGAACATGTACTGTCTGTCAAAAAACAAAACCAGTAAAAATAAGTCTCGATGGGAAATCTGTCACAAAAGGCTGAATAGCAGATAAATATTATTTCAAATGCATTGAATGAAATGCGATTCTATTCACAGCTTAAAAAGGTATCTCTATTTGCAAGAAGAGAAGGAAAGGCTTTTAATAATAATTACAAAGATGTATATTCCGTACTTTCCTTCACAGAAATATTTATGTGAGTCAAAAACATTTATAATTTGAATTTTTAGTGCAGATGAAAAAAAAAAAAACCTTCGAAGACTAACGAAAAATCCGGATAAGGAATTTCAAGATGCATTTATATCTAACATGTATTAAATATGTATGTAAATTAGAACAATGAAACGTGATCAGAATAGGTACTGACTTATTAGTATATAAAAGTAATGCAGAATAGTAAACAGCATTCATTTTGTTCTTAAGATTGAATGGAAAGCCTTTCTGGATAAGAAAATTTGAGAATATTCAATATCTATTCAAAGATATATTAGCAATCCCTTAGACATTTCTAAATAATCTATATTTGAATAATAATAATTGATCGCATATTATTTTAAGTAAAGCCTATACAACGAATTTCTCGAATACCTTCATTTTTATTTACAAAGAAAGAATACAGTTAAATACGTTGACTACCTGTATTTTGAATTATTTTCAAACTCAAAATCCATTGCTTTGTTTAAACGTGGAAAATAAGGGTTTAAATCTGATACTACTATTTCCTGAAGAATTCTTACTATGTAATTGGATGCTCCAAATGAAAAATAATTGCATAAACTTGATTCAATTATGAAATGTAAAAGTTTTTACAAACTTTTTGAATAAAAAAAAATAAAATCTTAGATAGCGGACAACTTAACACTATATTTTTTGCTGAGTACTTTTTCAGATGACAATATTCGCCGGTAAAAGAAAACGAAATTTATATGAAGCAAGGCAAAAAAGAAACTTTTTTAAATTTAAGAATGACACATCACTAGTTAACATGCAGAAGTAGCTAATATTTCAAGCCCGCACCAAACTCCTTTGCATTTGTGAGGGATCGAAATATCAACATTTCGCTTGACAATCGAATGCTTTAACCGTTCGCTCCACACAGTTCACCCTAAAGTTGTTTTGTTACATTTAATGTAAAAAACGTAGGGATTATATATAAATTAAAAACATAAATATTTACTGTTTATCAATAATTGAAAAACAGTTTAACAGTCTCGATGGGAAATCTGTCACGAAAGGTTGAACACCGGGAAAATAATATTTCAAAGGCCTTGAAGTAAAGGCGATTCCAATGCCAGAATAAAAAGGTCAATCTTGTTTCAAAAATAGAAGGAGCGGCTTTGAATAACAGTTCACAAAGATGTATATTCAGTATTTTTCGTCAAAGAAATGTTTATGTGATCCAAACACTGTTATATTTCGGAATTTTAGTTCAAATGGAAAAAAAAGCCTTGAAAGGTAGCATAATTTTTGGATGAATTATTTCAATATACATTTATATATCCGTATCTCTTAAAATTGAGTTGGAATGTAAAATATGTGAAGTTTTAATTGAATTTTGTACATTTTACTAAACTTAAAAAAAAATGTTCTTAGAGGCGCAAATAACTGTAAAAGATGCTATATATCAGAGCGAGTCATCTTACTTTTGAATATATTTAAAGTTTTTTTTTATGCCACAACAGCGTAACAGTTTGGCACGTCATCTCTGAATACAGAGATGAGAAGATTAGTTTTAAAATATCAAAAAAGTGGACAGGAACAAGGACACTTTTTAGTGAAGGGCAAAATGTACAAAAGGAGCTCATCTTGCGATTTATCACCTTACTTATTATGACATAAATGTTTCTCCTAAACATTTATTACATAATATTTAAGTTCTTAATTGAATAATATGTGGAGAGCACCGTCTCTCTTAATTATGTTCGAAATTAATATTAAGAATTTGATGCTTGCTTTAGTTCTATAATGCTTAAATGTATTTAAATTACTTATATTCTCATTAATAAAATGGACTTTATCTAAGAGTTTAGTAATTTTATTAATTTTTTTAAAAAAATGTAAAATAAAATATATAATTTTAGAGAATTGAAATTATGAATAACTTTAAGAAGTGAATTATAAAGTCTTATAAAATATGAAAAATATTTCATGAATAAACTTAAAAAAATGTTTGGAATGTTGTATTATATATTTTCAAAAGTTATTAAGACACTCTGACTAAAATCTTGGATCAATAATATTTTCAATAATACAGATAATTAAAAATCCCTCAATTTAAATGCCAATAAATATCAATAATAATACAAAAAGTATTTAAGAAAGGAACTTTTTTTTTGTTTCTGTTTGAAGCTCCATGCTATAGCATATTAAACTATCTGTATCACAACAATAATTACAATAATTATCATTAACGTTTGAAAAGTAGTTACTGGCATATATTACTTTTTCTTACACATCGCAAATGGAGTACTTTTAATTTTACACATAGCACCAATATAAATATAATTTTAATGTGATATAAAGAGAAAAAAAAAAACATTTCTCTAGCTAATTATTTTTTCTCTGGCAACGAAAAAAAAAGAATTATTTCGAATTATAAATTCCCAGAGCTTATTTAACAATTTATTCCATATCCTATCATTGATATAACTGTAAATAATAAAAGAGAACGAATTCAGACTAATTTCTGTTTATATGAGGAAATATGGTACACGTGAAAAATCGATACAATTACGCTGAAATAGGTGGAATCCATTAATGTAATGGCAAACCCGACTCAAATTAGTCATTCCATGAAACCAAAAATTAAACTCCGTAATTATTCTCCATTTAAAATCGAAAGTCCAATTACTTCTTTTTTCAAGGTAGCTTAAAACTTTATTAATTATTGCGAAAAATGTCAAGAAAGGAATTATATTTTAAGAAATTTGAGCCAGCCTGGTGCAATTAGATGTAGTATAAATTGAATTTAAATGGTTTTAATTAAGGTTCCCATTCATCATTGTTCCTTCACCGAGTAAAGTAGAAAAATATTTCTTTCTTCAAAATATCTTTAAAAAGTTTATTGCTCATTTCGTTTTTCAATCAGAAATGAAATATTTAATAGTCTTAAATTAAAGTGCATGATAATTGATTTTCAGAACAATTACAGCTTTCATATCTTATTGGTGAATAAAAAATAATTCTTCCCTTTGAAAACCTTTTTGAAAATTTGACAACTTCACTTGATAAGTTAAAAAAAAATATGATGATATTGTAGAAAAGCTGTTACAAGTTTCTGAAAATGATATAATTATGTAAAAAAAAAAAAGTTCTTCGCTTGTGCTGAAATCGCTACTCCATCTTGAATTTTGAAAAGTTAAACAATTTTTAAGAAAAATGGCACATTCTTTTTTGGGTGAAATAATATATTGCATAATTTATTTTTAGACATCTTTATTTAGTTCCCTTTCCTAATGAGAAAAAAATATACAAAATTATCTCTTTGATATTTTTGAAATTTTCCAAAATAAAAATTAAGAAATTATATTTAAAAAAAATCTGAAACAATGTTGCATCTCTACTGAAATTAAATTCTCAGAAACATTTAAGCTGAAATATTTCAATGCAGTTGCATAAAATGTCTGTTAAATAATAATAGAGACATGTTTTTCTTTAATTCCAGAAATATTCTAATTTGTTTTTAGTGAAGTGCTAGAAAAATCACTATATAAACAGATAAATATCTATTTTATAAACTACATCATGGTCACTTTAAAACTTTTACATATTAATGCTCAAACACTTGTTTCCATGTATGTGTGAGCTTTTTACGGCTTCATAAACTGTCTCAACGTCCTCCAGGTGGCGCTACCACACAAAGTGGGAATTGTTCTAGATTCATCAAAGTTTGGTTGGTATTTTTTTTTTCTTTTGGAATCATTTAAAATAAATAAATTTAATTTTCATCAAACACGTTCGACTTAATTCCCTTTCATCTCTTGACTTTAAAAAATATTGAAATTACTTGAATTTTAACTTTAAAATATTTGTTTTCCAAATGTAAAAGTTGCATTTAATATTAGCATTAATTATACATATATCTCAACGTATGAATTTCATGTCTTAAGCATTATTTTTACAAAGTATTCTGAAAATTTCTGTCATTTATTAGCCAGTTTTTTATTGAATTCGAAACCAATATTTCATAATCCCCTTTACGTTTTGATTTGAATGTTTTTAAATTATGTTTATAAGAATCATATTTTTTAATTAATTTCAGATCTTATTTATACATGATTTTGAAAATAAAACTGAACCATTAAAATGTATTACAAAAATATACCTGCTGAAAAATGTAGTTTATAAGCTGTATAGAGGATTACGAAAATCTTATCTCGTAATATCTTTTACCGGAAATCTAACGCTCTTCTAAAAATAACATTTTGATTCAAATGAAAAATAGTGATAAAAATTCTATGTCAGCAGGATCTTTTATTATAAAATCCTTATAATAATGTTTATATCAATATGGAAACAAAATCGTATATTCTTTGGTAATGTTTTCATGGTTTGACAAGTTATCTGTTTCAATATTTATGAAATTATAATACTTTTTCAAAATATTCATACGGTAGGTCAAAATAAATGACAGAGTTTACCTGCAGATCTTCATCAGAAAACTAACTTCATATATTTTGTTTCCGAGCTAAAGAGAAATTGAATATATTTTACTTCTCGAATATATTTATGTTCTTTATTATTTTAAAGAAAATGAGTAATTTGAATTGTACTTTATATTTCCAGAATTTCGTAGTACTAAAAAAATCAGGGCTATGAAGAAATCTACCTCATATTAAGGTATTCTAATTTCATAGCATATTATGGAATCAATTAAAATTTAATGTTCTCTAATTGATTAGCATATCAATATATTCATTTGGCTAAAGAAAATGTTTTCCAATGTGGCATTTAAAGAAAATTGAAATATATTATTGTGAGTAAATAAATAAAAAAATTGAAGTTGCCTTTTCTAATAATAACATATAATTGTTTAATTTTACCATTAATTGTATGCGTTATTTTTGAATGTTTTTTTCTGGAATTTTCGTTGTTTTGTGGAATAAACGCAAGTTGCAATTATGAAATAAATAGTTAAGGGAATTTAAATTAACTTTATTTCAAATGACAGCAGATATTTGTCAGAATTTTGTCTAACTTTAAGGGCATAACGAATAGCAATCTCATTTTATGAGGTTTTCGAGGTCTTTTTCGAATATATTGATATCATGCCCCTTACATCTCCTATACTTTTGTGTTGTTTTAATTATTCTTTGATCAAATGGGTCACCAGCCTTTCATTTACTAAAAGTTTTTCTTACTATGGTAAGCCATCAGATTAAGATTATAAGATAGTGGAGATTTGAAGCAAGAACCAAAAATTTTTATCACTGGATGAGATTAGGATTCACTTATTTTCATAAGTTCATTCTAAATACAATTTATGTCAAAAATTTACTTATTCATATAAATATACTATTTTGTGAAATGAATAAAAGGCAAAGATTTCATCAAAAGTTTTTTTCATATGATAATGAAATATCTTCTTTTCTATAAATTAAAATGCTAAAATAATTACCCAAATAAAAAATTACCCAATTGTTATTTACCCAAATGATTCCTTTCAAATTATGAGAGATCAGACAAGGATGGAAGCTAATTATTGTAATATGTTTTTCTATGCTTTTTGTATTAAATACTTCCAGTTGAAAAATTCTGCTCGAATAAAGGATTGTTTTTGTTTTCAATATGTTTAAAATTCATCAAACAATTTGGGATGATAAGTTGTATGACTTTGTTTCTATAAAGAACTTGAAGTTTTCATCAACAATTTCAAAAAAAAAGAAAATTATTTTTATTTAAAATATTTAAACTGTTTTATATATAATCATTAAAAAATACTAAATCTTTCTTCAAATATAACACAACCGAAATTGTAAAGATGATAAGATTATTAAGCTTCAAAAAGTTTTCTGATCATCAGTTTGAGTTCGCATTACATCGTAAATCATTGACTGGAATAATGGAGTCTGTTGTATACAAATAAAATTTATCTCATAGCACAAGTTATGTGTTCGAATCCATCTTCCATCTAATCAAATAATGCAGAAAAATATTATTTAAAAAAAATTATATTCAAGTGCAGAGAAAGTTTCACGTGAAGGAAACAAAAAAGAGCAATTTCCTAGAAAATTCTCGGAATGGGGTTCGAATTTCGCCTGATTTTTAATTTGTCATCGTAGCTCAAAGAAACGAAAACAAAAATTTTTATGTGGAATTATTTATTTCGAAAATTAAAAATATTCTGAAATATTTTTTTAAAGTTTTGCAAAATAATTGAATTTCGTAATATGTGCATAATATTTTCTGACAAATATGCATTATTATATAATAATTGTCATACACACAGATTTAATTCAGAATTCTTATACAAGAAAACAGACACTCTAAATTTCAATTCATAATATCTTAAGTGATGCTAATTTCTGAAGCGTGATTTTTACATTGTTAGCCCAATTTTTTTTTCTTAATTTAAATTATATTTAGAATTATTTTACTGTACTACTAAATAAATTAGGGAATTAATAATTGAAAGAAATGGAAAAACAGACAAAATTCTTAACTCGTCAGAAAATTCAGCTTACTATTTAATTCAAAGCAATTTTGCATTTTTATACATTTCATCCTCAAACAGAAATGTACTGAAGTTACACTATCAAAGGGGAATTGATATACACAATGATTTACTACGTCACATACTAAGGAATTAATGGACACATTGAAACCAAGGGTGTTTCTTAGAATTCAAACTTTTTCGTCTTTTCTTCATTTTATCGATTGTAAAATGATGAGTTATCTTGAGGTAAAAAAAAAAAAAAAAAGATTACGAGGAAAGAATTAAAACAATGATCGATAACGAAAAACTGCTACTTTTAAATTTCGCTGACGTCTCTAATTTCTTTTCGTTATTTCGATTTTATGCTCGGCTTTTTTTTAATTCAGTGGTTTCTTTTATTATTTGCTGACAATACTAATTAATAGGGAATAGTTTTCTATCACATATCTTTTTACGTTTACTTTTACTGTGAGAAGAAAAATGATAAGCTAAAGGAAATAATTCGCTTTTTATTCTAAAAGAGTTGTTTTTATTTTAGTGTGTCTTAAAATTATAATTGAAGTTTTTTTTTCAAATTTTAAAAAAAATCTGTTGCTGCAACTCAGTATAATCATAGTATATTCAATAATAAAATTAATATTCTTAGTGTTATGTACAACTTTTAGGTAAATTGCCATTTCTTTTTAAGAAATAACATGCTTTGAAAACAAATGATTTTGTTTCCTTAGTAAAGTTAAATAAGAGTATAATAAAGTAGATTACATTGAACATTTTTGTTTCTAAGTAGTATACTTTTATAAGATTAATTACCAAGAAAAAAAATCGAGCTTCAGAAAATGCATAATTTGAAAAAAAAAAAAAATCAATTTATTTTTACAATTTATTTGTTTTGATATATTGTTGAACTCTTTTAATATCTTTTTTTTTTTTTTGCAAAAAATAAATCTCAAATGATGCTTTCTAAAATATATGCAATTTATTTGAATAAAATTGAATTCTTCATCTTAAACACAGGTAGAAAAATTTTCAGTTCAAAACAAATAAAAAAAATATTCTTTTTTTCAAAAACTTCTTAAACATAATTTGTTGATTTCAAACACTATGAATAAATATTACCATAATTTTCTTCAGATATAAATTTCTAAATCTACAATGTAGTAAAATATTAATTTTTTGTAGTTATCTAAGATAGATATCTGATCAAATTATCATCATTAGCAGAGTTTAAAATAAAGTTTCGATACATTAAAAAAATTAATTTACTTAGAATAAATAATTGTCAAGGTCTAAGGGCTTAAAATAGTTTCTTTAACATTGCTATTTTATACAAAATGTTGCTGATACTACTAATTTATTAACTAGAAATCGATGTTTCGAGATTTGCAATTTTACTGAGAACTCCCAATTTTTACTACACACAACACATCTACTTTTAATAAGTGAGACTTAAAAAAATAAGTCCTTGGATGGGATTGAAATTTCATGAAAAATATTTTCATCAAAATATATTAAAACATTCAGAAAAGTATAGTTATGTATTTGAAAAAGAAACTTTAATCATGTATATAAATGTTTGTGTGTGTGTGAGTTGATTTTATTAAGAGCTTCTTTTACTACTCTCTTAATAAAACCTATATTTGAAGCAATACTTCGTTAAATGTATTTATTATAAAATAAATATAATTTCCTGGTAAGTCGATTACGCCCATCTTTCAGAATTTAAAGGGATATTTAATTTTTATTCAAGGAATATTTCTAAAATTTCGAAATTATCTTATTACCATTAAGTAACAAATTACCATATTGGATCCATTTAATTCCATGTTGGATTAATGAGATAAAAAGAGTTATTAGATTGATCCTTTATATAAATAAGTTAATGTAGTAATAAGCTTTTTTTTCTAAGAATAAAGGTTGATGAGATTTTCGACTGCAGTAGTAATGATTCAGTATTATTTTCTCTAAAAGAAAAGTAATTTCAAAACGGCCTCTTATATTGATCCCGAAATTCTTATTTGTTTGAATTTAGAATAATTGTACCATGCATAACTGATCGGTAAAGTAATTCCTTGTATTAATATGTGAATATTTTCTTACTTTTTTTAGAGACGTAAATGTTTGTATGGAGAGTGAAAGAGCATGCTTTTTCGTGTTGATGTGTTAATTTAATTTGAACTCTCCTAATTAGTTGCAAATCACTTCATCTCAGAGCCTAAATGTTCACTTTTATTCGTTTTAATTCTGATTAGATTCATTTACAGAACTGTTTCATCATAATTATTTTTGATTATATGTTAATTATTTATGAATACTTGAAACGTAATATATGATCATGTGTTTGTCTACTATTTTTAATTATTCCATTTAGAATCTATTCTCATTAGATTATCTGTATTATTGCGAAAATATTACTTCTGATATAAATTCAATCAGACAAATATTTGAAATAATATGAAAATAATTTACTTTTGACCAATATGAATATGATAATCAATAAATTTGCATGGTAAAACCTGAAATATTGACAATGGCATTTTTTCCAGCTTTCCTCTCATCAGTTCATCTCAGTATTATATGAAATGTGTAAATAATAATTTAGTCATTGTTTTCCTTCATTTTTTTCTCATCGTAAACCTTGCCAAATTCTATATTTTCTCTCCTTCTCATTGACAATTATACCATTACATTTTATAAATAGAATTTGGTTCATTTCATCAACAATTCACAAAAACAGTAGAGCATTTCACAAATGAATAGGTCAGTTAAAAAACCAAATAAATTACGTTTTCCCCTAGACTTTTTTCTGTTGCGAATTCACCCTTAAAGGTTGACTCACAATCAGGAACAAAAAGAACAACGCAAGTCACTACGTTTCTCACAGTTTATACTTTTTTTGGTCGCGCACACACCTTTAAGGGTAGACTCACAATTAGGATGAAAAACCACGTAAGTCACTATATTTTTTCCTGTTCAAATAATTTAAGGTAATTGTCGTTCATAGAATGGAAGTAAGTGAGTAAGAGGTTCTTGAATGCATCAGTTTAAAATCTTATCGAAGAACAATAGCAACGATAACATTGAATGTCAAGCAAAATCTACCATTGCCCTACGTACCAACACAAAGTATTTTCTTTTTATTTTGGATAATAGTGGGTTCTTTGTTTGGTATAAAAGACACAAAAAGAGGCAAAATGGACGCTTTACATCTATCATGAGGACGCTGCAAACAAGGGAGCAAATGAAGTTTGCTCCATTTCGTTGCCTTGTATCGAAAATATTATTGGATTCCATATTAAGCAATTATGTCTATTTTTCGATGGTTACCCTGGGAAATAAAATAAAAAAAACAATACGCTGTTTAACTTTTTGTTGACTTTGACTGACTATATTTTCTCAAACATGGTTATTCGTTTTTACCAAATGATCGTAATTTTCGTAGCCTCAAAATAACTGTGCGGGATCATGATTGTATATACGTTTCAATAGAATACATTGATCATGATTGTATATAAGTTTCAATAGAATACATTGATCATGATTGTATATAAGTTTCAATAGAATACATTAATCCGATTTCAAACTCCATTTCAACTGTACAGTTATAGAATTAACAACTGATGATATTCTGTAATTTTAGAAACAATAGTTGACTTTATAAAAAAAAAACATGCTTGTAAACAAAATCAATGGGGATAAATGTTCCAAAGCAACAACAAAAAATTATATACATATTCAACATACAGAAGTTTTCATTATGATCCTGATAAGAAATGACATTAGTTTTGCAGAAGGTTTTCTTGATGGAATCGTTTAAAACACATTTATGTAGATAAAAAAAGACATTATTTCGCCTCTGTGTAAATTCATTTAACGAAAGCCTGTGCATCTAAAAAGTCAATGAACAGTAAGAAATTTGATGATTTTAACAAAATTTCAAATAGTATTTAAGAAGAGCGTATGTCTTTCTATTCAAATATATTTAACTTGTCAACTCAGTAGAAATTGAAGATAATATACATGAGAATATGACTATGTACCGTACAGATATAAAAATATGGAAATGTTAATGTTCTGTGATATCTGGTGCTTTTATAATGAATGCAATATCTTCAATAATTTTCAACAAAAACTGATCAATATATTTTTTGGTTCAATTTAAGTACTACCTAATTCTATTTCTTGTTAAAAAACATGTAAAAGATTGTTTTTAGTTTTTTTTTTTTTTTTTTTTTTTTTTTTTTTTTTTTTTTCTAAATTTATTGATCATTAATAATAAAAAAAATTAACACAAATTAATAAAATAGAAATAAGCAAGAAATCAATATTTGTTCAAGTGAATTCTCGGTTCTTCTCATTAAAAGTTCAGTGTCAAGCCTGCTTGCCAGGCATAAGTATATTTTTCTGTTTCAGCCAGAGAACAGTGATAAGTACTTGGTTGGATACAAAATCAACACACACAACACACAGCATATAATCACACACACACAAACACACGCACACACACACACACAATATTACATATATATATATATATATACATGATTGAATGGTGTTTCACTCAGTGGTTTATCAATCAGTTACTGATAAATATCTGTAATATTTTGTCCAAATTTATTCCCAACTTTGATTGACATACTCGTTTTACTTATGATTCTAATTACTGGGTTAATCATTTATTTCAGTGATAAGAATACAAATGACTTTATTAATCAAACGAATAAAAGATTCAAGAATTACTCGAAACAAAAATGAGCTCAATGTAATTATTTAATTCGTATAATTTGCTTACACAACAGACATTCTCCAAATTAGGGCTCTCCTTCCTTTATGCTACTTAAGCGCAAAACATTTTGCTAAAAGTCCTTTAGCAAAAAAAAAAAAGTAGGCGTGTTTCTCTGCACACATAATCGTCACTATTGCTAATACCAAACGAAAGGAAATATCAGAAAGAGGTTATCTGCGCCCAATTTAATTAGGTATATTTACTCACCCTAAGAATGTTGTAAATTGGAACAAACTGCGGATATTGGCTTTCTCTTTAATTGCATTTCTATTCCAATTCGCTTGGCGCAGAATTCCGCGCAATGGAATTAGAAAGTGATTAGTTTAAATGCAACTCCCAATGATAAAGGGGTTCTTAAAGAGACTATACGCAGCGCCAAATGGCGAGATTAAGTACTGCAAATTATGGATATTTCTTTGCTTTGGAAAACCGGTGGATAAACTAAAGGATATTCTTTTTCTATTTTTATTACTTCCTCTCTCCTAGGTTGAACAAAAGCAGTGTGTTTACTGGAAGTTGACTCTATCGGGAGATAGTAGATAAATGTTAATTAGGTTTTGAGAGTTTACGCTATACCTCGGTCTTACTGAGCTAGACAAGGTTTTAAATTCGAAGCTTGTGGGTAGTGATAAATTGAATAGGATGCCGTCCATAGAGGGGAATGGATGAGAAGCGAGGAATTTTCATTAACTTTAAGCCATTAACTTCAAAGCTGGAATAAAATTCTTATTTTTCTTTTCTGTTATTTGCCTTACGGTAATGCGTATTTAAGATTTTAATACCAGCAATAAATATTTTGCCGTCTTTTGCTTACAAGATATAAAATATGCTCAAAATCCAGTCCTCTTAATTAAATATATTTACTTATTGAAATTAACGACATTAGATGTCTTTTATTGCGATTAATAATGAATCCTATATCATTGGGTTGGATGCGTGGAAAGGAGATTAATTAATTAATTTTAGCAAATTTAATAGATTTATTTTAAAATATAATACATAATATTTAGAAGTATATATTAATCTCTGAGTTATAAATAAATATGAATATATATCGTACTGTTTTTTATAAAGGAGTACATATTTAGCACAAATTAGGAAAAAGTCACGTTATGATTTAATAGTTAAATTTTACTGCCATAAATGAAAACTTAATAAATAAAGCCAAAAGTATTCAATAAAAGTGTATTTTAAGTCATCTATAAAAAGGTTTTAATAATTTGTAAGTTAGATCATGTAATAACATTTATATCTCTCAATGCACATTTTTCAAAATTATATTAATAGAATCCACAGGAAGAAATGCTGAACTTGATTTCTACATGAATATTAAGGAATTATATTATTTATAAATTAAAATAGTGTAGCGCATTTTCTTTTTTAAAACTAACCAAAATACTCGTCCTCTACTCAAACTTATATTAAAAATTCGAAGATAAAATAAAAGAGATATAAATTGAGTCTATTAAAAATATGAAGTGTGCCATATTCATATACGTGCGTTGCGATAAACGAAACAATTAGTTTTGATAATATACATTTATTGTTTAGGTATTACTAATAAATATAGTTAATTGCAAATTGCATTTAGGTTTAGCATGTGTTTGAACGCCATCAATGCAAATAAAAAAGAAACTAATGATTTATTTCCAATTTTAATCAATATTATTTCTTGTGAAATGAACCACAAGGAAATAGATAAATTCAATTAAATGTTTGGACGAAACATACTTAAAAATCTATTTGACATTTAATAAATGAGTAAAATGATGAAGAATTTAAGGTCTTAAATATATGTAATATTTTTATAATCCACTATTTAAGCTATTTATTGCAAATCAAGCAATAATGTTTTAATTGTTATGAATTAACTAATACTATATAACTTATCGGGACTTTTCACTTATCTCAGATGAAAATACATTTTAAAAAATAAATATAAATGCTTATATTTAGGTACCTATTCACCAGACATTTTGAATTCGTGAGTATAATGCTAGCCCTATATACTCTATTTAATTTCTCAAAATGATACTGTTGACTAATCGAATATAAATAAATTCTCCTGAAATAGCATAAATTAATTCAGGTTTAAGTGGAATTATATTTCTCTCCAGTTCTGCAGATTGTTTCTGAAACTCTCATTATCCAGAAACGAATAAATAAAATAGACATAAAGTTACATGCAAAAATCGAAATAAAAAACTATTTCTATTGAAGTATTTATTATTTAATAACATTCGTTATAAATAATTTATTGCAATAAAATATATTCAATAGTATAATTTTGTGAAGAACAATAACTATCCCATTGGATTAACTCTATGTTTATGAATGGTGGGAGTCTTAAGAAAAACTTTTAAGAAATACTTTTTTGCACAAATATTTTTAATGGAAATTTTTTTTACTAAATGATAAGAAGAGTAAATAAAATATCTAAAGTCACACGTTATAATATAGTCATTACTTGGATTTTTTCATTTTAGTTTTAAAGTGTCAATCAAAATTATTAATATTAGTGATAATTACTTCTTAATAAATTTGGGAATCGGCAAAACGTAACGACTATTTTATAATATTAAGCAAAATAATTTAATTTTTAAGGGCTAAGAACGTTATAAAACGTTATAAAGAAACTTTAATATGATCCAAATTATGTTTAAGTAAATAATTTAATTTAACTTTAATCACACTAAGTCATTTAAGTATGATTTAAGTGTTACCTTATATGGGAAGCAGAATGTTTGCGTGGGTGTGTATTTGGGTCCTTCCCCCAATTATTGCGTTTACCAGCAATGATATCAAGCTTAAAAAATATATCTTAAAATCTGTGCATTTTATATTTTATTATGTTTTTATTTTGTTTATTAAAGCTTATTAAAGTACAACACATAAAAATTAAGTATTTCGTTAAATTTTTGATTTATGTACTTCTGTTATTCATATGTATTCAGGAATTCCTGAAATGGTTGAAGATTAGGTAAAATCATCAGGAACAATATAACGATTGCTTGTTATGTTACTTCTGATTAAGTCAAAATAATTCCCTTATACTGTTGATTTTTTAATTTAGCATATTTTGGTGCGAAGCTTTTCTTGTTATTTCAGTCATAATATACTAGATTAAGCAAATATATATATAATGTATATAAAACTTAAGATATGTAGTATTGCCACTTATAAATTTAATTTAAGCTGTTCTGAAATACGTATACATAATCTTGAACACTTGTGTATTAAATCCATCTCAACAATAGTCAAACTTAAAAACATTATTCTAACTTTAATACATTGTATTAATTTGCACATATAATTTTCCATACTTTTCGGTTCTTCTAACATTTATTGGCAAACGTATAACTTAGTAAACATCAAAGTTCTTTGGTTCAAGTTATTCTATGAAACAATCTCGATCGTATATATCCTAATTTCCTCAACTACTATAAAAATACTTTTTTTACAAATTAGAAAATTAATGCTGCATTTAGTTTAACCTTCACTCTTAAATAAAAAATTATTTTAATAAATGTTTCGTTGTTAATGATAGCTAGAAAAGGTATTGTGCTCCCAAAAACATTGACACTAATTTTAGAGATTTCTTTTATATGTTTTAGTTTCCCCTTAAGTTTCTAATTAAGTTACAAACCTTTTCAAAACTCTCACTTTGCAACCTTATTTTATTTTATACATCAACTTGCTTTTAAATTTCTTATATTCAAATATTAAATAACCCATATTAATGCTTCTACAATTCATAGACTTCTTGTGATTTTTAAGTATATTGTAATTTTGGCTGTAGTAGAGAGTAATATTTTGGTAGATTTCCGTATTATTACATATTACTTTTCGAAATAATTTTAAAATGCTGTATTTAATTCTGAACATAACCACAGCTTTAATTTTTTTATCCAATGATGCTCCAATTCCGAAAATAATGCTTTTCATACTTCGTAGAAATTTCATCTTGTTATAAAAGAAAGTTACCTGGTACTCTAGATTTCTAACTGTCATAAATTTATTTTCCTCCTTAATATTTAGCTACAGAAAAGCAAAAGTTGCCAAAAAATTGCAGTCATTCACATTTATTCTTATATAATGTAATTCATTTTTGTCTTTGGATATTTATTTTTCTCAAACTTTAGAAAAAAAAATGTTTAGTTACAACTATCCCTAAAAATTATGTATTCTTAATAAATCAGTAATAAGAAACTTAAAATTAAATTTTAGTGAGAAATATACATAAATTAAGTAACTTAAATATATATAACATAATTTTCAGTTGTGACAAAGATACTCAATTAAAAATATGTTCATGTTTAAACATGAATTTCAAAACCATTCGTTATATCCAAATGTATGTGATATTGCTATTATTATTGTTTTCATTATCTAAATACAATATTTCCTGTATATTTTTTTAAAATTCTTTTTTGTAAATTAATAAGTAAACTTTGCATAGCTAAGTCATCTTGTGACATCCTTCTTTCATTACTTAACTCTTCTGTCATCATTCTTTCTAATTATATAATCACTAATAATAGATTCCAGTTGAAGATAAGTAAGGGCAAAGCAAAAAATATTGTATTAATCACTAACGAATAAATAAGGCCACTCTCTCTTGAAACCACTTAACTTGTCAATTGTAGATTACAATCAACTAGTAAAGTCTTAGCTTACCACTTCACTCGTCTTTATTAAAATATTTTTCATTAACAGTAGTTTCATACCGTAGTACTTGGACTTGAACCCCTTCAATCGAAAATTTAATTATGATACTTCGTTCAAATTTACTAATAATTATCCGCTGGCTCTGTTATTTTCTAATCTGTCTTCTTTTTCCTTTTTATTCAATTTCATTTATATATAACTATCTCTAAATCAGTTCATTCTACCTTTTATCCTCATCTAGTTTCCTTAATCATGTTTCATTTGGGTTGGGAATAAATTGTAATACTAGGCAAATTCAGATGAACTATTAAGTCCCCGAGTAGAGTGAAAAGTAAACCTCGAACAGCCTAAAATCACAATCTTGGTTTACTAATTAAATGATTATTTTTACTTATATTTCTATGAAGACACTATAAATCAAGAATTTAGATAATTGCAGATATTTAATCACTGTTCAGAGCAAATTAAATGGATTACAGAAATTTAATATTTTATTTTTACCCACATGTTGCAAATTCATCATGTATAATGGTAAACATCTATGATTGAATGTGGATTTAAGTTTCAAGCAAAATAAAACAAAGTAAAATTTCATAAGCTATGCAATTTAATGTTGAGTACATAAGGTCCTAAATTGTTAACACATTGTATTGTTTTAATTTTTTTTTAATATTTTGATTCTTTAGCGTTAGCTTAAACAATAATGTTTACAGACACGCTAAAACTAATGAAATTAGAGCGTTAAAGAAACAAAAAAAAATATCTTAAAAGTACCTTTGATGTTATGTATTAAATGTACAAATGCTTTCCATATTAACTGAATTGAGAAAAAATTTCTGCTAAATATTTTCAGTCATTTTCAATGTAAAGAATGCCTCAGTCTTTAGTGCAAATTGGAACTTATTATTTGTTTTCTGGAATCGTTTATTAAAAGAATAATATTATCACACAAATTTATTAAATGGGAATCCACATACAAATATTTTATTAGTGTATTTTCCCCTTAAATCTCAATCTATAGATACTATATATTCTTTCAAGTGTAGGAAACATAATATTAAAATAAATGTTACACATGCTTCAATATGAGTTACTGTATCCTCCTTTCATCGAAAGGTGTCTTGTAAATATAAGTAATATTTATGTTTACAATATAATCCTAAGTTTAAACAGGGTTAGAATAAATATGTAAATTTTGTATATTTGCGTTGAAATAAAATATCTTATTTATATTTGCTTTGAACGGAAGTTTTCTGATACTGAGTTTTGCAGCTGCATAGATAGAATTGTTAAACATTTGTGATAAATGCTCACTTTAACAATACAATTAACATTTTATCTCTTTTATTTATGTGTGTGAACACAGTTGGAACTGATATCATTTATTTTCTCCTTCGGAATAATTAAAACATTCATAGGTCATTATTATCACAGACAAACAAATATTTATTTAAGTGCTTTTGTTATTCGAGTTATTACGACGCGGAAATTCGATAACATCGTCGTTGTTTCTGAAATATATTTACTCTGAGTTATGGAAGCTCAAAAACATATTATAGAAGTTTTCAAAAGAACACACACAACTATTTCAACCACCAAAAGTCGTGTCATTTATCAAACAAGTTATCATGAAAACGCGGTATTTGAATGAAATTGTAGGATGGAAGAAAAAAAAAGAGAAAAGAGAAATGAGAAATTTTTTCTGAGTTTATCACTAGTAGGCGATTGCGGTATGAACTGGAACTCTACTGCGTGGAATGACTTGAAGTTTTAGCACATATATCACACGCAATCTTTAGCGCTTTTTGTTTGTTTTGGTTGCTTTTTTCCAACTGTTTATACTTTTTCTTCCTGTTTCTTCTGAGCTGAAACGGTTCCACGTTTCTATGTGGAACTCTAGTGTTTCTTCCATTACATTCGCAGTATTGCATTTAAGAACATTTATTTCCATCGATTTTTTACAATTTCCGTTCCTTTGAACAAGTTCCAAGCTCACTCGATGAAATAAGTGAGAAGATTGTATTAGAAAGGCTTAAGAGTGTATCCCAAGGGATCGACTCACCTGTTTAAGTGAGAAAAAATTCAGCTGCTTTAGTTTACCAAACCTTTCAGGGAACTACAATAAATTGAAAGAAAGAGATGTCTTAGCATTAAGTTTTCTGAAAGAAAGATTGTTGTATTTAAAGATTTGACTGTCTTAGGAACTATGATTGATGACATTGTAGTGATTTTATAATTATATACTATGGCATTAGAAACAATGATATAAAATTCTTTCAAATTAAAATAAATAATAATTATATATTTTAGAAAGAACTATCGTTGTGATTTAGTTTTCGATTAATTTAATTATTAAATTTTGGTTTAGGTACTAGTTTAAAATTTTTGACAAAATCATGCTATAAAGGAATATTATTATGATTTTACAGATGAAATGTGTGAAGAGGTCCCGTTTCGTTCGAAAAATTACTGGCTGATTAGAGATAATTTTTAAATGCATAGGTAAAAACAACTACTACATAACTGTTGGTTTCATTTATTTAAACAAATTATTATGAAAAAAATTCTTAGAAATAAAGAGAAATTTAATAAGCAAACAACTTAATTAAATTGAATTAAAAAGAATTTTTTCATAAATACTTCCGAAGTTTTACATAAGTTTCAAAGAATAATTTCAAGTACGTATAAATAAACTATGTCATTGAAACAGTACTGGACTCTCTTAAGTCTTGTGAAATAATAACTAACAACAATACTTTTGAGTGGTTCTCAGTTATATAAATTTTTCAAATACTTCATTAATAATAAGTGCTGAAAATGTAAGCAGGAATGCACGTTTAATATCGTAAATTTATTTTATCTAAATTATTTCTAGAGGGTGAATTTCTTTAAAATAATAAGTGTTATATAAAAATATAATTTTTTACCAGTATTTGGAGAAAAATATTTCTACTTGAATAATCAAAAAAAATTACCTCTAATTCAAAAGATCATGAATTCACATGTACAAAGTAAGATCAAATCGGTGTAAATTTTTATTCAATAATATCAATGTTTAATGATACATAATCTGTAAAATACAATGACAAGCTTCAGTTAAGGCAATTATATTACTCATGAAAAACCACTTAAGTTTATTAATTAATAAAAATGCTTTAAATTATTTACTAGGAAATAATTATTTATTTGATTAGACACATTCAAAATTTTTAAATTATAGCTATCTATTGTCCGATTAAATACATTTCTTTTTTACTCAGAATAATACTTCTAATCATGTTGTAATTATTTTTTTTAAATCAATATTTTGAATTCTCATACTATTCCTTTTTGATTTTCTCATTTTCCATAAATAAAAATAATTAGTATCTTAAAATTTTAAATGATTTTTCGTGATCTTTTCCAAGGATAAGGAAGCATACTTTACATTAAAAAATTAAACAGTTCATATTATTTAAAGTGAAGATATAAAAAAATTAAAATCATTTTAGAATTTATTCAAACTTTAATATACACGCAAATACATATTCAATTATGTTTAAAGTCTAAACCTGAACAATTTTGATAAAACACATCAAACGACTTTTGTTTAGTTCATTACTTACAGACATCGTATATTAAATTAGATTTATATAAATGATTAAATGCAATACATATATAAGAATATTTTATTATATTACTAATTAAAGAAAAATACAAAACAATTTTTAAGAAAAGCTACACTTTCTTTTTAATTAAAATTATAAAAGTCAGTTACAAAATATAATCAAACTAATCAGTTTTGTCATCTGAATCAAATGCCTTTATCGCTCTTTCGATTGGCTAATCAAAATGACTGGTACTATTTAACATGAATGTTTAACTTCTCAAATGAAACAATTTTTCATTTAATATGCGGGAAATCCAGACATAAGTTTTTCCCGAAACGTGTATAGCTTTGTTCCCCTGTCCTTACTGTAGACACAGTTTATCTGATGAAACAAATGTTTTTAGGATCTCGTCACTGATTTGAACTTTTATCAAACAGGTGTAATATATATATATATATATAAGCGATTGATTTTAAATAAAAGATTCAAATTTATATTTTTAACTACTGTTTGTTAAAATATTGTTATACTTGTTCAATATTTTACCATAAACGTTACGGGTTTTATCAAGATGTAAACTTTCTTATAAAACACGCATACTTCTATGAGTTTTATTTCAAATTTGAATTGTTAAGTGTTGAAACAATATTAATTATATTGAATTTTGTTGGTCATAATTATGTCAAGTTTATCTTGGATGTTTTTCTGAGAAATATCTTCCTGCGTCTTTAGGAAATGAACTTATCAAAGAAACCTTGACAAAATCTTTCCTATCCAGTCTTAAAAAATAAACATATCCGGAAACAAACAAACAAAAAAAAACCCTCCAAAGTAATTTGTATGCATTTTTACAAGCTTAAATTGGAATAGTATTTACTGCAAATACCAACGACAATTTGTTATCATGTCCCCCATTCACTATTAAGATGTAGCTCTTAAAAACGAGACCGAAGCTGTATTAAAACATAGTATTTTTTATGTCACACAAATTTTACTTTTATCACCTTCAATACTCACCCCTCTTCTGTCTCTGCAATGCTCCATGAGAATCTTCTATTGTTCGAATCAGTGCTGAATGTCTTCTGTCAGCCCCTTCAGCACGCGTTTCGCTCTCGTTTTCACAGCTTTAACGACTGAATTCTTTTCCTTTTTAATGTAGATTTCGCCTTAAGAAGCAGATAGAAGTTGCATGGCACTAGATCCAATGAATATGGTGGATGGTCTAAGGCTGGGGTGCTATATTTGGCTTATCTTCTTAGAGACAATGGGGGATAGAGACAATAGGGAATAATTTGTCATTTCACAATTTGGGTCACTTTTTCCCCTTATTTCTTTCACGGAGTTCAGCAAGAACGTGAAGATAGGTATGTTGATTAATAGTTTGATCTTCAGGAATCTAGTGAATGTACACAATCCCATGAAATCAAAAGAAACAATCATCACTGCTTTGTATTTTGAAATGCTCATTCGATCCTTTTTGGCTCTCGGTGAAGGTGGGCTCTTCCGTTGCATGGATTGGCGCTTCGTTTCAGATTATAAGTAAAAAACCACGATTCACCACACGTTAATATCCTTCCAAGTAAGTTCGGGTTATTTTCTTGGCATTCAAAGTATCAGTACAAGCTTTTCCTTGTTGTTCACACTTGAGAATTTCAGGCCCCATTTTGGCCTACACTTTTTGCAAGTTAAAATTGTTATGAAAAATTTTCTTTACGTATCATTTGTCAACTCCTTCTTTCTCAGCAATCGCACGAATATTTAACAAGGTCAGATCGAACAAGATTACTGATTTGTTCTACAATGTTATCCGTTTCTGACGAGGGAGGGTGACCCGGCCGTGAATCCTCTTCAACATCTTCTCGTCCATCTTGAAAACGTGAATACTATAAACATTCATTGCAGCACATTTTATCAATAAATTATTAATTTCCGTAGTGGTTTTTCCACATATCATCTGAAATTTAACAACATTTCAATGCTCTTCTATCATTCTTATCATTTTCCCGAAACAAAAAAATAATCTAATGCTTTACGAATTTGTTTACAGAAGCGAGAAATACTGCATCTGAAAGATAATTCTACATATAAAACAATTGTCGGTCCCTGGAATTTGGTGCACGTGTTCTTCTGCAGCGACGTCAATCACGTTATTTAATAATCACACCTCGTATTTGTAAATCAGTGTGGATTGCCTATTTTTGATACTTCGAAAAATTAAGAACACGAGAATGCCGAAGTAAATTTTTGTATACATGTAACAACTTCAATTTTTAATTGTTCATAAGATAATACCCACAATGATTATCCAGTAAGATGCAAATTGTTACCTCAAATATTTCTGAATAAAACTTTTAAAATATACCCTTCCTTCTATATTTTGTTTGTCATTTTACATTAAAATTTGTATTTTTTAAAAATATTTTATGCTAAGGGCACTGCATCCTCTTCAATTTTAGTTCTTAATAATTGCCGGAAAATTTTAATTAGATATTCAGAGCATTCACACTTTCAATTGTTATAAATTTCAGCTTTAATTAATTTATGATTGTTAAAATGATTTCGCTAGTATAAGAGATGAATTCAACTTAGTAATGTCAATTGCATTTTGTTGCTTGGCTTTTTGATTTATGTATTCCAGGTTAGAATGTAAAACAGGTTATATCCTCATTAGACAAATTCTCTATATTACTTTTGAATATATTCTTATTTAATTGCAACTTTTGACTGCACCTAATTTATCTATCAATGATGAAAATTTTTACCAATCTAGAATTTTTCGAAAAAAACTACTTTCTACCCCACATAAAAGATTTTACATCGATACTGCAACAATAAAAACGGTAGAAACCAGACGGTTGACATGAAGGCAGATATTTATTCGTACTTTCTTTGTGGTACAAATACAAAATTCACGATAGATTACACAGTCCTATGTTTTGTAATCCATTTTCCTTAGTCATTTAAATACTATTTTGTATTCCCATAACAAATTTGCTGAATCTACCCAAATATCAGGGGGACATCAGTACAGACGTAAGCCAAATAATCTTATTAAATTATGTTTTCGACATTTTTATCGGATAAATGATTTGCATACAAGTATCAAAACCATTCAACATAAAAATATATTTCGATTAATTCATCAAATTTCATGTTTCGACTTCCTGTCTGAAAACTTTTTATTCATTGTGTTTTATATAGAGGAGAAATAAATATCATATATATATACACACACACATACTCATATACAAAAAATTAGCGCAACAAGAAATAATTGCGGGATAATAACGCACCCAGCTTCCATCATGAAAGCTGGGTGCGTTATGGCATACGGCATGAAGGTACATGTCGGAGAGATATGCAAATGATTAGAAATGCAGCGTCATTGCGCATTACGCATAGCCGGTAGAAGGCGTTTAACGTCGTTCTCCCTTAACTATAAAACAAGTAACCAAAGCTTGTTTGAGTGTGCTGAATCGTTTACAATGGAAGAGCTGAGATAGACATGCCATTAGGCCGTTTTCGAAGACAATATGAGCAGCTGTCAAAATTAGAAAGGGGGAGAATCATTGGCATGATGGAAGCTGGGAGGTTGGTCAGCTAGGCGAGTAGCTCGTCAATTAGGCCGCTCTGATTGTGTTGTGAGGAGGTGTTGGGACCAGTGGATCCGAGAGATGTCATTGTACGAAAACCAGACTCAGAACGCCCTCGATAGACTAGTCATCGAGAAAACCGCCACATCGTAAGAAATGCACGTGTACAGCCAACTGCTTCATCGGCCGCCATCCAGGCACAGGTAGCACCTTCACTAGGGGCCCCTGTGTCTTCTCGAACCATATGAAGGAGGACATTTGGGATCGCGGCGCCCATTACGTGTGTTGCCTTTGACGCCCACCCATCGACGCCTCCGTTTGGAGTGGTGCCGCGCACGAGGAAACTGGACTGCAGCGAAATGGAACCAGGTTGTCTTTAGTGACGAATCCAGATTCAATCAGTAGAGGTGACAATCGTGTTCGTGTGTGGAGAACCCGTGGAGAACGCCTCAATCATGTCTTTGTTTTACAGCGACTCACCGCTCCCACAGCTTTTGTGATGGTATGGGGTGCCATTGCGTACATTACACGGTCACCCGTTATAATGATCAGTTGCACCATGACAGCCCAGCGGTATGTCCATGACATCATTAGAATCAGATTGAGTAATTTGATAAACTAAGACTTCACTTTTAAATCAAATTCTAGAATTTGGATATTTAGATGATCCCGCAGCGGGGGGGGGGGGGGGTGGGAGTATTATCAAAGAACAAAGTATTTTGAATTCTAAACCTTTTTGTTCCATACATTTCTGGACCTCTGGAACGAAACAGTTGTTGTTCCAATTAGTAAAACAGATCAGCCGTCATCTATGCCTTTTTATTCGCCATCAAATGAACAGAAAGTTGTATAATGTCCTTACATCTTAAAGCTCGCGGCATAAAGGATTTGTTGATTAACAGAAGCTTTATTATTTTATCATCAGATGCATTACTACGAAACAAGAATGTCACCCGATCTTTCTGTGCTTTAAGCCCCCCAGCTGATTTTTTTAGATTTAGCTATGTACGTTCTTTCAGGCATTTTCTTCCAGAATAATATTATTTCATTGGCTTTAAATATTTGATCGGGAGTATAACTGCCCTATTAATATATTTTTGCCAGTTTATCCAGAAAGAATTTTACAGCATTTTCGCCTGTCGACGCTACTTCATTTAACATTTTGAAATGCGAACTTTTTTAGAAAACTGTAAGAATATAAAGTCAACTAGCCATGAAGTAGACCAAGTCACTCACACATGTGTTGGCACAAATCTACCGTCTTCTAATTACCCTGTCAAAATCAGAGTTTAAAAAAAATTGACTCATGCTAGAACAAAAATATCATGTAAGAAATAATAATGGTGAACCGAGTCCTTTCAAAATCGCGTAAAAAAGAGTTGTGTGTGTACACATACATACACACACACACACACACACACATATATATATATATATATATATATATATATATAAAGAGAGAGAGAGAGAGTGGACATAAAATTTTTTTGCCAACATCTGCACTTCTGCCGTTCGTTCCGTTTCAGTGATCGAGATGATATTTCAAATATAGTTATTTGGAGGTATATGTGCTCGAGATTCTGTAAATGGCAACACAGTGGCACTCACGGTTACGGTTATAGTAACAAAAACTTGAAATTTTTTAATGTCAACGCCTACTTTTTCCCATCGCAAAATGTTTAACGCATGTGAAAACCTTATATAGCGTTCAAACGAAATATATATTCCCAAAAATGGACGTGTTATGCATATTTCTTCAGGGCGAACGGAGGAATTCTATATATGACAGATACAAGACACTAATCACTGATGACAACACATATCGGACAAAAGAATTCAATGATTTGAATCAAAAATTTTCTACATGAGTGACATCACAGGCAACTACTCATTGCATGGGGAAGACGAAGGATAGTAATGCTGAACGCAACATGGTATGATGGATGCTTGAAACATTGCTCACATTTCTCTAGATTTGATATTTTCCCAAAACCGTAAATCCATAGGAGTCAGACAGTGGAGACCACAGAAACGAAAATGACGTGTGATGATGCGATCACCAAAATACTGTTCTAGGACCCTTGAAACAGACTTCGCTTTATGTGGAGGTTCATTATTTTGCATCCGAACGATGTCATTTAGTGCATTCCGATGAAGCAATTCAGGGTTTACATAATTTGCAGGATGGCTGTGTAGTGAGAGGCTATTACAGAGCAAGTTACAAAGCCCTTTGGAGTCATTTCCTCAAAAAAGTACTTGCCGAGAACAATTGTACCTGTAATGCTGCACCACACAGTAACTTTGGTGTCTAACAAATGTACTGGTACAACAGGGTGAATATTCAAGTTTTCTGAGTGCACACACATTTTGGTGTTCACGTTGTCATTTAAGTTGAAATGCATTTCGTCCGTCCACCGTATGCGAAAAAGGACAGTCGTTATCAGCATTATATCGTATTAGAAATTTATTTGCTAAGTCGATACGTAGTTGTAGATCTCCCGGCTGCAACATCAACATCTTGAGATGCTGGTACCGGTATGGAAACATGCAAAGTACAAAATGCGGTAGCTTTAGGTTCGTTGTTTTCGGTATATCCTATACACAAACTGCGTCTCTTGCGGTTTGCTTGTATCCTAAAATAATTTTGTAATGCACCTCTGTAACTATGTCCTCAAAAATAGTTGGCCATTTGGATCGCGGTTTATCTCAGGAGCAGCCTGCAGCTTCGAATTTCTTTTTTGTATGTGCATAACACGCCCGATTTTGGGAATATACGTTTCGTTCCAACGCTGTTTAAGGTTTTCACATGCACTGAACAATTTGGGACGGGAAAAAGTAGGCATTGACAATCTAAAATTTCGAGTTTTTGTTACTATAACACCAACCGTGAGAGCCATTGCATTGCCATTCTCAGAATCTCGAGTGCATTCCTCCAAATAATTTTATTTCAATTCTTATCTCGATAGGTTAAACGGAACCGACACTAGAGAGGCAGATGTTGGCAAAATTTTCTTATGACCACTATGTATATATGTATCCCGGCTGCACATTCCGGCATTGAGTTGATAGAGTTGCATGGCGGCGATTATTTTTTCAGATGGTCTCAGAAATTCTCTATTGGGAAAAGTCCAGGGAGTAGGACGGACAATGGATGAGTTTGAACAAGACGTAGAAATTCATTTCCTACTCCAGCTCTATGTAGAGCATTTAGGAAATCTCACACTTTGGGTAGAAAAATGCCATCGACATAACGCTAGTCTTTTAGGGTTACATGTGCCACAGAGAATACCTATTCTCAGAGATTATGACCCCACAAACTTATTACATTTGTTGAGTTAGCATGTGTCGCGCGACAGCGAAAGGGAGGGGATTGCACCATTCATTAAGGTGCCTTCACACACATACGTGTTTTCCATCTGTCCAAATAATGAACTATGATTCATAGTACTACGCTCTACCAATATGTGGTACTTCACGTCACTCTGACTTGAGATCACTGCGAACGAAGTCACCGATGTTTCGAATTTAAAGGCAGTACACGAATAAGGCACTTTAATTGCAGATTCTCTTCCGCAAGACATTTGAAAATAGTTTGGGGAACAGCTGACAGCCATAAATCTGATTGTATAGTGGAACGAATCACTGTGGAATCCCTAAGGGCTTGCGGCTTGATCCTACGATATCTCACCTAGTTGTCTTCTTGCTCGCTTCAGAGCCAATTCTTCGTACATGGGTACCATTTCGTGTCCGCTGCCTCTAACTTGTTCTGAAGACACACTCAGAAGGATCAGCCTGAGAGGAATATGATCCTTCAACTACCCTGCAGTTTTCATGCCGATAATCAGGTCGCTCTGAAATTCGTTTTAACTCTACAAAATTTCTTCGCACACGTCTACTTGGTATTATGTGATTGTTATACTTATGAATCTTCCACTATGCACCTGTTTATATACGGTCCCCCTCCTGATTGCAGCTCCACTTCAAGGTGTGTGTTTACGCGCATTGGCACTCAACTTGGATCATTTTCATATTGGACATCATTCAACTCTTTAAAAAATTCACGATTGTTGCTCGCTTCCTTCTTGGTACGTTGTTCTCAATGTTCCTGAGGGTAAGTATGTATATATTAAATATCCATAAATATAATGAACTTGAGCGGATATTTATGTGATTTATATATGAATTCATAAATAGAAAATTCGATACAAGAAAGTTGAAACTTATGCAATATGCTAGCTCTCCTGCAAATTAAATTGAATAAAACCTTAATGATACTAATTTATTTCACTAGTAATCGATCATAAGTCTACTTAAAGGTTTTTAAGTGGAAGTTATTAAAAACTATTTATTTTAGTTAAAATGCATCGTATTTGAAGAAAATGACTTTCTGCGCTTCGTATTATATTTTAACACGTAATGTTTAGCTTTATTTTGATTTTCAAAAAAAAAAAAAAAAAAAAAAATAAAAAAAAGAAATTGAACATTATCTAAACTTTTATTTATTCAAGAAAAACAATCAGTTTAAGCTTACCTACGTAACATACTTCACGAAAAGTACAATAATATTCCAGTTATTTTTCCAATAGGACGTCTATCAAAAAAGATAAATAACATAGTTAAAAGTGGAATATTTTTTTCAGGTTTTACCAGCCGCGTTTATTATCTAAATCTGCATTGTTAGAAACAAATATATTTGTTCATATTTTTCTCTAAATATTGAAATGGTTTGAAAATTGTGGTCATTGCTTACAATTTCAAAAATTAAATCAGGTACAATTCACATTTAACATACAAAGTCTAAACTCCTTTTAACATTATCAAACAAAACACTGAATTTATGAAGTATAGGAAAATAATGATTGATTAAAAAATTACAGCATATATGCTTATCGCTGCATATTAGAGTATTCTTAACAATAAATATTTCGGAATGCTTCTAACTGAAAAGTGTCCTCCGAAATAAATCGTGTGTCTTATATTTTAACGGAAATGATGCAATATAGTCAAAGAATCACCCATATCATAATGGACTGAAGTGATGTATGATTTATATTTTTGAATAGCTAAAAAATTAGATTAATTATGAAAGAAACAATAATCAAAAGAACTTTATGGAATTGCAATGAGGTTTGTATTATATAAAGTAAACCCAATTTTATAGAATACATGTTTAATTCCAAAAAAGTAAAGTTGAAGTTTATTTCCTCATATAATTTGTTAGTTTAAAATGAAACTAAAAGTACATTCCAAAAATGTAAGCAAACCGATTTTTATTCAAGGAAAATTTACTGGAAATATCAAAAAATTTATATTAAATCACCAAAAGCCTATTTATAAGGAGTAATAAGCTAAATACTCATGGTGTCGCTTAACACTTGCAGCTATAATATTCTTTCATAAATTATCAATATAATTAAAATTGATGCTATATAAGGAGAAAAAATATTAAATTCTTTTTTTTTATACAAAAGTTTATTGAAAAACACTAAAGCAACACAAATTAAATTTATTAGATTTGGTCACGAAAAAGCAGAATGTATTTTCAGTAAAATGTGTGGTTCATTACTTTTAACATAAGCAAATAGGGAAAAAATCGATTTATCGCTTGAATCGGAAGACTGACATCGTTCTTAAGCGCTCGAAACAAGGATCATTTACATTCTTCGGTACTTTATCGCTATAAAGATAACAGTTCGAAACAAATTGTTACTTTCATTCACGCCAAGATTTACATAAGTCCCTTCGGTAGAAGCGTATTTGCGTTAGTACTTTCTTATAAATGTAAAACACCAAAATAATGTTTAGAGGTGGTTGATAAGGAGTTCAACTAAAATTTTAGTTATAAGTGATATGACAAAAAATTGTACTTATTTCTGCAGTTAAATAAATGTATACAACTTTTCTATGTAGATTATTTATTTTGTATTTTATTACATACTTTTTATAGTTTTTGTTAACATTTGTTTTGAGCAATTGATAACAAATAAGCTTTTTGACAATCAGATTAATATTTAAGGACTATTTTAACAGCTAAGTTAATATTTTAGTTTATAAACATGTTAGAAAATATTAATTTTAATCATTATAATGAATTTCATTCATAATAAGTGCTTTCTTTCTTTCTAATATATTTTAGGTACATAAAAAACTGCATTAATTTAAAAACATGTATATCCCTTAAGGCACTATTATCCTTTAATATTTGATAAATTTATTGATGATATGTTTGATATGAAGATTGTAGGATATTTTAAGTATATAGGACTGATTTCATTGTAATCATACACAGAAAAATTAACTTTACTATGGTTTGTGCATTGAATATAAAATATAATGGTTCCAAAAGGCACGTGAAGATAACATAGAGAAGATGAAATGAAAACACTTTACATGTAACATGTTTGATGAGAAAAAATTGCAATAGTCATATTTATAAAAATTGTTATCAATGGTTATGTGCACGATACAGAGTCAAAGAAAATATAATTGAACACTCTAAAATACATCAGACATAACGAGCATTTCCACAGGAAAATCAAGATATGATTTCTTCTTCATATTAAAAAGGAATTTCAGAGATAGATTAATGAATTGTCTTCAGGAAATGAAATTGAGACACAAAAGATTTAGGTGACTGAGTTGTATGAACACCTCACGAAATCCATTGATCAGAAAGGTTGCATCTGGATAGTACCTAAATAAAATACCTACTTTTCTGCAAGAAGTTTAGTAGGACTTCTTGCAGAAAAGTAGGTATTTTATCTCACTAGAAAAGTTCCTACAGAAAATGCAGTCCAGTGAGGCATGCCATCGATTATTCCATTGCAAACAATTATAAAGAGTCATAACTATTGCACATGTGAATTCACATTTGGGGATCGATTTTGATCTCAGATCATAAATGCTCATCCTTCAAAAGGAAGAGGTTTCATCAATATTAGTCATAGTTCTCATTAAAGCTGCAAAAAATTATTATTATTCTTAACGGCTTCAAGAGAACGAAATTTTGTGTTTGTAAAATTATTAATGAACTAAACAAGCATAATTAATTCCTAAAAAATATTACCATTATAGATACAATTTTTAACGCATCTTCTTTCTTAACTAAAATTCGTCTTAATGTTGAATTTCATAATATTCTGCTTGAATGTTTGCGTTTAGATTACCCCTTTTCTATATACGTACTAAAAAGATTTAAGAAACCGAATAAGTATTAACATCGTTACATTAAGAAAATGAGTTAGTAAATACCATTACAAAAAGTTGGAATTGTCACATATTTAAAATATTTGAATTTTGATTCATTGTATGATACGGATTTAAACATTAAATGATGTATTTATAAGATTCACAGCAGTTGTTCAAGAAATATTTCAGGTTAAATTTAGAATGAGAATTAAGGAGTCTTTAAAGAAGCTTTTAGCGAGTGCATAAAATTTAATTATTGATTCAATTATTTGGTAATGCTCGGAAACGGGAAATGATTATGAATCAAGTTTGCTTAACTAAATTTAGCACATGGATCTCTAACAGATTTCTTCGAATATCTGTTGAATCAATCGGATTTAAATGAGATTTGGAAGAGATAGATTATTTAGACTATTATTTATCTAATTATCTAAAAAAGAGGACTTCATACTTCAGAGGACTTTTTACTTGATTAATTAATCCATTAATGTTATATAGTTATGTTTTGCCAATAACACTGATATTAATAACTATCCAGTTTTCCTGGTTTTTACTGATATTATTAAGGGTGTGCTTTCTTTTTTCTTAACAACTGTACCATCAAACTTGTAGTTATACTCCTTTGTAAAAATTTATATTTAGCCACACAATTCTTATTTACTACACTTCTCAAAGAGCCCACTGGCAGGTTAACATAATGAACTCAATGTACACTATATGAGTAAAATGTTTCACCCTTGAGTATCTGTAAGATCCTGAAGAAGGAACTCAAATAATAGGACCTACTATTCGTGTCTGAGATATTCTGTTTTTTAAATCTTACTTATGTTATTATATAACTGCCATTCTAGTCACGCTGATAGCCCCTCGTTGCTCAAAAGAGTAACGTCAATAATCAGTTAAAAAACCATTCTGTTCATTTTTGTAGAACTGATGAAAAAGCAACTAACTGCTAACTGCTAATATAAAGGCACAAATGTAACAACCGCCTGTAAGGAAAAACGTTCAATGTATATTGTCATGTTGTCTCTGTTTTAAGGGGACATACAACTTCGAAGATGAAATATGCAACTCGACATAAGCCGTATTAATAAACTATTCTATGTTCCCTTACATTTCAACTGTAATTAATGATTACAATTTCAGTCGAGAGAAAAATATCTTAACCACTCGGCAAGTCAGAAAGTTAACTATAATTCTTGGCTATTAAAGACGAGAACATTAGGTCATTTATTGCTTCCCGAACACATATATTACGGCATATTGATTCTTAATTATTTATAATGACTTTTGATTGTGTAAACTTTATTTCTTTTCTTGAAATAGTGTTAGCATGTTCAATTTAATTTCAATATTTATAATGAGGAGTTAAATGCCAAAAAAGCTTTGGAACTACGCTACACGTGCGTCATTCCATTAATGTTTCTGATTGGAAGTGCTTCTCATCAAACGAATTTATTCACAATGATATAATACGCATTCCTATTTCCTATATGACATTAGCATTCATGATCTTCACTGGTACTCATAACAAGAATGGTATTTTAATGTTAGCAAAGCAAGTACTTCCAATCTCTCTTACACATTCACTTTATTATATCTTGTATTTCGTAAGGATAAATAGTGTTATGAAAATATGACAAAGCTGAAGGTCGTCAATTAAGTTTAAAGTAAGTTTTCTGTATTTTATAATTAAAAATTTTTGAAAAAGATTTTGGAGGATGAATTAGTATTTTCACAAATACTTTAGGAGGAATGAAAATGTATTGAAAGTACATTAAAGCATAAAAGTTTATTTAATCGATTTCTGAATAAATTCTCTCAAGAATTTTAATGTAATTAAGCATCAAATATTTCGTTTGTCAAAAGATAACAATTTTTGACTTACTTTACTTACATATGACAACTACCTACAATTGTCTCTTCGATGTGAGATTACCATATTCGCAACCTTAGAAAGTGAATATCGCCAAGGTCGTAATGTAGTATGAACACATCTCCAAGAGTGTCTCTGTACAGAACATTTACTGATTTGTATGACAGAGATTGATTATTCATGATTCTGGAACTAAATATTATATTAAGTACTTAAAAGTAATTACATCCGTGAACACCAGTAACATAAAGTAGAAAAAGGGCAGGATTCCCAGTTTTAACATTTAGTGTAACAAGTTTCACTTGAAAATAGTTTTACACAGCTTTTACTTGAAAGTTTGTGATAGGGTTTACAATGTTTTATAGATTAATCATGATATAAGTCTAATTAATATAGATAGATTTAAAAAAATCGATATCATTGAAACATAATTGAAATTTTTTTTATATGTGTATATAAATAGCCTTAATTATATTCATTACCAAAGCTGTAAAAATTTCAAGAAGTTTTCTACGTTTAATGACTGTTTTAAATCGATAGTCCTCATCATCAATGGCCCTGATATTGAGTGAAGTTTCCTAAAAGTAATAATATTCTGAAAATGCATCTTTTCATGATGTTTCTCTAATATTTTCATCATTCTCTCATATATTTTTTTTTAATTCATTAGGTTTAAACTTGTCTGGCCAGGTGAGAGGGGAGGACCCCACCTAAAATCATTTGACAATTTAATATATAATTGACTTTTACTTTATATTTAACATTTAAGCCAATTATCTTACATTGTTTTCACCAGTCATTGTGTATTATCTATCATTTGATCTTAATGGAATTTAAAAATACTTTTGTGTGATAATTTGAACAAATATTTTTCGCAGCACAGCGGGATTTGACTTTTGCTGCAAAAACTCCCTATCACTTATTCCTACATTTTAAATATATATTTTATACTAGCATGGAGATGAAATGTAATTTTTTAAAAAAAATGTAATATATTTGTTTAAGATGAAGAGATAGTGAAATTAAATTGTAATTGAAAAATTGTAAGTTTATATAAATGCATTTGTATAAAAAAAAATGCAATGTATTTGTATAAAATAAAAAGAAAGTGGAATTAAATTGAAATTGAAAAAAGTAAGAGTTTACATACATAAAACTTATCTTAATTGGCAGGTACTACAAGCTTTCATCAATAAACGATTGGAAAATGAAATGAATGTTACCTAAGCATTTGATCATTTAAACAGTAAGGAAAACAAATTGAAAAGATGTTTAATGTTTGATATACTTAAGTTATTATAACTTAGGCTCCCAATACCTCATTAAGGAAACCAATTGGAAGCCTTTAAATTCAGTAATGAGCATAAAAAATTATATATATATATAGGAAAGAAGCATGTGCCTTAAAAGATATTTAAAAAGTATAGAAGTTATCCGATTTTTTTTATTTTTATATATAATAATGTACTTTTGATTTATATTTTTATTGGTATTTAATAATTAGTTGAACTTTAATTTGCATATTTTTGCGATTCTTTAAGAATCTTATTTTTTATTCATGCTGATCCGAATGCAGCAATTTTTCTTCATAATGCTTAATTGCTAAGCTATTATTTTAAAAAAAAGGTTAACATAGCTGTAAAAGAAAAGTAAAGAAATCATTTCCTGGGAAAGTAAATAATTTTGAAATGAAAGAAAACTTGATTATATTAAGCATAACTTCAAGTTTATGTTGCAATTATTCTTAGTTACGTATTCTGATTAAGGTAAAAATAAAACATATTTTTAATGCATTAATAATAAAATTTCTCATTAGATCAGTATTGGTCATTTATATTTTATAAAAATTAATAAAAACCTACTTTTCATTTATTTATTAGGACATTTTAACACAACATACTATTAAAAGAAAATTTTCATTTTAAACATAGAAATCTGTGTTATAAATTCTATCCCTTCGGGTAGAAAAATCAGTTCTCACAAGTCTGAGAACATGATTTTTCTTTTCTTTTTGCATACTCATTGACACATTTCTTTCTAATACAGATCAAATTCTTCTGAAACCTTTTCCTTAAGGTTTTCTGAAATTTGCTTATGATTATTATTTCTTTAAATTTTCTTTATGCTTAAAACAGTAACTTTAAAATATTTTTACTTAACAATTTAATATAGTCCAAATTAATACCAATTTTAACTCTTTTTTTTTCATTTTTGTCTAAACTTATGTATTAGAAAAAAATGTATTAGAATTTAAATTAAATTTTATTTCAACATAATGTAAATTTCTCGAAATTTAAGATAGTAATTTTATTTAAAGTTTTGAAATAATTATTTTTTAAAGATTTATATCTTAGTTCAACATAAATCTGACCGATTGGTAAAATCATGATAAACCTCACCTAAACTAGATTACAAAGTATTCTGATGATCCCTTATTTACCAGACTGAAATTTACCTTATCAAGTTTCGTTTTATACGAAGACTATGTAGGTTTGAATAACATATAAATATAATATATATACTAATTTGATGAATTTGGGAATGTGAAAGCTTTAATTCATCACAATAATTCATTTTTGAAAAGCTTTTCTAAAAAAATTAAATTATAATCGGTTTTGTAAACTTGGAATCGTGATCTATCAAATTTTTGTAAAATTTTTTATTTTTCAACATATTGATATGCTTATTTATTTGTTCTTTTCTAAAATGGATTTAATACGGTTTTTGAGTTCCAATGAAATTATAAGGGATTATAAACAGCCTTTTTCATAAATGCAGTATACAATTCCTTTTCTGATTAATACATGCAAATTAAAGTGGCTCAAGTTATCCTCTAAAATAATATTATTTTATTTTGTACTAGATTGAAATGCATTTCATTAAAATAAAAGGATGTGTTTTTACATTAAATAAAAAATGAAGTAATATCTTAAAACAAAAATATAAATACCAAATAAACTTCTTTAAACTAAACTCATCTGTGATTTTTGTTTACAATAGTTTTATTTATACTTGAAGCCGAAAAAGATAATTTCATGGAAAGTGTCATGAAATAGAAATATTAAACAGATACGATATACTATCAAAATGAAAATAAACTATGATACTGACATTTTCTACTACACGAAGGCAAATCTATCCCAAAATAGTTTTCCTAATTTATTCAGAGAAGTCCAGCATCCTTTTTATGTGGAAAGGAAAATTCGGAATGTTTTCCCTCAGCTAACCGGTCTATTAATCATTTTTTACAGCACTCTGTTGCCTCTTTCATTTTTCTTCTTTTGCGTCTTGTCTCCCAAAACTCAGTATAATCCCCAACAGAGTCATCCGAGGTACTCGTGGCATCCCCTCAGTTTAATCTCCCCATAGGGATCCCATTTGCCCCAGGAATATTTAGTTTGACAAGGCAGGATCTGGGATAGAAATCTCAACTTAATACGACACCGAATTCCAGGACTAGAAGGTTATCTCTCCCTATCCCTTCTACCAAACAGCTTAGGTCGTATGTGCGCATGTCTCATGGTTGTGACGTTAGAGACCCCCCTTTATTGAACCAACGGCGAAATTTTCGAAGTTCTTCAGTCTTTCGTTGTCTGTTGCGTAAGATAGTTGTGGCTCGGGTGTTCCACCTCGTACATCCACGCGGTAAGCACGTTTGATTTGCTGGACTTGGCACGCTAGCTTTTGCACGTCGGTTTCACAATCGGCTTTTCGTTTTGTAAAAATATATCATGTCACGCAAAGTCTTGTGAACTTTTCAATTAGTTGTTTCGTAAAGAAACTGCATAAATATTTTGGTTTAAGGCAGAGTTATTTTGTTGGAATAATATCGTGCAGCAAACATTTGCTACACAGAAGTCGTTGTGTGATTTTGCGCTTTACTATATTCTTTTGTTTAAAAAATTGTTTATTCAGAATTTATTAGTGTTTGGTCTTATAAAATATTTCAAAAAACTTCAAAGCATCTGAACTAATCCTTATAAATATTTCTGAAGATTAAGTATTGATAGAGATTTGGGAAGCATGGCTTGAAAATTAAAATTCGTTACAACGGATTTTCAAAACTGCTGAATATTTATCTTGAAAACTATGGATACTTGTTTCGTTGTATTGATAATTACACTGCATATTCTTAAGTAGTGACTGTTTGTAAAAATTCTGACTCCTTGCAATTAAAAACTTTTTAAGTAAATGTTGATAAGTTTAAGTTATATGTAAAGATTAGTATCTTAAAATTTATTGGTAAAGATACTTTAACTGGACAATTACTAAGACTTAAATCAATATATACATGCTGCTATCTGATATCCGATAATTTAATTACATTTCCTTTCTGAATTACATAAAAAAATGAATAAATTGATCCGTTAATAGAATTACAAATTATACGGTTATGTTTCCTGCAATTAAATGTTGGCTTGAGGCACATATCTGAAAATTGTTTTTCACCTTTTGTATTATTATCTCTAACTTAAGTAAAACATAACATTTTCATATTGTATAATAGGCAATTATTGTTTTTGCTATGTTCAAAATATTAAATATATTATTAAATCTATGTTTAAAAAACTATTAAGACTGATCACGCACGATTATTTAAAATATTCTTAAGAGAAGAAACACATGTATAGTATTTACAGCATAAAAGAAAATTCATCCATAATTTGTATCCAGAAAGAAAATAAACTAACAATTCAGTGTAATAGTGCGGTATTTTAATGTTTGGAACATTAAGTATTCCTGTGTTGAAAAGAATACACCCTCTAATACGAACCTTACGTGCTGAGAAAAATTTTCGACGCTTAACCACAAGCTGTCTCAATGAAAAATGATGCTTGCAAGTGGACTAGAACGATAAAACTTTCTCAAAGAAACTCTATTTCCTGAAACTTACAGAATAAATACAATATATCATTTTAGCCACAATGACTGAAATGTCACCAAGTTGTCATTGACGTACGATTCGGTGAACGCATGACTGTTGAATTGAACATCGAACGAAGCACAGAGCCAAAAACTTAAATAAAGGAACTAGAAATTGCTCTGCCTACGTAAGAATACACCGTCTTGTCAAACGATAGCCGAAGTATGATTGCTATTATTTTAAAGCCCTCTAGCCCTGTTGGATTCATCTATTTGACCGATATTTCTTCCCAGTATTAGGAGAAAAATCTTTCCTGCTCACCAAACCGTGAGAGAAGAAAAGTGTAATTTTTCCCTCGTCAAAAATATCTTCTTTCGGGAACATTTTTTTTTCATCAGATTTTTTTTATTTGGCTCTTTGCGATCTAAGTGGATTTCAGTGTTTGTTTCGAAGTGTTTGTCAAAGTCACTTCTTTTTTATTCGGGACAAATATTGGTTTGCTGGAAAACTTTTCCGGAGAAAATGAATCTTGTGTGGAATACCTACTTCACGCTTGCCCTGATTTTCGCAACAGGTAAGATTTATATTCCAATAGTTCCAGAAAGAATTCATTCATATCTTTTTTTGATTTGAAGACCGAGTATTACCTTTTCTATTTTTATTAAAAAAGTATTACTCTTTTTGACATCAAAAAATAAATTTGTAACACATAAAATATAACAAAAGATACATTCATTAAAAAGAAGAAAACAATATTAAATTTTTTAATTATTATTTTATTAATTCTTAATCTAAAAATAAATTCAATTATTTGAAGACAAGTAATATTCTTTCTTTTGAAGCTCAAGTAAATTTGATTAAAATATAATGAAGTGTTTCGAATTCATTTTGAGTATAATGAAAATGAAACAATGTTATACTTTTGTGAATGTCAGAAATTTTTTCGATATTTCATTTTTTGCGGATGAAATGTATTTCATCTGAACGTATTTTTATTTCAGTTGTTCAAATAGCTTGCAAAAATTATGATAAATGACAATACTTTTTAAACACAAGTATTTCTGAGTACCAAAACCAAATATTTGCATGTCAATATTTTCTTCATATTAATGTAAGCAAAGATTTTGTTAAAATTTATTCAAGTGCGAAAAGCGTAACATACAATATCGTTGTATTTTAAAAATTTGAAATAGACATTTTTATTCAAAATCAATATATATATTAAAATAAAATAGCAAAATAATTTCATACGAAATTAATAAATAATTGTTTACAACATTCAGTATCGGAGACTTTTTTATAAGAATCGGATCTCTCGTTATTAAATGTATACCGATAATGAATCAACTTTTGACAGTGGTTTCTATAGTGCCCCAGTTGGCAAAGTACCCAAACGTGAAGAGAAATCAGCACATTTAAAATCCATTAGTTCATTCAGTTACACATTGTGCTAAATCTACTACGTATTAAGTAACAATGAAAATAATATCTGTTTCAAAGTTTTCAGGATATGTTAATGAATAGTGATATTTCTTAGACTATAATATGCGATATCTTTAATATCACTTATACATATTAGATTTCTGATATTAGACATTCTTGAAAAATATGCATTAGTGATTTTCAAACATTACGAAGGAATTGTATTAAAATAAGTGTTATTATTAATCAAAAGTGATTTTGAGTATAATAACGTCAAATTGTATTTTCAACGCTAAACGACTTCAAAATTTGTAAATCAACTCAAGTTAACAAGAGTGATGCAAATTTTCACACATAATTAAAGTGTTTTACACAAAATTTCAGATGTCCTAAACATAGTCTTTGGTTAATTCATTTTAATATCCCTTATGGACGAATTTATAACTAGCTTTATTGCATTTTTATGAAAAGAATTCAGCAACAAGTTACGTATAATTCTTGCATACTTTAAATTTGAATGTTTATTTATGATTTACATCTTTACAAAAGTAAAATAACTATTCTATTTATACCTTTCATTTTTCAAAATTGATAATTACATGTTATTTTAAAGACACGCTGTCGTCTTTTACGTATTACAACGCATTCATTTCTTTTTAAGCTTTCAATGGTAAACAGCGTCTGTCTTAGTTTAGAGGCATGTGGTGGGGTTAAACCGTGAATGTCTGGGAAGTTAAATAATTTATGACCATATGAAACACACAACTTGCAGAGAATGATTTTTTTTTAAACTGGACCCTAAGTATTACCTGGGATAAATCTAAACAGCCTAATGATATTAACGAATGCATATTATTATATATGATACATTCTTAATAACTCATATGAGAAATTAAATTGAAGAAAATAATTTTAAAAGTACTCTATGGTGCCAAAGGTATATCTGCATTTGTTTACATAGAAAAACTTTTGTTTATTTTCGGAATATGGGAAGAAATATTCATGAAATTTTAAATAAATCTTTTATTCATTGAAAGAATTTCTTAATATTGTGTATATCATATAATGTATCATAAATATTAATTATAGTTAAATACATACATTTTAAAGGTAGCATTATATTTTAAATCAGAATATGCTTTAATGATTGTTAAAAATACATCAGACAAATTAAAAGCGAAAAATGAAATAAAATTAACAGTATATCAGACTGTTGTATTAAAACATATTCATTTTCTTAATTTTATTTAAATCAGTTACTTGATTTTATTTTCCCTTTGGGATTTATGAAAAGGAAATAAATCTTTACCATATATCTTCAGTCATATCTTAAGATTACATGGAAGAAAATATCAACCTATAAAATTATTAATGGGCATAAAAGTAGATGATATTATATCGTGGATGTATTCAAACCTTTTGATAGTCATATGTATCATTTTCATCTAAAGTCAATTTTTTTTCGCTTCTGACAATCCCATTCTCAGAATTCCATCTTAATAGGAGGAAGTTCTTAAAAGTATTTTATTTAAGCAAAGTAATTCTTAAAGAACATGTGAGTGAAATCTCTAAAACAGTCAGTAAAAAAAAGAAAATATTCAGTACATATTACTCAGGAATATGTTATACGTGTCTACCGTTCTAATTCTGGTTGAGGAGAGTAAATTAGACATACAGTAATATAAGTCTTCGAGAGATAATTTCAGCTCTTTTCCATAAATATTCTCATAAAACACAATTGAAATGACTTAATAATTGGAGCAATGACAAATATGCTCAGATACGGACGCACAGCATATTAATTATAAATAAGGAATTTATTGATACGTGTACTGCAAAATACGCATAGTAATTATTTTTATTTGTTTATAACAAATAAATTCAAACAATTCGAATACAGTTGATGCATTGATATTTTATTCATTTTTATACCTGCTCAAAGAATTTATGAATACAATGTTATATTAAGGCAGTAGCTATGAGAAAAATCAATCAAGATAATTTGGCCTCTTAAGTAACATGGTTTAAAAATTTTGAAATTGATAACAAATATTACATTCAGATTCAAAACGCATGCTACGTAGTTCTTGATAACATCGCATACCTTTATCAATGGATATATCTATTCCTATGCAAATGAATTTTTCGCTCCAATATTCAACTTGCAAAAGATTTATGGAGTAGAAGCATGAAAAGTTTTAAAACTTTTTCACGAAGTTTATATAACATTACTTTATACACACACATGTATATATATATATATATATATATATGTGTGTGTGCGTGTGTGTGTGTGTGTATAAGGTTATGTGATATATGGGGCAATAATAAGAAAGCCTAGCCCAGTTAATGACAGCTAAACTTATAATAATTAATTGAAACATATGATCAAAGAAACATTTATTCTGAATGGAGATAGTATCGCGGATTAAAAACATGAAATTCGATATTCTATCTATATTTATGATCATACAAGTCTATAGATATAGCAGTAAATATGTATATAACGAATAAAGAAATACTTTCATTTTAAAGTAGTTAAAAAAAGGTCCACACACATATATATATACTTAAAAATCTTTCAAATATTGTACTAGCTTCTAACATAATACATTAATTTCTGATAAATTAATATTGTTTTTCTAAATTATGATATTTTACATATCATTCCCATTTAGTCAATTAAATTGAAAACAATTTGTATGCTCTTGCACACAAAATAAAAGAAATTACAATATTAATTACAGTCTAAGGAATAGCAGGACCCACCTAACTTCATTCACTTTCAATTTGAACGCTGGATAAATATCCATCAGCAACGATAGACACCGTTTTAAATAATGTTCTCATTATCAGAAACAGTGTTTCTTGTAAAAATGAAGTCGTAGAAACTTAATTTTAAGCAAAGGAAATAACGATTTTGAGCAACATCTGGATTTTTATGAAAAATAAGGAACCATGAAATAATGAAAAAAGTAAAGCAAAGGAATGAAAATATATATATAGCATAAAATTTTTATATTTTAAAAATCATAAAATTGGTAATCAATGAGTATTTATTGATTTCATGTTTAATCATATAAAATATTTAATTGTTAAATAACAAAAAAGATGAAATCATATCTCAATGATTTAAATTCTTTAAGAAAATACTTTTATATGTATTGTTCCATTTCAAGACTAAAAGTTTATTTTTATTAAGGTGATTCACAGCAAATATAACATAAGATCTCGGCTTATTGCATCTCCAGTCATTGTCTCATCATCATTATGCTAGTTGTAATAATTTTTCTTCTTTTCCGTGTTGCTAATATTTTGATCAGTTTTGGTAGAAATTTAGCACATGAGGTGTCACTCCCCTCATTTAATTCTTGTCTTATATTTTATTTTTTATCTGATTCTTAAGATTCATTTTGCAGGAAACTAAAAATTAACTTTTAATGTAAATAATGATAGCCTAATTTTGGTAAAAAATTAATTCAGTAATTTTGATTAATATATAAAGTACTTTAATAAAAAAGAAACATTCATATTTTTATAGTTTTTCCAAAAAAATATTATTTACTGACTCGAGTTAGTTTCAATTAAATAATAAATTTTTCTCTGTATTAAAACTTAATTTATATAGTTTATGTGTTTCCAGACAAACAATTTATCATTCAGTAATGCTAAACTAATATATGTATTATTTCACTAAGAAAGAAAAATCGTTAATTTAAATTTAATAACAAAAAGGCTTCATTTGGGAAAGCAAATCAACATATATTTTTATTGATAATTAGACATTACTTTAAATTACAGTTTTGGTGGAGAGAATTTCTTTAATTCTCCCAAGGCACATTTAACCATATGCGGCAATTTCTGTAACATTTACATTTGACTGTACACGTACAGTTGTAATTTATTAATTTAAGGAACAATGAAAATTAATAATAGCTTAAAAAATACTACATTTATGTTAATGTGTAATAAAATTTATTCAGAGAGAAGTCAAAATACTTTCCCCCTAAATATTAAACAAACATTTAAGAATGAAAATTTAGTGAATTTCAATGAGGTTTGAAATGAAACATGTTAATAAACTCAAATTAAGTTGAACAATATTTCTTCTTCCTATGTTTGAAACAAATAGATTTTGACTCTAAACAAATCCGCCTTTCATACATGTATTGAATTAAATTAAAGACGCTTGTCACAGTACAGATGAATTATAACGAAGAGTTATTTTCTTATTCTTTTTTCCCTCAGTAATTCTTCCTCATATTAGCACAAGTATTTAAGATATTAAAATACCTACTGATAGTTTACTGCACGCGTGTGAGTTTCCGGAATCTATCACAATGAAGTTTGATTAAAAGTTAAATTAAATTGAAAGAAATAAACCTAGAATCTTAATTAATATCATCCACTTCCTTTCTCTCGAACTCATTCTAAACACGAAAACATTTCCAAATATTTAAGATACACGAAACGAAAAGAGTAGAAATTTCCTACATGAAGTGAATCAATAGGATTGGATCGTATTTGGAAGAGCTTAAATCTTCGATATCCCAGAATTAAGGTAAACAAGTATCTTAATAAGGAATCCTCTTAGTCGGGTTTCACAAAACAAGTGTAATTCCTTACAGACTCTAGTATTTCGGATGTAATGTGGCCAGAAATATCGTACTAGTACGGATTAGTGCGATTAACTGTAATACATAGGGTTAGAGTGATTAACTACAGAATTTCTTTTCCGAATGCGCTATCAATTATAATGTACTTTCTATAATGCACGCGCTTATTTCGGGATGGATTAGTTGGTTATTCGTTTCAAAGAGTAAGGTTCCACATTTGCCTTTTAATGGGGTTTTTCATTTAACTTTGTACTGGAAGCTATCATTTCTGGAATTGCGTTCATATTTATGATGAGATTTTTATCTCTTTTCTAATTAAACTGTAGATTATAATTTAATTTATGTTAAAAAGTTCGTTTTGTAAGTAATTTCGCTGAATGATTTTTCTAGTTACATAGTCGTAAAAATTTAAGTTAATTTTGTCTATATGTTGCTGGATATGGTTATTATTTGTATTATTTATTGCTTTAAAGTTTAAGATATCTTTCAGCATTAATGAAATGAATATGTGATTTTCGTATATTCTTAAAGAAATATAGAATATGAATAATTATGCCATCTATAACAAAATATATATAGAAAATAAAATTTATTCAGATAAATTAAATCTCAATATTAATTCAAATTTTCATTTTATGAGAAGTGTTGCCTTTAGTTTTGTTTTTTCATTAATATTTTAGTATGTTATTAAAACTTATGATAATATATTAAATATGCAGAGCATTATAGAATTTTTAGTAAATAAGAGTAATCAGTGTCTTTTAGAGTTTCCTAAATAAATGTTAAATAGTATGCACTACAATTATTTTTATTAAGTTATTTTAAAAAATACATTACAGTTATTTCTATTTAACTTACATTCAGTGATTTAAAATATTATCAACTGAATACAAATTAGTTCAAAGAAACCGCTAGTTTGATGTTCAATCAGACTAAAGCAAGTTTTTAAAAAAATAATAATAACTAAAATATTGTGCAAAATCGTCCTAAAAAAAACATTCTAATTCTAGTTTATAAATTTTGGCTCATTTTTTGTATTTTATTATTTCTGGAAATATGATTCAAAAAAAAATTTAATATATCTGCCTCACGTTTTCAGACAAATATTTTATGAGTTTCATAATAATTTAAATATTTGTACTAAAAATAATGAGTATTTGATTACAATAAATTATCTTTCGAGAGGAAAAAAAGAAAATTTTATTGGCGACATACTTTTAATCCTTCTTTCTAGACAAAAACACATTATGCAAATGAAAATGTTGTTTGAATTCTTAAAATGATGTTAAATTACATTTTTCATTATATTCTTAGTGTGTTAGACCATTGTGATGAAGTTTACACTTTCCTTGCTAGAGACAGAAAAATCAATATTTAATTAAATTTATTTATGCGTGATGTGTGTGGGAATTTAAATCATCTATAATTTTATTATTTTAATTTAAAGCACATATCTTACAAAGTCTTTAGTCGTTTCACTAGTATTTCAAATTAATTTTTTTGTAGGAATTATTCCTTTATAATTCCTTTGCTATAAGTAGTGAGATTAATATCTGCGTTTCATTATATAGAACTTATTTCAGACCCATGAATCAAAATGTTAATAAATACTTCGAAGTCTTAAGAAATAAACTCTAAAATTATAGTCATCAATTCGCCCCATATTGCTTCTAGTGCGACGTTCGTAAAACTAATCACTCAATCTAAAAATGTAATAGAGAAATTCACAAATGAAATTTTGTTATACAGTTTTTTGGGCTAGGATTAAATAATAAGTGTTAGAAATATAAAATAAAAATGCAATAAAGTAATCAAACTTTGTGTGAGTGTGAGCACGCTTGTGAATTAAGTGTAATATAAGCATTTAAATATGAAATTGAAATTATTAAAAAATATTTGAAGTAAATTAGTTATTGTGATTGAGAGTTACAAGCTTCGATATCATACTAAATTTAAATTTATGAGAGAGATTTGCATGTAGAATATATTATTTGGTACACATTTATTTCAAAATTATCTGTTTCGTTTTAATAATAAAAAAATCAGGATATTCTAAGAATATTTTACGTTGAACACTCAATATGGTTTTCAAGACAAAAATTTATCTTTTATAAAATTTGAAATAATGAATTTTGATATTTCAAAGTAGATTTCCATATGTAAATTTCAATTATTTGACTATTATTAAAATTTCCGATAGAAAAGGATAATTAAAGACATTTTGAGAATATTTATCTTACAATTTTATTATATACTTGTTCCAAAATGATACCGAAGCAAAATGAGTTTCTCTTCTTAAAATCTAAGAGCATTAAAATACTTTCAAGTGAGGAATAAAAATGGCTTATTATAAATAAAAAATAATATAGAATTCTAAAGGCGAATAGAAATGTAAATTATCATGACTAAGTTAAAAGGAAATTTATATGGATATAAACATAGACAAAGAGTTTAAAATAAATAATTCTCAGCATTCATATGATTAAATGCTTCAATGGTCAACAATGATACAAATGATTTAAATGAACGTTAAATCACAGTAAAAAACAACTTAACATCAGTAGAATACTCATGAAAATATATTTCTAATATCGAACTTTAAGAAAGCTTTTTCATTAAATCATACAAATTTAACATGATAATTTTATTCCTATATCACTTAATTTTGTTTTAATGTTGTTAAGATCTGAACATGCATTGTGAAATCTGAAACATGCAAGAGTACTAAAGTTGTAAAATAATATTTTTTTATTTCTAAAATTCGAATAAAATTCCTCAACTTGTTGTAAATGCGTTTGTTATTTATAAAAATCTGATTTCCCTAAGTAATACTTTATGAATAAATAAATGTAAATAAAAAATATTTAATGATATTTAAAATACTTCAAAACTTTTTTGTACTAAACATACATTAAACACGATCATCTGTACAGAAAAAAAATAAGAACCAATCATAGGATCACAAAATGGAAGCTTAAAACAAAAAGATTGATATCGAAAAGTGTATTTTAGGAGAAATTTTCCGAAATAACAAAATAGTAAGAAATTAAGGCATTTAGTTGGTTCGGTGTGTGTGTAATAAGAATAAAATCATTACATAAGTTTTTAATTGAGATATAAAACGCATTTTCATAGAAAATAGCAAGCTCTGAAGAATTTATATTTTTGGATACATTTTAATGTAATGAAGAGACTTAAGAAAATCATTTTAATATTGTTAATAGTCAATTATTTTAATCTTATTCCCGTTAGGTATAAACGCTTTGAATGATTAATGTGTAAAATTACATAATTTATTAATGCGCAAAATTCAACCGAATTCTCAATTTAGATACATGTTACCTTTAATACTGGACAAAGACTGAAGAATTCCAGTGTAAAGGTCTAGTACGTAAAGTGCGCTTTACGTTAGGAGCAAATTACGTGTAGGCATAAGCTCTTGAAGGAGATTGCGAAGTTAATGAAAATGACTAATGGTGTGCTTATGCGCAAACATTTTAATCTGCTTATGTTAGATGACGAGTATTTCATTTTTTCGCATTCACATCTACGGAGAATGTCAATTTTATTTACGAATTTGTTATTAAATTAAAAAGAATATTTTTGTGAAGAGTGCGTAATATTTTAAAATAAAAATGAAGTGTAGAACAAAAAAATAATTTTAAGTGAAATTGCAACATTTAGTAGAGAAATGTGAAGGTATAGCTGAAATATGGAGGTATAATTTAAAGTTATGCTGTTATTAATTATTAAAGTTTCTTCCACTGTAAAAATCAGGTTAAATTGTTTGAGTTTCAGCTTTATGTATGTTGTTCATTTTTAATAGAGTTATTATGATAATTCATTTCATTGCATTAACATAAAACTAATACGAAGAGAAAATCTTGGTTTTTTAATTTATTACTCTCATTATACAAATAATTTCCATTAAGTATGTGTTTTAAACAAGAATTATGTTTAGGAAATCTAAATAAACTTTAGATAACAAAAAAAGGGTTTCTATGTGTGTGAAAATAGTTTCAAAACATCTAACACATTCTAGATTTTAAGAAGAATGCTAATGAAATAGTTAACAAGCAAAGTGTAAATCTTCTTTTCATAGAGCAGTCAAATAGTTATGTTTTATAGGATTATCATTAAGTTGTATAAAACAGCTCTTTTATTAAATCATAGTAAAAGAATATCGTAGCATTGATACTGAATTAGAGATATAATTAAATAATAATTTACCTAAAATGCAAGATCGGTAGTAACTAACAATCCGTGTTTTATCGGAACGCTCTGTTGAGGGTATTGTGATTTATCCCGAATGATCTAATCGGAAACAAAACAAAATCAACGAGACCAAAAAATCTTAAGAAGTTCATATACGACATATGGTGAAGTAATTTTATTTTCTCCGTCAAGATCTATATAATTTATAAGATGCTTGAGAGTGGCCTGAGAAAATTACGATTCGTAAAATTCACAGAAATTTTTTGCTTCTTGACAAATGTAAGATTCCTAATACATTCTTTAGTAAGTCTACAAATGGTGGTTTGAATCCCTCTATCTCCCTTAAAACTAAGGGCGTCGCTAGTAGTTTGCTTTTAACACCATTCGTGAGT
>BMAW01056365.1:222830-287830 GCA_019974015.1 Nephila pilipes
TTGTGTTCATAAATTTATTATCGCTTTTTGCTATTTTAGTTTCGATATGAGTAAAAATTGCTTTTAAAAGTTTTTCTAAAATATTAAAATCTTATTATCGAAACTAAAATAGCAAAAAGCGATAATAAATTTATGAACACAAATAATTTGGTACATAATAATCCAGACTAACGTGCTTGGTTCAGAAAATTATGTATTTTATGCCAGAAAAGATTTTTAAATTCGCATTGAATACTAAAATTGGTAAGCTAATTGAAGACAATATATAATTTTTAATTTAGTGTAAACGTTAATTATACTGAAATGTATTACTTAGGATTAGAGTTATTAATAGTCAATTATAATTTGTGTATCAGTATCTAAGCATTTTTGGTTTATTATACTTTATTCAAAAGGGAATTAGTGACGCTTCTGGAGAAACATCCAATTAATTTCTAAGCAAAATTGACTATATATGTTATTGAAGAAAATAAAAGCAAAAAAGTTTCAGACATACTGATCACAAAATTTCGACCACATCTAATCATGTGTATTCACCTTTTCTAGTTTTGAGATTTTAAAAAAAAAATCTTAAATCTAGAACTGATATATATCAATAAAAGTGTAGAGCTTAAAGAGAAAAAATATAGTACAGGAGCATGAATTTAAAAATAATGTTAATAAAAGCATATTCAAATAAAATGTCTGTAACGATTCATATTCTTTTTTTCAACTCGTAAAAATATTCAAATATATTTTGCTGGGCTCAAATATCATTTTTCTTCATTTATTTCTGTTTCATGAATTACGCTAACGAAGTTCGTTAAAGATACAAAATATCTGTGAAAAATAAATGTTTGCTGTATATATTGAAGGATATCTTAAGCTATTAAAGAAATGTTGAATGAATTTTTGAATAAAAGACTATTAAAAAATAACACAAAATACTGTAAGTTAAATAGTTTTATAGAAACTTATTCTTATTTTATCTCTAATTCACTGAGGTAAAATATTTACATTCATTTAGTGCTTAGAATAGCAAGAAAATAGATTTACAATATTAGAATACCTTATGTAATTTGAATAATTTCTCTTTTTATAAGTATTCTTTAATAAAATAATACAAGACTCTACTTTTTTGCCCTTATTTTTTTTTTATTTTTTCGTGCACTTTTAAAAAGAGACTCAAGAATCATGTTGAATAAAACTATATATACTATAAGAACTAATTTAATCAGTATTAAATCCACTTAAAATTTTCTAAATAGTTTATTAATGTAAAAGTAATTATGATTAACTCATTGAGAGGGAGAAATATAAGCTTCGAACATTTTAGATTGCCATTATAATTAACATTTTTAAATGTTATATATTTGCAATTGTCAGACTGCATAAGCACACTAAACATATTGGAATATTCTAGACAAAAATACATTTAAAATTAAATGTTAAATCTTCTAAGCAGACCAATACGCGAATCCATTAAATGTGTAACAACTTATCTACTAATGGAGTAAAATGTAAGAGAGAGAGAGAAACAGTAAATAATAAAATAAAACAAATTTCTGTAAACTAGAAATAAATTTTTTGCATTGAATAATGTATATACAACCTATATATATGTTATATTTTTTCGTATCATTTATATAAGATACAAATTCTGCAATACCGAAAATTAATTTAAGCATTTTGTATTACGTATTGGAACTATTTATCATATTATATGTGTGCTTTCTAGGAAATAATTTTTAAATATATGTAGGTCTATTAAATAACATGGTTATTAAGATAAATTCTTTGCAACTCACTATTTTTTCCATCAAAAATAAAGAGAGAAAGGGAGAGAGAAAGGAATAAAAAAAAATTTAACTCCGTGTTTTGCAACGTGTGGGGCACGCTTCCTAGGAAAGCGTGAAAACACTAAATTGGGGTTGTGAACATATCTAAAAGAAAGTTTTATTAAAAACTAAATTAATTTATTGGAAATGATAACAAACTGTATCCTGACTGTCAGAAAAGAAAAACACACAAAATCGATCTGACATAATAAAAATAAAATAAACATTTACACTGATATGATACACTAATAACTGTGGTTGTTCATAACAGTAAAATGTATTTAATAATTAACTTATCGATATTAAATTAAAAACAAGTTGGTAAATCATTAGCTACTTGCGAAGAAAAGTCTTCTAGAGCAAAACTTTTTGAAGAAAGGTTTAATTTCAGGAATAGACACTATGAGTCCTTTCTCTATCGTTAGATCTCTACTCTTTCTCTCTCACACATATCTACTTTTTTTTTCAAAAACAACCATCACAGAAAGTCTGGTTTCGCAACGGTAAGAATGCTGAAAATTAAAATAGGTGCTCTTGTTTTCAGTGCAGAAAATTCAGCATCCACATTTGCCCAAAGTACAAAATGTGATTAATTATGAAACAGTCTTTTGATTTTGCCACTTGTGACGATTATCCTTCATTGTGTAATTCTACTACAATCTTTCCTTCTAACTGAACAGTCATTGAATATTAGATTTCAAATGAAGATACGTAAGAGTAAGATGAAATATTATATTAATCACTGAAGAATAGATAAGGTCGCTTTCTCCCAATTCTCACTTAATTTGTCCATTGAATTCTTTCTCGACAATGTACTTTATTTCAAGATCTAATAAACTTGGTTTATTCTTTCTTGGTATCACTGTTACATAATGATAATTCGTCAATTCTACATTATGAAGAACTAATTGGTATTTGCTTGCTAATGCAATATTTCTGATTCAAACACTTTTTATAAGCAGGATATTCTAATCTTAGTACTTTAAACAAGATTCGTTTACATCCAAAGGATAAACTACGATGTTTTAATACAATTTACAAATTTTTATTAGCTGGTTGTGTTAGCCTCTATCTTCATTTATTTTTCGTTAAATTATTTTTCATTCATGTAACAATATTTGTAATTCAATTAATTGCATTTATTATCTTCATTAATTGAACTAATCAGGTTTGAGTTTGCATAAAATTCAAATTCGAAAGGAATTTGAATTTTATGCAATTGAAAAAAAAATTAATTTTTAGTCCCCAAGATTAGTGAAGAGAAAATCGCGAATAACGCTAAGTCACATACTTACCACGAATTCTATGAAGATTCCTCCTTTGGCAATTAAGAGATGTTTGGGGTATTTTGAAATGGATTCCGAACCCACTCTTAATTTGTTACCAAGTTATCAGCAAGAAAATGCTTTTTAAACTTCCTTCCTATGTTGTTTATCAACCTTGTATGTTGTAACACATTCATTTCATTTTGCAAATATTTCAAAGGGGTTTTTTGTTTTAAAATTATGTATCATAATTCTATTTTTTTACAAAAAGCATCAACTTTATAGCTCTTTTTCAATATATATGTATTTGCTACTTGTTGTTGAAAATTAAAGATATTCAATTTCTCGAATATGCCGACCAAGATAATTAGCTTCATTACAAAAAAGACTTCAAGAAAATTCTCGACTTCCGATTGTCCTTCAGAAAAATGACTATTTTACTTTAAAGAGAAACAGGTTGCAGAAATCTCCCAAGTGGTAGTCATCTAAATAAAAATAATAACGCTGATTGAACTGCATTAATGTGTGTTTAGTGAGGGCAGAAAAGTCCCTTAATTTCAAAAGTATCTATTTTATATAATTTACTACGATTACAGCCCTGTTTATCACAATACCCATTTCTTTGGATACCAGAGCTTTTCTATGGATCATGCAATGTATCCAAGCACACTCATGATGTTTTAATTTCTCAAGTTCTCGTATACTTTGGAATCTTTCAGATATTGAAGAAACACTACCGCTGCATATTCCAACATAATTTTTCCATTCTTTCTTTGCTTTGATTATAATACCATTTAAGTAGTGGGGGCTCTTAGCTAAAATTAGTGAGGGTGCTGCAACGATGAGTGTTTAGTCTTTGTTCTAAAATTATGCAACAGAAAACAAACATGAATAAAATTTAATTTAGTAACTTGATAAAATCCTTCAACAACAAAATCAGGAATTATTTACTTATTTTTACCTAGTTTGTTACAGCTTAAGCGTTTAATCTATTCATTTAAAAATAAAATCGATTCCTTTTGTTTTAATTTACGTGAAAAAATAAATAATTTTCTCCTCGATATCTAGATGACAACTGAGGAAAGTTTTCTCCGTTGTAAGTATTGCAAGCACGTTTAGTCTTTCTGAATTCATAGTGCTTCTTATAAAAGCTTTTATTCTTTTGAATGTTGAAAAATGGCGTTTTTACTCTGATGTAATCAGAGTAACTGTGAGAGGGACTTTTATTAGATTTATTAATTTTATTAGGAAGTAATTTCACTAAAAATATCATCTAGATTTTTTTCAAGCTATATTGCAGCAACTCCATTAATTTTCAGTATTAATGAATATCATACCTACAATAGAATATTTTAGTTCAGTTTCAAACTTTTCTTTGTCAATCATGGGATATGCTTTAGGAATCAGTATTATCTCATCTGTGGGAAATTCGTTCCTAAAATTAAAGTAGTATTTTTGTTGAACAATTCAACTGCTACTAAATGTTTAATGGAATAATATCTGTCCATTTTATCAACACATACATAGTCACACACTTCCTTAGTTCTGCCATTATTTTTTGGATGAAGGAGTTTTGAAGCACTTTGAGTTGCTCAATTCTAAAACAGCATTTTTGAATTTTGTTACTTAACTATTAAATTTAAACACACCATTTTCTCGAGATTCCATTTATTTGTAAATCATTTCAACGAGAGGCATAATCTGATATGAAAGCTCTAATCAAAACTTGAAGTTATCATCATTCAGGTATTTTAAAGTTCATTTTGCTTCTGTAATGGTTTGATCTGCATCTGAAGCCAACTGAATTTCAGTAAAGCAGTTTTTTTTAAAGATGGTAAATTTTCATGAACTCTGTTTTTGGTCCGTATATTATAGTTCCATCTTGTAGAAGATGAGCATGCTTCCTGAGAATGGACACACGTTGTTGTGATCGTGAGAAAAATGTTGGAATAGCTAGAATTGTGAAGGAAAAATATTCTTGCGTATCATGAAATACTTGCTGCCTTTCTAATGAAAAAAAAAAGTTTATTTGAATAACAGTTAACGAAATGAGCATTACTATAAATTGCTTTTAATATTGCTTGCACTCCTGTGCCCCCCCCCCCCTTTTATGGCATTTGCACCATGAAATGACTGAGCTATCAGTTTTTGTCCATTTCCTTGAAGGATTATATCTAATTGTTCTAAAATACTTTTTGATATGCCATCTGCAGTTGGATTTTCTGGAATCAGAAATCCCCCCTCCCCCCCCAAAAAAATGCTCAAATATTTCTCTATTCAATACATGCCGTAGAACAAGAATCATTTGTTTTGTCATCATCCATGATAGCTACGAAGGAAGCTTTTCTATTTACCGTCTTTATCTCCTCTTGGTATATTTGAAGCAGAGAATTTAATATCTCATAGTAAATGGTCATAGAAACACCTTTGAAGAATACTCTAGTTTCTAAGTCACTATTTAAATCTGAATCTAATTTAAATTCAAAATTTACAAATCCTTTAAATACCCCTGGATTTATTGAATCGTCTTTTTTACATCATGTCCACGTAAGGGTGTTTCAAAGTTTCTACAAAAGAAAATGCAGTCTCTATTATTTTTGATAAAATATTTCACATTTATTTTTAACTTTATATTAGGCTTATTGATTGAAAGTCTGTATGCTTCTCTCAGTTTCTACTTAATACACTTACGGGTTCCTAAAAGTGACAATGAAACTACGTCGTCAATGTGTTTCTTTGACTTCTCATGCTTTACAATTTTTTCTTTCATTCTATTTATATTTCTAAAACTATCTTTTTTCCATATTACATCAGCTCCAAACAGCAAACACGGGAAGTGAAACAGTGCATTTTTTTACTTCACAGTCACAAAGTCATCTTTTCTGTTGGTACCATTTAGATATAGTTACTAATTTCTTGTAGAATATCAGGTATTTAACGACTATTCTTCTTAACTGCAGTTTAATTATAGAGAGACAGCTGTGAAAACTTTCGCTGTTGAAACTCTCCTACAATCACAGAAATTTCTTGGATATGGAAGGCTATGATTAAGGCTTTCTGTTACTTAAAAGCAACGAAAAAAATGAATGGAATAGAATAGCTGAAGGATAAAATAATCTCTAATTTTACACTTAATCAAATTCAAAAATGTGGTTCACGCTTTTTGAGCAAAACACACGAGAAGTTGAATAAAATATTTATATTCTACTAGCACTCCCAGGGTCGGCACTGCGGAAACGACAGTGATGTTTTTCTCTTACAGCCTTACCCGCATCTACCGTGTGTGCAACAATCAACTGTGAAATGCACAGTTTCGTACAAAAATTTTTGTATCTTTTTCATTAATTGAGAGATGGTTACTGACATTAAGCTTCAGGATTTTACATAGTGTAAGTATAAAGAAAGAATCAAAGAAAAAAAAAAGGACTCGCATACACACACATTATATTAAATGTTATTGATGATAACAAGTGGGTATTGGAAGGTGCTGCAGTCCTTAGCGTTCATAAATTGCGTTCTTGATATGAATCCTAGTGTGTACTATTTACACCAATTTATTGTAATTAATAAGAAAAATGTTAAAATATTTGGAATTAGATAAAGTACTTTTCGTACTTACATTTTCTATGCAAATATGACATTTTATATGATACTCTCACACAAATAAAAGTACAACAATTTCCTTCTATACAACGTTCTGATGAAACTTAGAAAATATCTCTTATGAAATTGGCTTCGTCTCTTTTAAAATCGCACAACGTTATTATTTTTAGTTGAATAGGTGAATTAATAAACTCAGCTACTTGTCATTGAGCACCCCAACAAATACAGGAAATGTCACTTGAAAAACTGTAGTGTATGGTGAGGGGTTGTTTTTGTTCCCAGGAGATTGGACTTTAAAAGTTCAAAGTTCATGGCAAACCGAAACGTTGCTTGACCTTACACACGAGTTCTTTAATGAGAATTTTGTCCGGATATAAGGGGCCACTAAAATGAACTTGTTAAATGAGGTCACCATATTTCAAAACTAATTATGATATATTGAAAAATTATATATATCTTATGAAGTAGCAGAATTTAATTGAATAATATAAAATCTAGAAATGATCCCGATAAAAAGTTAAATTTACTTCTGCATAAATTTATTTAAACTTAAAAGTTTTACAGATTGTTGCTTTGATACAGAATTTATTGCGCAAACTCTTTTGTATACCCTTAGTTTTTAAGAAGATAGATATCGGTCTTTTAAATACAGATAGATATCTCCTAGTTTATAACATCTAGAATGAATTCCATACCACATTATTTCATAAACTTTTGTTTCCTTTAGTAAAGAAGCCTTAACTATATATTTTTAAACTATTAAATATATCAATTCCGAACCATTTTCTTATTTTATTATTACATTCTAAGGACAAATGAGTGAACAGTTTTCAATTTTATACGTTTCGAAAATGTTTATACTGTTATTGTTTCAACATTAATTTATATATGCTCTGAATTATACAGAAATAATTTATTTAGAATTTTAAGGAAATATTCTAAAGTTTTCCTTTTAGGAGAATTTAAAATTATATTAAACATTTTAAATAACAACTGAAAGTAATTAAGGTTCTATTATATGGTCATGAAGAAATATTTACAAACCTTATATTATTTGCCTAGGCAAGAATTACATTCATTTTCTATGATGATGTCATGACTATGATTATGTAACAAAAACTTTGTAACTAAGAAGAAAACAATTCATATTTGAACAATAATATGATCTTTACCTGGAATGCATTTTATATTATGGCATATTTTAATTGTTTAGAGTAACAAATTTCATTCTCAGATATTGCTAGAAAAATTATTTTATTTATTTTTACAGTACAATATAAGGTTAGCCCCTGCTTATATTTCAATTGCATTTTTCAAAAAAAAAAAAGAGTACTCATTTTTTTTTAAAAAAAATTAAATAAAAACATTCTATGTGTACAAATATGTTTAAAGAGAATATTTTTCATTTTTATATTTTGGAAATTATTTTTTACAGGTCTTAAATAGAAAATTGTTTTCTTTTTGAAACATGTTATTTTGAGCAATTATGCGTAGAAAGTGTCCAAAAAGAAATGCATAATAAGGAATTTCGATTCGAAGCAAGATTGATTTTGTTTAAATTATGAAGTATTATATGAAGAAAATAAAAATCTCATCCAAAAGAAATTTGCCGGTCATGTAAAGATAAATATCTCCTTCCGAAATAAATTATGTATAATATTGTTGAATTAATCTTCCCACTTGACATGTTTAACACATGTATAACTATTAGATTTTTTTTAGCAGTTTTGCTACTCCAAAATACACTTTACTTATTGAAATTTAAATTGGCTCAAAATTTAATTTAAGCAAATTGAAACTTCAGTCATCGTAGTTCATCTAATTTTTTTTAAAAAAAATAAAACATAGCAAATGATATTTTCTTGAAGGTAAAATATTTAAATTTTATTTAGACAAATGATTTTTTTTAAAATTCTTGATAAATGAGAGAAGAGATAATTAATAGTTCTAAAAAAGTAGTTTACATTCTTAAATTAAAAGGATTTAAACCATGTATGGAATATTCGCTTAGTTTTAGTAATGTAATAGTATATTCGCTTAAAACAGTCCTGAAACTTTTCAAATTCGACCAGCAATTTTATGGTCTATTTTTAAGATAACCTGAAATTTATTAATACATTTTATTTTTAAGCTTCTCACTATAAAGAAAATCTCATTGAGGATTCGAACAATTAAATTAATTTTCTTGGGACAAGAGAAAATTAAGGTGAAAGAAATTTTTCGTCATTCAACAAAGCATGCAAGCATCGAAAAAAGTTTAAAATTATTCTTTCCGTTATTAATTTTTATATGTTGATTATAGAATTTATAAATATATGTCACCTATTTTGTGCTATTCGAATATTTCGTAAAACTTCTGAGGATATATTATTTTGACACACTCCCATGTTTCTTAAATACAAGTTTTTGATTGTAGTATTAATTAATAAGAAAATTGTTCACTGATTTCCAGATTCTTTAATGCAGTTGTATTCAATTTTATGTAGTTGTATCATTACTAAATTATATCAAACATTGATAATTCTGGTTTTTGCATATTCCATTGCTTTGATCTCTCCCAACTAAATATAATCATATCACTGGTCTCTATCTCTTAATGATCAAGAGTAATTTTCTACACCTATTTCGTGGGTTGTTATAAATTAATTTTAAATGTTGATGCTTGGATTAGAGTGTTAATTGAATTCAATTTTGCTCATAATGAACGTAATTTTCTCCATGAAAAATTAGAAATTATTGATTGTTTTTTTTTTCATTCTATTTGTATGGAATCTTTCCGTAAAACTAAAATGGAATGTTTTTTGCTTACATTTTTCTTTAATTTGATTGCATATTATATTAATAAACAGTATAAATAATACTTAAGAATAAAATGATGCAATAATAATATAAATAAAGGGAAAAATAGCTAATTATAAAGACAATTAAATTATACAAAGAAATTAAATATAAATAATTGATTTGCTGATTGATGGTTATGAATTATAATATTTAATAGTTGTGTGGAAGCCCATCACCTTTGAAGGTTTCATCAATTCTAGTTTTAGCCATTTTTATGCAACTACAATACCCTCGACAAACAAAAATAAGTTTAGCTTATGCTACTTTTAAATAATTCTCATTTTAACTTGAAAATAATGCAGGTTGTATTTAACATTAAGATATTTGTATTCTTATATACTTCTTATGTAAAGGAAATCACATTTACATAAATATATATGAACAATTAATAATCACTATCTATATTTACATTTATGAGTCATAATAACTATCTATAGATACATTTTGCATAAAATCCACTGTATTTATGAGTTTAAATATTAGTAGAGTATTCTCAAACATAAAATTTTGTATGCTAAACCTAATCATAATTTCAAAATTTAAATTCAATAAAATTTTAAAACTTATAAGTTTTGTTTCTTGAATTTCTCTTAATTTTTATACAAATATTTGAGTAACATCTAAACTTTTTTAATGCTTATTACAAAGAACTTACTTTCCCTCTACAAGAAATAACGTCACTTTGTAATATGAAAATTATCAGCAATATGGAAAAAATTTATTTTTTGGAGGCTGTACTGGGTAAAAAAGTATATTTTCTTAAAAATGCAGAAAAAAGATATATATTTTTCTCTAGGTCTTTTATTTTTGGATTGATTATCAACGTCACACTTAAAAGTAACACATTGGGTATTGGCGTTGGACCTCATAATTTCGACCCCCTTTCAAATGACAAAGACGTCTCCGGAGATAGTAGCTCCTTCTCCCAACTTCTACACCCCTATAAAAGGAGGATTTGGATGCTTGATAGATTTATCATATATCAACCCCTCTACACGGCTGGTCTTCAGTAGCATCTGGGCTTCAACCCATGACTCGATGGATAAAACGTGACTATAAATACTCGTGAAGTGAATTCTAGACCAAGACCACTCGTCCACTCTTTTTAGAGTAATTCCTTACAATTTTAATATTAAAATTTCTAATGTTTATGAAATTACCATGAATAATAGACCTGTAGAATCTGAGAAGCTATATCTGAATTTTCAGGAATAAAATAAAATGAAAATACTCTGCGAAATTTGAAGTATTTTCAAAAGATCTATGTTAACTTCAGTAATTATTCTCACAAAAATTAATCATTTAGACAGGTACCATACGCATTATAAGTATTTGTAGAAGAAAATAAAAGTATATTAAATGCTCAACCATACGCATTATAAGTATTTGTAGAAGAAAATAAAAGTATATTAAATGCTCAACGTTATTCAGCGATATAAATTACTAATGTAAAAAATGAACAACTTAAAATTAAAAGAAATCAAATGGAGTGATTTGTAATGAAATGAAAGAAAGGGATTCGAAATGCCAAAATATTTAATTCGTGTTTCATCTTCATGCATTTTTCGCATGCATTTTCAATATAAACATGATATATTTTAAAGAATTGTATGAATTCTAAACTTATGTACTTTTGCCAATTTTTACATTTATATCTTTTATTTTATCTTTCGTAACATAAAATTAAGAATATTTTTATCAAAAGTTTCTACTCATATTTACTTATGAAATAAAATCTGAGAAATGTGCTTTGAATTAAGTTGATAAATTAGAGGGAATTATCCTTTAATATATGATGTTTATTCCGTTTTAAATATATACGAAATATTTGTAACTAAGAATTTAAAAATAAATTATCAAGTAAATTAAATCTTAGGTATTCTTGTTTAAAATTAGAAATAAAACACACTAAAATTATGAAACAGACAATCAAAACTTGAATCCCCAAAGTGTTTTGGATTCATAATCGAAATTATCATTTTCATGAGAATAATTGTATTAAAATTGAAAAGGCATTTAGGATTACTAGGCCCTTTTAAACATACAAAGACTTTGGAGAAAGAAACATTGTATGATTTAATTATTTATTGCTGATAATATTAATTGCTCGTATTGTTTTGAATTCTCATTTTTTGTTGAAAATTATATTTACGTACTAACTTCCTTTAAAATTTCGAAAATGAATAAGTTGCGTGAAAAGGTGTAGAAATATAGTCTTTTGGATACACACACACTTGCAAATATATATATATAGTACAGTTGCAGATATCTGTATTGATAAAAGTTCGGTTTTGAAAAGGAAATCTCTTGAAAAGTATCTTCCTATCTCAATAAATACAAAGAGTAAAGTTTCGATCCGTTATTTAAGATCTCCACGAAATAAATGACTCGTAACTTTTCTGTTTCTATTTTTCTGTGTCTCAGAACATTCAGTCCCCGATGAATATAAGTTTCTGGTCCTTAGACCCCAAGTGGCACATTGAACTAATCTTCTCTGGGGACCACTTTTAAAATCGCAGCTAGTTCTGATGAAAATCAATATTTTTTCCAACACAAAATATTTTTTCTACTGCTGAACCCATGAGAAGAAATCAGTATTCCGAGTAGTTCAACTCTATGAATCTCTAAACCAAACTTTTAGCAAATCAATCTCCTGCGCTCCGAATTTGAATTTCTATGTGATGTTCTGGAAAATTCCTAAATGTTTTCAGAAAACTAAGAAATATTGCCATTGTAATTTGTTTTTAGGAAACTTCAAAGTTTTCCACGAAACATTAGAAATAAATAGTTATGGACTTTTACGTTTAAACATATTCTCTTTAAGATGAAAAGAACTACTCCGTTATTGTTAACATTTATATTTAATACTAAAATAGAGCAACATTACAGGACTGAAAAAACTTGACCACAACTGCTAGTACTAAACCTTTATAACAGACGTAATATGTGAGAAACAAGCAAGTTAAATATCAAAGGGTATGACAGAATAGCCCCAAAGTAGCTCATGCATGTCGTAAGAGTCAACTGAAATGGGTACCCAGCGTCTGGGGGTATAGCCGGGCATCTTGTCCTTGGGGATTATATCAGGGGACCTCAGGGACTTGCCTTCTTTAAGCAAGTTTTGGTATAATGACTCCAATAAATCCTAGAGATTTATTTCTTTTCCATGGGTTTTCTGTCTTTGGTACACACGGGTAACGTGCTCCCAGAATATCCTAGTGATCCTTCTCTCCTTTCGACCCTCCTTCTTGATAACGGAATTTTATTATTATTATTTTTTTTTTCAATTTATTTTCACATGTCTAAACTACAATAGATCTTGTTCGGTGCAGCATTGCCACATCTGGCTCAAGCACCCATAAACTTCACTTTCACTCGCTTTATATCTTAGATCCTCCTTATTGTCGACCAATATATCTTTTCAGTATTTTAACGTCTAGATCATATATTTATATAGTTTGGCGCAGTATCGTCACTCTTGGCTCTTGCGCCAATAAACTTCACTATAACAGATCATGAATATTAAAGAAAGATCTAGAATCATCTAGGTATTAGGTAACCAATAAGTAATATTATAAAATAAAAATCCAGGTTTTCTATGGAAATACCGTGAGGGGGATTCAAGCCCTGGATGGACAGAACAAGAGTCCAAAGCTTTGTCAGCTGAGTCACAGAGATCACTGGCTTGTTTTTTTGTGTCGTATTGCTCCCCTCTTAAATAGACAGTACCTCTCTCTCATTCAAATTAAAGAGCTATCGTTTTGGAACGTGTCATGGGCCCTTTGTAAAAGTTATTTTTCTTTTCAGGAGGAACGTTGGATTCGATTATTCATTTTCGTAACTTGTATTCGCTTTTCTTCTACTTCCGATTTCAATTTTCTGATCAGGATCATGGTAATTGTTTCATGCGTAATACATGGACCACATCTCTCTGTTTCTTCTTTGGGAGTCAGGATCAAAGTCTAGCGCCTCAAAAGTAATAAATGACTTAACACTTGATATGGTCCAAAATATCTTCTTAAGATTTTTTTCGGAAAGTTCGACTTTTCGGACTGGGGTTACAAAGCCGAATGAGATCTCCAGGAACATAGGATACCATTCGGTGTTAAAAAGTGTAACGTCAATGGTCCTTATCATGAGCTTTCATAGTTTACATTCTGGCTAGCTGTCTTGATTTACGAACTCTGGAAATAATCGTGGAAATGCGATTGCCATCCACATTATCAGGACAAGATGGTTGCCATGTGTCCAACATCGTTTTAGTTTCACTATGATAAAGTAAATAGTAGAAAGGAGTAAACCCTGTCATCTCCTGTTTAGCGGTATTATAAGAAAATGTTGTTACTTAAGGTAGAATTTAATTCCAATTCTTCTGTTCTGTATCAACAATATGAACAACATATCTGTTAGAGTTTTCTTAAATCATTCCGTCAGTACATTTGTTTGAGAGTGATATGTCATCGTCATAGGATGATCAATATTACATAGTTCGACGAAAGCTGAAACAAGTCTGGATTGAAAGACTGTCCTATGAAATGTCCTATGTGTAATGAAACTATGTCAAACGATTCAATGAAACCTTCCAATCTTAAGGAACATTTATTAAAAATCCATAGTAACAAAAAATATAAGGATTTAACGTTTTTTCAAACAGTCAAAGAAAAATATTTAAAAACACCATCACTTTAACAACTCATAGGGACAACATCTAAGTCAGATGACGATGGACTGTTTGCTTCTTATAACATTTCTTATTGATTACAAAGTCCGGAAAGCCGTACACTATTGATGAAGAACTTATTTTACTAGTGAGGTATAAGCACTGTGTTGCACAAACCAGCTTTCGACATTATGAAAATATGTCCACTCAGTAATAATACAGTACAAAGAAGGATTGACGAAACGGCTCAGTTCTTAGAACATTCTTTATGAGAGTACTTAAAAACATCTGAATATTCTATATAGTCAACTTTACCAGGAAATGAAGCTTCACTTTCAGCTTTTGTAAGATTTGTCAAAGAAGAAAGATTTTGCCAAGAATTAATTTTTGCTAAATGTTTGGAAACTGACATGAAAGGTGAAACGTTATTTGCTGTATTATAAAACTTTTCGATGTAAAAGCTATATTTTTGACTAATGTCATTTCTGTTGTTACTGACGGTGCTCTGGAAATGGTAGGAAGATACCGAGGCCCACATGAAATGAAAAGATTAAAATGAAGAATATAATATTTGAATCATAAAAAATAGTAGCATGAGATACGAGTAAAGTATAGTTGAACAGAGTCAAAAAACACAATAGCTAAGCACAGTATATCAAAAATAATAAAGCGTTAATTCTCTCCCTTGACCTCCTGCCATTTTTTTTCATATGGGTAATTTATTCTTCCATTAAATAATTCTCAGACGTTTAATATGGAACAATCAATTTTCTTGTTGAGCATCTGATTGGTAGGTAGTATTTTACAAATAAGCGAATTTTTCTTTTTTTTACTTCTGTTTCATATTTACTCATAAAATTTCTTAAGATGAAAAAGAAACTTCTAATCAAATTTGATTTTAAATATTAGTTTTTGTGTTTTGGTTAGTATTTTCTTAATTAAGGAAATATTTAAGCCTCTTTTTTTCCAAACAAATTATTTAATCTTTATTTTTCATTTTCAATAAATTAATAGAAGTGTCTTATCGGCTTTAATATTAAAATTTAAAAATTCCTAATTATATGTGGAAGATTATGTACAGGTATGAAGACATAATTCACAAGCTCCTATAAGAAATTATAAATTACCAGCTGGAAGGAGTCGACATGTATGCAGATAAAAATGATTTATAAAGTAGTATAAGATATATGATCTATATTTTTTGTATGAGAAATTTTTAAGGGAACAAACAGCTCTATTTCATGTCTAGAGAATAAACAACTATCGCAATTTCTAATTTTTTGAAATTTTTTTTATCTAGAAATATTAGATATTGTTTAGATGAAGCAGTATTTTATAGAATGTTATTAACATTTTGCTTTTATTTTATTAAAATGTTTCGAAGATAAAATTAGAAAGTGTTAGCCAAAGATATATGCATATGTAATAGGTATTTGTAATTCCAAATGCGCATTTTAAGCGGGAAATATTTTTTTTATTTATTCTTGTATTCCAGACCAATTTAAGTGTAATATAGAGAGAAAGATAGAAAAATTCTATGTTATAATTGTGTTTTCTTCATTCAATCAATTTTTGTGAGAAAATAATAGGTGAAATTTAATTCAAAGAAAAATATTAGGCATTGTTAGAAAATGATTTACGAGATAATACTGACAGAAAATTCAGAAAATCTATTGAAAGTATAAACTTTCCTCGTCATGAAAAATTTTAAAAATATATTTACTTATTCATATTTAATAGTTTAAATACGATAAAAAGACCAAGAAAATTTATTAAATTGGCTTAGTTTTCTTAGAAGTTTCTACAGAAATTCTAATTTTATTAGAATAAAATCTATCATGCCAAAATATTTCAAAACGAAATTTTAGTATTACATATATATGTATATATATATATATATATGTGTGTGTGTGTGTGTGTGTGTCACTGATATTAAAATCATTTATCTGTTTGCAATTTCGCAATAAATACATAAGTTCTTGATAGAAATACATACTTGCAATAATGACTCATACACTTGGTAAAGCACAATGTAAATTAATGTTGGAAACATTATATCTTTTTTTAATCAAAATAAAAAAAATGATGTTTTTAAGTATTTTTAAATATTTAAACTAATTTAACACCTCGATGAAAACAATGTAAATTATTTTTCAATCTTCTAATGGAACAAATCTTAATATAAATACTTTTTTACTAAATCTTTAGTGATAGGCTTTCTTTTCATTACAATTGATAGCAAGTTGCAAGCGTAAACAATTACTCAAAGTATGTTGCCAGTGGAGATAGAATGAAAACTCATTTCAATTCCCCTTAATCCTATCCTTAGAGAGGCAAAAGATAATAAATTCCAACTTTCGTCTGACGCCGAGAAGCTTTTAAAATACTGAGCACATTTCATTCAATTTGATAGATAAAAGAACGAAAAGAATAAGTAAATAAAAACCACTTCACCAAGATCACACGTTATAATGAACATTTTTGAGTTTTACTCTGAATTCGATCGCACGTGAAGCTGCTAAAAGAGGGTTATCTTTCCCCCAGCGAAAGCTTTATTGAAGAATCTCCAAGGCTGAGGAAAGAAAAATCTATTCAGTCGGTGCAAGGCGGCATGTTCGACACGCGGGAACGCAAAAGAATAAAGAAAGAAGTGAAAAAGTGAAAACATTTTTGGTTATCTCACTTAGAAAACTGGTGAAATGGAGTCGGTCTGAAGCTAGCATTTAATTAAAAAAGGAAGGGAGACAGAGTGAAGCTGCACAAGATCGAAATGCAAATGTTCGACAAATAAGACGAAGGGAAATATTTTCGTTCCATGTTTACTGTGAACCGACAAGGTTTCTTGCTCTCTGATAAGTGTGTTGGGTTGACCTAAAAAGCATTTTCTTGACACGGGAAATATTGAATCAGGGTGTCGCTAAGGAAATAAAATGAGATTTTGCGAACATTTCAACTCAGGTTACGTTAAAGTAGGAAAATTCAGGTTGCAAATAGAAACGTTGGATAATTTAATTTTAGGATACATTGTGAATACGGAGACAGAACTTATACTTCTTTTTTGGTTTCTTCCAAAACATTTAAAACAAAATCTTTTCCTTATATTTTGTGACAAATAATTTCCATTTACAGAATTCACATAATTTTCTATCTATCTATATCTAACTTTTTGTAAATTATAAAAACTGTACGATTGCTTCATGAATTCTTTGTCAATTTCATTTTATTTTATTTACTTTTTACTAAGGGCAACTAAAATTGTATTCCATTTATATTGAACTAAATTAGCTCAAACAAGATTTTTTATCTTACGTTTACTGATTACATAGGAACAATTGAAAATAAAAGATGAATTCAGAAAAAATACGAAATCGCTACATTTATATGGTTTCCGTTTATACGAATACGTTTAGCTGGCTTGCTTTAGCGCTTCACAGAAATCACCAAGATGATTTGAGAATTCCAGGATTTCCTAAAGCAGTTAATTTTATAATCATATAAAACTTAACTGTAACTGTGAAGTAAACCTTCGCAGTACAGCAAAAAATGTGAAATAATAAATATTTGTTATAACTGCTAACGAAATGATTGAGAGAAGGGCATAAATCAAGTTCAGTTTAGAGTAAAATTTAAAATTGTTCAGGAAATCAAAAAAAAAAGTTATAAAAAGCCAGTGATGCTGTACAAGCTAAGTAAAACCATATTTGGAGCACTTTTTTATGTAATGAAGTTATATGACACTGGAAAGTACCATGATGATAAATTCTAATTTTGTGAACATCAAAAGCCACACTACACAAATATTCATTTTGCAAGCTTTATTTCGAATAAGTAGCATTAAACAGAGAAATAAATAAAAGTAATATCAAAATGTTTGTTTTGTTGTCAATAAGATTTCAAAAAGCATCTATTAAAACTGTTCAACCTCAAATAGAGTGAAAACATATTTGACAAAATGGAACTGATTCTTCCTTTCAAAAACTTTTCTTAGTTTTATTTGTGCCGATCATTTCTATACGCTGATTTCGTTGAGCCTATAACTCAAGTTAATGGAATGATTTCTGAATATATTTATTCAAAGCATTTGAAAAAAAAAAAACATTATGTAAATTTTCTATATTACAGAAAAATAAGGAAATAACAAAAATAATTAGAAAATATTACTGTAAAAGTTACTAATCAATATTTTAGGCATATTTGAATCGGAGAATTCTAAAGCAACTAATATTTTAACTGATAGGGGAAAAAAACTGGCTTCATTTCAATCATATCGCTTAGTTGATAACATCTCCAGAGAAGTTCATTGTTGAGAAATATATCTTAAGAATCATATTACTGTGCGGTGAGAATTGACAAATAATTTTAAATATACCGGATTGCGTAATCCTAAGATAATTCAGATGGAATATTGGCAAATGATTCATAATTTTAAACTATTGTAAAATGTGAGGAAATAATTGCAAAAGGCCCATCAGGTGAAGTTTCCTTCCCTAATTACATTAGCGTTTACAAAGCCTGATTACATCTCAATACTTTTTGACTAATCATTTGCCGTAAAAATACTGACTCGCACTAAATTCGAGGTATAGGTAATGGAATGAAACTCTTGTTACTTATTTATAATAAATAATAAATAAAAATTTAAAAAAGCCCTTGTTATTAATAATTTTAAATAATGTTTATCTGACTAAATTATAGTTTTTTTTTTTTTTTTGAATTCCTTTTACGTAAAATAAATGAATTGCATTAAGTTCATGATTTTTTCAAAATATTTTATAACACTTTTAGTGTCTTGTTAAATTAGATGTTGCATTATAATCGAGTTAATACGGTAATAAAATAGTATTTCGATTTCTTCCTGGGGTCTAATTGAATTCAATGAACTTCATTAAACCAATCGACTTTCTGGCCAACTCCTTATTAAGAGATCATGAAGTTCTGAAAAAAATACTTGAATTATGGTGACATTATGTCCCTCGAATATAATATTTGAACTTCTTATATTGAAGAAAATAAAAAAAAAAACTAGTTTAAAATGATGCATAAAACGCGTACCACTGTTATTTTAAATATTAAAAACCGAATATTTATTTTTTTAATGAACATTATTTTCTTCAAATTCTTTTATTTTTGTAAATTATCTAATATTTTAAAAGAAACATAAGATCAAAGTAATTTTTCTGAGAAATGTTTTGAGAACGAAAATTGTTTTCTTAAAATTCAAAGATGAAAAATTTCACTACGAAAAAATAATAATGAGAAATATGATATATTTATAAGCATAATTAAGTACATCATTGAAAATCTGCTTTAAATGCGTAAAAAATGTGTTTAATTTATTTTTCTCCGAAATATTAAAATTACTTTCCTAATTGGATCGAAACAAAAATGCAATTTCAGTCTTTGAATGAATTTGCAATGTTTGGACAAATTAGAAAATCAATGAATTGAGAAATCATAATAAATAAATGTTTGAGTACTTCCTACAAAGAGATTAAATCCTATTTATTTCTGTTCCTCAGTATTTGAATTTAATTACCGATGTCGGAATAATTTCTCAAATATCTTTGTTCGATTTGGAAAATTTTGTTTTACCTTTTGTAAATGGATACGAATGAAATGTGATTGTAAATTTTATACTTAATATTTCACTTAACATCAAAGTAGAATGAAAAGTGAAATTAAAAATTGCATTGTTTGTATTTTAGATCAGCGACTTTAAATTAATTTTCAAATGAATAAAATGTGTTTCACGTAATTTGAAATATTTTATTTCAAAAAATAATTTATTTTATCATTTTAGTGTACAAAAAGGGAAATCTAAAATATGAGGCACATTTCATTTTCGAGAAATCTAATTTACGCGCTTGCTAATAACTTGAATATAAGATATATTTCAGAGAAAAGTTGCTCCCAGAAATAATACATATCTCTCGAGGGAAATATGTTCTTTACTTGTTTTAATAAATTCGTGTTCTATTAGTGAATATAATAAAGCTTAGATATCACTCTGGGCCAAATTTAATTTATTAAAGGCTATTTGCTTCGATAATGCAAACTATATTTTACCGAAAATTGATGGTTTCCTAACTTTGAGTGTTAACACCATATTTACTAAATTTAATATCATATTTCTTACAAAATATTTATTCTTATATTTGTTTCATTGTTTCGGTAAATACAAAAAATTGCTGCTCTTTAAAAATGTATATGAACATTTATTTTAAAAATTATTAGCTTGCATCAATAAGAGTTAATAAATATGAATAATCACATGCTACATAATAATATGTGGATATTCATATAATATTGTGTGAATAATATTACATGTTATGTAAAATATGTTAAATAATCTTGACAAAAATACTTTGCAATCTGTATTATAACCTATAACGTATGTGTGATGTATCAAAAAAATAAATTCAAAAGTGTCTTCATTTTCCAAATAAATTTCATAAAAACTTTAGCTTTATCAAAATTTGTTAATTGTACGACAATTGTTTAGGTATTTGATTTAATATCATGTAGATAAAGTTAAATAGATAACAATGAAACATGTGCGTAAAATTATGTACATAATGTTTAAATATAAATGAAAGGTACATGACATTTCAGTGACTTTTAAGTACTAAATTATGTGGAATTATTCTATAATTAGCTTTTCTAAAATTTAGATTTTTGCTGGTAGTGAACATGTTGAAACAGTTTGAGACTAAAACTCATATATGTGTATGAAATAATCTAATCATTTAAGAGATGTTATTAGTTATTATGTTTGCAGAAAGTTTAGTTTTGAGTAAAATTTTATTTTTATGAGTAATTTATTTTTTACGTATAAATTTTGAGAATTACGAGAGACAATAAACTTCCTTATTACATATATAAGCATATATCCATAATTAGTATCCTTCTAAGTATTTTAGAATGACAAAAATCTCAAATAATGACTTGTCTGCTATTAATTTATCGTTATTAACCATTATTACAAATCAATTAAAAAAGTAATAACTTATTTACCTAAAATAAAAAAAATAAAAAATTATAATCAAGTAATAGATAAAGAAACTAATTTTATTATAGATTCCCCATACAAATTTAACTTCTAATACATACCTATAGCATCTAAAACTTTATCACACGTTCTGCCAATAACATCAATAATTACAGAAGTGATTGCATTAGTCCCAATTAGATTATGCACAGATATTTTATATTATTAAAAAAATGTCACCATGCATCATTTTGTAATTCAATTTTTTGTATTATTAATTTAATATTTTAATAATTCACATCAAAAATAAAATGCACATATTACAACCAGGAATTAATATTTTAATCTGTTGTTTATTACATTATATTTGAAATTTCTCTGCACTCATGAATTTCTATACTATTTTTACACATCATTTTCTGTTCCTATAGAAACGGACAAATTGCAAAAAAATTGAAGTCGTTATATACTTAAGATTGATGATAACTCTTTAAATTATAAAGAAGTAGTATGAAATAATGTAAAATTATTCTATATATCCCAAGAAGTTATAAACAGTTAATGAAATTCCCTGAAAAAAGTGTTAGTATTCATTTAAGGATATCAGGGACTGAATTATCTAAAGAATTGTTTTTTTAGGATTAGTTGAATTGGAAGTTTATAATCCGCCATAAATCCTCCGTAATCATATGAAGCATATCATTTATGAAAACATTTGTTATAATGATAGATATAAAATGATAGTATCAATAAATCAATATTTTAAACATAATAATTTTTAAGATTTTTTTCGTGTATCTTAATTAAAATTACAAGGAAAGAGTTTTTGAAATTGAAAATATTCAAAAATTCTTATAAATTAAAATTGTTGTAGTTTCTATTACTATTATATATACAAATTTATAATAGTAATAGAAACTGCAACAATTTCATTACTATTATATTTACAAATTTATAACATATCATAAATTATTTGTTAAAGCAATAAAATGTAATTTTACTATTCTTCTTAATATATTAATGGGAAGAATTAAATCAGCAATAGTTTTTAAAAGAAAATTACTTTTATCGTCAACATTATCTTTTAACACTTGCACATAAAGGTTAGTTAAGCTTATGAGCATATTGTTCCTTCAAATTTATTTAAAAAATTAGAGCTTCTTTTTGTATAATAAACATATATTTATGTAATGAACTGTTTAGAGATATATTTAATTAGCTATCACAATCATCAGAATTTTACATAATTCGTTATTATAGCATTTATCATTTCACAGGTTATCGCCCAGATAATCATTTAATTCAAATTACACAAATTTATCATACATTTCCACAATACGTGACATTTCCATTAGTTTCTAAGAGATTTCATAACATTAATTTTTGAAGTTTTCAAATTTTGCATTAAAGTACTGCACCTTAGAGAGAATCAGTAGATTTTAATTATAGGCTGCATTAATAATATTTTGTACATAATTATTCTAGGGCATAAAATTTTTGCACAGTTAAAATATTTAATTTACTTAATTCCTTGAAACAAAAAGTAAATATTTTAAAATAAATTAAAAATAATAAATCTATTTGTTCTCAATAAATGCAACGAATATGCATTTCTTATAAATTCACATATAATTACTTTGATTTTCTTCAGAAAATAGTCTATCATCCATTAGTTTAATGATAAATTCATGTATAGATATAAATATACATATAACTCCATGGCCTCATAAAATCTCTACTGTTCTATAGATGTACATGTGTATCCTACTATATAAAAATATTATCTTATCATACTATATAAATTCACACAGGTATATTGCATTTTTCACTAAATTTACTTAGATTTATAAATGGTTAAGATTTTTTCAGATAAATTTAAGCAATATATTGATATTACCCCTGATTTCTTAAGATTTTTCTATTATTTTTTCCAGAAAAAAAATTTCTACAAAAAAGGGAGAGAAACTATTTTAACCTTTTTTTGACATTAGAAACTGTTGAGTATCTCAGGAAATTCTTCAACAAATTCGACATAACGGGAATAAATCAGAAATTGGACTGTCACATATAATAACAACAAAGTTATCTAGCAAAAGTCAAAAATCTGATGTCCAACTGCAATCGAAAGTTTTAGCCCCAGGTTAGATAAGACATAGCTTTGGATTTAAAAGGACACTTTTCATGTGTCCCGGACGACAAAGCCCGGTGCTTGAAAAACCAATAAGACTCACTTGCCAGGAAAGAAACAGGAGTGGCAGGATTTTCTGCCTCGCAGTCAGGAAATGGGTGCCTGTTGACAAAAGGACGAAAATAAATCTGCTCATAGTAGGACGGTAGGCAAATATTGGGTCGGAATTGAAACTTTTCTTCTTTTTTTCGGATGCTTGTCGACTAACTTTAACTGTCGTTCTGTAAGATTTTTTCCCTAGATTATGAAACTAGATCTTTAGGGAAATACTTTATGCAGTATTTGTTATAATATTTTCTTGTTATAGATATTCCATTTCCAGCGTACTTTTCCATAATGTATCTTTTTGAAGAAGCAAATCTACACAGATCTTTAGATTTCATATATCATTCATACTACTTTATTATACATTTCTTTGGTATCTAGTAAAGTTGGAGAAATTTGATTGTTAAATAATTGGTATAAGTGCATTAAAAATACTGAGTATAACAGAAATATTGAACACACCATAAAATAAAGTTATAGGTAGTAAAATATTTTAAATCCAAAAGTTTTGTGCGAAATACAGTATAAAAATAATTCAAAAAAGGCATTAATTCATCAAAGCAACTCGAAATAATTTCAAAATGAAAGCTTGATTTATAATAAAGTCTTATTTATGTATGTTATTTTGTTATGTAAGTTTATTTATGTAAGTTAAGATTATAATGTATTACTTCGTTTCGGAAGGGTAATTTGTTGCGAATTAGACTTTTGAAATAAATAAAAATGAAAATATTGACAGATTATCCCTTAAATTAAGATAAAAATTATTACACTACATTCCTTATACAAAATTGCATTGGTGAAATGAGACGTGAGCAACATTTTAAAGTCATATGTAGCCGCTAAAGATTTCCGTTGAAAACAATAGATAGAAAATGTTAGAAAAAAAATTACCTTTTAATGTCAAAGTGTATCATTTTCAGGAATTTTCTGAAAATGGAATTGAAATACGAGAATAATGAAAAAGAACAGTATACACTTTAGTTACTTTAGTAACACATTTTTATGATACAGAATCAAAATTTTATTTTGAGAAACAATAACGTGAAATTAAATAAGTTCAATTACATTTGCATCTTAAACTTCAAAACTCACAAATCCATGTTAGTGTTATAAATTCCCCCCCCCCCTGAAATTGTAACAAAAATATAAAATAGAGTAATTAAACTATTTAAATCTTACTAGAAGTATATCATAATACGTACTATTAGACGTAAATATAAAGTCATCATGAAGGTTTGCTCCATTTGCTATAAAACAGAAAAAATAGGAGATCGAATCAAATATTGTTAAGGAAGTATACCAAATTAAAATATATTAATCTAAAGAAAACGCTTAGGAATACTTCTAAATTTAAAATGTTGGGATTTTCTTAAACATTTTTATTTATTATGTAATATGAAGCTATATTGTAAAAGTGTTTGTAGGTATTGCCAAATGTTAATGTCTGGTATACTTGTACAAAGTATTATGATATATTCAGAATTATTCATTTATTTTATGCAGCTGATATTCTACTTAAAATATTGTCTTATGGGCGTGGTTAATTTATTGTCCTTTTTCGAGCCATTGTGTAGGTAATAAAAGTATTTTTTTAAATATTTCAAACATATGTTACAACAAAAATGCAAATGAATTCTTTAAAAACTCTAATTAACATAAAACGATGTAGTGTTCATGCAAGAATTATGTACATTCTACGAGAAAATAATTCGAGATAAAAACCAAAGTTTTTAAAAACAACTTTTATGTATGGTGGCAAAGTTGAATAAAAAAAATAATGAAATATTAGTTAAAGCTTGTCTCAAATTTTTACAGAATTTTTCCAAATGTGGCTACACTGGTACGCTTCACGGACATTCAGCCTAAAAAAAATCACCAAGTTTAGAAATTTTTGAAATCGCGCCAAGTGGTTGGGATAAACTGTATTATTAAAAAAGTTATTGAAATATTAATTAAAACTTGTCTCGAATGTCTAAATATTGCATTGACAAGCGAGTAAAAACGATTCCCAAAGTTTCAGAGCTCTAGCTTGAGGGGAATTTGGTTAATTAACGATCGAAAATTTCATGACACACTGACAAACACCAAGTGAAATACATAAAAACGTTGTAAAAACGACAAACCAAGAAGGAGCAGTCCGATAGAGACAAAAAATGGCGGATAGGAAAATTACGTACAGAATTGGAAATTATTAAATTTTCAGAAGATTTGAAGGATTTATTTCAGAGTTAAAATAGTTATAATGTAAAGAGCTCAATGAAGTGTTGACCCACCTCTAGCCTGAATGCAAGCTACCACATGATTTGGTCTAGAGTGATAAAGTTCCCTGATGGTCTCCTATAATATTTCTTGCCAAATTTTCTACAATTGTCATCAACATTCCTTGGTAAATGCAGTCACCTTCCCATCATATCCCAGACATTCTAGATTAGATATAGAGATCCGGCTGGCCAAGTAAGTGTTTGACAAGATATTAGACAGTTCATAACAACACGTGTAGTATGTGGACTGGCATTATCTTGCTGAAAAATGAGGCCAGGGTACTGCAAAATTGGTCTCAGAATGTCGTCGACGTACCGCTGTGCTGTAAGTGTGCCTCTAATGAAGACCAAAGGGGTCCGGCTTTCAAGGGGAATGGCACCCCAGACCATAATGCCTGGTTGAGGGCCTGTGTGGCGTTCAATAGTGAAAGCAGGATCGACACACTGCCCTGGGCGTCTACAGACACTTCTTCGATGATCGTCAGGACACAGTTGGAAGCGGGACTCGTCGTTACGTCCCCAGTCATCATCATTCCAACCTGATTGAACCAAGCACCACTGTAATCTAACCCCACAGTGTGCCGCTGTGAGTGGCAGGTGGGGTAGCGGTCGTTATGAGAGTAGATTTCGCACTATCAGTCGTCTGTGAATGGACATGGTGGACACTTGTGTGCGGGTCGCCCGTCTGATTGTTGTTAACGATGTATCAAACACTGTTATAGCTGATCTAACAATCACTCTGTTTCTCTATCTGTTGTGGCCCTAGGAGAACTTGTACCATCATGACGCTGAAATATGTAATTATCCACCCATTCTTGCCGGCATCTTCTAATCGTCGCAATGCTTCGACCCATTTGACGAGCGATTTGCCGAACCTGCCTTTTTCTATCGAATGATACAACCTCTTTCAAACTCTGTCAATTGCTCTTAATGAGTTCGACTATTACGGCGAGGCATTTTTTCAGTCGTTGGAAGGTATCCTAAATTGTAATGCAACAGAAAATTTGACCATCAGATTGCGAATCGCTTCTTTTATATACCTGCTGAATGAGCAGTTCTGATGCGCTGTAGCTTCTGCTATTGATTCATTGGTCACCAAATTTCAATCATTTGCATGTTCGGTTCAAATGTCAAAGCATACGAAATTTCCGTTAGAATCGTGCAACTCCTACCGTTATAATCTTTTAACTGAGAATTTGTTGTTCTAGCACGAATCCCCCCACTCCCACCCCAACCAAAAATAATTCCAAATAACCAAATGCTGTTTTTACAGCCTAATACCACCTCGTCGATTTAGCCACTCAATCAGGATATTATACTCGCATATAAAATTGCTACATAAAGCAAACTCTTGAATATATTTTAGATTAATTGAAAGAAAGAAATTTATTTATTGTGGAAGCATGGAGATAGTTCTCGATTATAGATTGCATTTCACATTCTTTTTTGCCTTTAAACAATTACGCTAATTGACCTTAAATGTTTGTTGGTAAGAAATTTTGCAAGCTTACTTCAAAAGTGAAAGTTTCGTTGTACAAAAATCAAGTGTAAATTCTGAAATTATAAATCGATCAAATGCTATTGTTAGCGAAGGTTTTAATAGCATGCAAATGGCTGACATCGAAAAATTGATGCTAGGAAGCCCTTTGGATGACGACAATTTAATCGAATTTACGACTGTTTATGATAACAAAGAATTCGATAATGACGAAGGTGAAGCTCAACTATAACAGCTGATTTAATATTCGAGGTCTTGAAATTTGCTACATGTATGAAACAACATTTTTTTACTCATTCTTCTGACATAGAGCGTGCATTAAAATTTCAACGTAATCTTAAGTGTTGTGTAGCTGGACATCAAGAACTATATAGGCAACTTCAGAAACCAAAAAAAAAAAAACACTTAAAACAGACTTTTTAACAACAAAAAATCCCTAAAGAGTCCGTTAATAACTAACAAAATTCTTCATTTGAAACAAAGACGATAGTATACAATACATATCTTATACATCTACTAATGACAACATTTTTTTATCCAGTTGTAGCAAACGTGCGCGCTTGTTATAAAGTAGCGATGTATATTTTTCAGTTAGTTGTTTTATTCCTGATTTCAATTTGAATTTTGAAAAATTGTTTGTACCTATAGACTGAATTTCACTGGACTCTAATTTTAATTTTTTGTTCTAATAAAAATGAATTGTTCTTGTTTTATAAATATATAATTACATTCATTAAATATTAACTGGTTTAAGATGTTCATTTGGATTTGATACCGAAGTAAGTAATTTATTTTTGTATACCTATTTAACTCTGCATTAATTAGTTTTCATATTATTTAAGAAAATGGTCTAGTTATATTGAAAGCCTGTAATTTTTTTAATAATAAATTGGGGTAAAAGGGGAATTCTATATTTGTAATGAAGGATAAATGTTTGCACAAACAATATCTTTTTGAAAAAAAAATATTAAGTATGTTTTAACTATAACGAAATGTTCTCTATTTTTGAAACATATGTCGAGTCTTTAGTATTAAAATTCATTTTTAGATTTAAAAAAAAATAATGAGAGAGAGAGAATAAGTTTCTGTAACTGTAATAATTCAACGCATTCATTTTAAATGTAATATTTCTTGCGAAAATCCCTTAAGCGAAAAAGCAATTCGGTTCACAAATATATTCAATTCTTATAATGATCGAATTCAAGAAAATAACACTATATCATTTGTGAAGATCAAACATGCAGTAGCAAGTTACTAAATGATTCTCTTTTATGAACTAAATATTGACATTACTTGGAGTTCTCCATTTTATAGCATTGCATTGCTGAACCTAGCAACTCATGCGAGAATTGAAATTTTTTTTAAAACAATTGTTGCCGTAAGTTTTAATTAACTAACCCATTATATTAAAATATAATTTTCCCGTTGAATACAGTGCTTCAAAAATTTTAGTGTCATGCACAATGGTACTTAAATTCTTTCTGATAAATAAATTTCAATAGTTTCCAATTGAAGTATATAGAATTAATATGTTACAAATAAAGTTTAAAACGGAATAAATATTATAATTCTTAAGTATTACTAATAAATGTAAAAAATTCATTGGTTAAAGAACAATGTTTTTCAAAAAAAATTAAGAAGCAAAATAAAATTATTAGAATATTATAAGACTCATACGTATTGTATAAAAACAATAAATTTTACTAAAACATTTTAATTAAATGCAATCGTATATGCAATCCTTCAGTTATAGAAATAAAATTCAAAATTTACTTGCAAGTTTCGCTATTTCTCTTCCTTTTAAATAATTTCCCTTTTTCAACGGGTATTAAAATGCACAGATATAATTTAAGCAAGAGAAGAAAAAAGTACTTTTGAAAGTTATAATCCACAGTTTATTGATTAAAAGGATTTAATATAAATCCTTAAAAATGGCCATCGGTTTGACATCATATTTTTTCATTTTTTTTTTTTTTTTTTTATCAAAAGTTTCATCATATGAGCCAAAGTACACGGAAAATGATTTTGGAAAATGATAGTAAATGAACTAAAGTATTTGAGGCATCGTAATAACTTTTTTCCTTTAAAAACTGTATGTTTGATTTTAGAATCGTAAATAGCAATTAAATTATTAATTCGACAGCTATGAAACTTTTAAAAATTTATTTCGCTAAACAAAGGAGAAAATGTAATATTTGACTTTATTTAAAAGAAAAAGATTTTCATAACAATGTCGGACAGGACAGGAAAAGCGCATTCGTTTTATATTGTTTTTTATTAAATGACACGATTTATATTTTCAAATATTTTGTTTTTTTTATTTGACTTTCTTCCGGTTAATTTATTAACTAAAATAAATCTGTTGTAATGTTAAGAAATATCGAACTAATAAAATTTACCCTTATACAAAGGAAAATGACATTTCATTATTTAAATTCTCACAACTAATTTTTGTTTAATTCTATATGTTTTCACTTTGAAACAATAAATTACTATATTTTTAACTACTAACTATGAATGACATTTGATTTCTTCCATAATATTACAAATTAATCAAATGTGACAAACCTTGTTTAGTTATTTTCAAAATGTCTTAAAATTTATGAGAGAAACTATGCACAAATTATTAAAAAAACAAAAAACAATTGTCAAACATTTGAATGACATATGCGCTGTATAGTTCAAAATATATGGATGTTATGAATGTAATCAAAACATAAAATATCAATTGAACGATATTGAATGTTCACAACAGAAGTCTAAATAATAAACTTTCTTCGTAATAACTTTAAAATTTAATTTTATTAGACATATTTGATTATTACCATTTATAGGGAATTATGTATACATACAAATGATTCATTGTGATTTAAAGATTAATAAAACCATTAATTTCTATGCAACAAAAATTAATTCCAGATTTATTATGACAGTAACATTTCAAGCAATTATAATTCACATTAATTATTTATTTTAATTTTAAGGTACTTAGTAAATGTTTGTTTCACATTTTTGTTAATTAAAGATTGAAATATCTATAGAGCCTCTTTATAAAAGTGAAGTAATTCGGCAATACAATATGTTAAAACCTCTCTTCATACGAACCCATAAATAACCCATGATGTCATCAAAAAGCTTTTTTTAAAGTAATAATATTAGATGTGACAAAATATTAAGAATAATTGATAATTTATCGCTTTCAGTTTAACTTTCGTATTTTTGCTTATTTGAAAATAGATAAGATTAAATTGCACATATACTTTTTCTCTCACAATATATTCAGGAAGAGTATTTGAAAAATTACATCGTCTCTAAAATTTTAAGCCTTCTTATGCAACACTTTTAACAAATATTTGAATGTAAATGTACCAAATTGTTAAATTCTTAAAAATGATATTAAAGTAAAATATTTAATATAGAGAAAAATATGTGAACCAAAATATGTAAGGAAACTTATATAAAAATATATTATATAAATCAAATTTATAAGATATTAATGTGGAAATAATGAATAATTAGGAATTATATATTACCTGCAGGAATATTTGTTTTATCCTTTTATTTTTTAAATACCTGTCTATAAGCATTGAATTATTAAATTAAATTACAAAATGTCTTCCACTGTTTTTAGTTTAACATTTTATAAATTAACAAATTTCACTATGCATTAATAATTCGGCTTTTACTTATTTTTTGTAAAGTAATTTTCTTTCATTTTATAAATAAATTAAGATATTAATGTTCTATTACTTTTCAAGATATTTTACTTATTCAGAAAGTTTCTTAATATGCTTGATAAAATAATCTTTATGTTCTTTCAAAACAATTCCTTAAATAATATTGCCTTATGATGATAATAATAACTACGAATTACAAAATTATCAAAAGTTAAGAAAGACATAATTCTGGTACTCGTAATAAATCTGTAAGAAAATTAAGAAATAGAAATAATAATAGCAAAAGTAAAAAAAAAGAAAAAATGGAGAATAAAGTGCAATAGCTGCAAAGATTTCAGTTTTGTTGAAGATATTTATTTCTGACATGGTAAAATTAAGAACGTTGATATTTTAATAATATATTTTTCATAAATCACCTTAAAAATAGAAAATAAAAAAATAATACTCAGAAAAATGTAATGCATTTGGTGAAGAAAAATATTCAACAAAATGTTATTGAAACGTAATGAGATTTAAAAATATAGTTTTCAAAAGCGAAAAGAATTCAGATAAAGACCAGAGCATCAGTATGTAGAGTAAACTTCAGTAAGTAGTATATGCATAAAAAGAGAACGTTGAGTATTGTCAATGAATCACGAGGAGATTCAACTAAGCGAGCTTTGTGTAGCGTAGTTACACGGGATGAATTTCGAATTTCTACTTGCTTTTCATATGAATATGAGACATCTTCTGTGATTAATGCCTCCCAGATAGCTTCTAAAATCTCAAAATCAAACAATCATACTAACTAAACCGAGCAGTTTAAGAAGTGCAGTATATATCTAGTTTCGTATAAAACGAAAGAAAATTACCCTCACAATAATGTAGAAGTGTATTTATATATATTTTCCATAAGAATCGTTTTTCCTTTTATTTACTTACATAATAAATTTATATCAACATCTTTCTCAGCTAGGTGTTTCTTCAGAATAAGTACCAAACCAAACTTAAAAATTATTTTCAGTATACTAATTTTACTTTATCTCTAATATATGCTTATTTTGTTATTATAAACAAAAACTTATGCCACTATGGATAGAAGATAAATATGCTCATTAGATATTTCACATAAAACTATAGTTTGCTTAATTGAAGCTCAAATGTATGCTATCTTGAATTACACTCACTTGTACTTTTGGAATCAAATAGTTTATAAGTTACTGAATTTACAATTACTTCAAGCAAATATTTAAAAATTCTTTTAAAGATATTTTCACTATACATTTATGTAAAAGTTGATGTAAATATTCCCTTTATTGCAATATTAATTGTTTATAAAAAAAACTGTTATTTTTTGAAATAATTTATAAGTAAACTTTTAATGAAAGAAATATTTAGCGATCAATTTATGTATTACTCGCTTATCGTAGCGCATTGCAATTTTAAATGCCTTTTAATTATAGTATCACAAAATTAAATGCTTCATTTTTGGCTTAAAATTTTTCAATGTATTTAATATTTGAATGCAATATGTATGAGAATTTTGTTACACATTTAACGATTGCAAAAAAAGGAGTTTGCTTAAATAATTAACTTCTGTTTAAATTCAAATGTTTTTGAAGGAATAAAACTAATCCATTGCAAGAGAGAAATTCATTCTCGTATAATTCCCATCCCTGCAGTCAAATACCATTTTATAATTGTGCATTAAATTATAAATTTTTCATTCCAAAGGATGCCAAGTCAACGTAGTTTACCTTCTCATAATTTATTTTTAGTTGTATGGTTCAAAAGTGAAACAATTTGAAATGACATATCTTTAAAATATCAAATATTTAAATTATAAGTTCATCTGCTTAGTAAATACTCATTTGTGAAAAGAAAATGAACGTAAAAAATTCATATTTTTATTTTAATAAAAGCTCAAATTCAATTTATGAATTATAATTAATGAAAAATTAGTTGCAATATATGAAGTATAAGGTATCCGCAACAACGTTGAAGCAACGTTTTTTAAAAAATGTAATTGAAAAAATTTTCACAACATTTTATAAAGATTATGACTCAAAATAATGAAAAAAGTTCAAAAATACTACATTCATTAAAAAATATTTATTAAAATAAGGAATTTAAGCAGAAATCTGGTGAAATATGTCCCATAGAAAATCCTAATTTATTAATTTAAATATAGATACGCATGTATGACAAAGGTTAACACAATGAACTAAAATCTAAGAAATGTATTTAAATCTTTAAAAGTTATAGCTTATCGTGATAATTTCAGTTAATTTTTTAAAACATTTACCAATACAATCGAACAAAAACACCTTTAAATTAAAAGGTATTAGTTTTAAAACCAAATCCTTAGAATTCAGGCTTAACAATATTAAGAATAATATACAGTTCAAATTTTACATAGATATCTCAATTACAATTTCTAAAATCATGTTTTGAATCATGTTGATCCCCTGTGTTTTTTGAAAGAATGATCGGGTTTATGCAGTGGCAAGATTAAGATATTTTTGTACTTATTACAAATTTCAGAAGTGCGACAGGATATCAACATCAAGAATTTTTCCAGTTGAAACTCAAATCGCACTCACAACACCATTAACCGATGAGTCGCCTCGACGTTGCCATGTTCCATTGAGAGACACCCAACATTTCGTGAATTTGTTATTTGATTTTTGTGTTATAGTAACAGCTTCTACCGCCACATTAATTGAATATTTAGCGACAGATGCAGCAGCATAAATAATTTTTTTTCTTCTTGTCTAAATTATATGCTAGACATAAAGGGCATATTTAAAGTGGCAGCAATTTTTTTTCCCAGGAGTATTCCCTTTTCCTATGAGTCGAAGTGCATACACAAATCTAGAATTAATTTCATTGTTTAGTTTGTTCTTTTTAGATGTGCAAAATCAAAAAGAGAAAGAACAATTTTCACAATATAAAGTGAGATTTAAAGAAAGACAAAATTTGGAAACTTCAACGAACTTCAATTTATTTTGGAGACATGATGGGCACAATAAAAGAGTAAAAGCTCTGATTAGTATGTCTAAAGCTATTATACGTTAGCCAGACAATGTTGTTTCCTTCATTTGGTCATCATCAATCAAATGTCTATCAATTATTTAGCATTTGCAGTAACGGTAACATTTGTATCAAAGTCAACTTTGTTACTTACAATATATCGTTTGTCGTGGAATTTACGCTTCCTATTACGACTACAACTTGATTATCCCATTTTAAAATTCAAAAAGAATATTTTGTTCAGTAATAGTTCAGAAATAAAACAATATTATTCTATGAAAAACGTTTTTTTTACAGTGTTACTTAAATAGCGTATAAACAAATTCGATTTCCAAATGCGATATGTAAGCAATATGAGATGTTTGCCTATTTCCATTCTCTTTTGCAGAAATTTATAAAAAATAATTGAAATTTTGTGGCTTGCTTATGGAACATTTCATTAAAAATATCACTACAAAAATTACATATTATTTTACATAAATTACTGTGAAATTATGAAGAATCGTCAAACTTCCGGTTATTTAAATGGTCTTTAATTAGTACTTCCTGTTTGGGTGACAGCTATGACTTATTTTTAAATTGTTGTAATTTATCCTCTGTTTATCCTAGACTCAAAAAGAAATCAGTCTTAGAAAGATTATGAGTTGGGTTTTGAAATTGTAAAATAAAAAAAAATAAAAATAAATAAAAATTATAAATTCTGGCCAAAAATCATGTTTTAAACGTATTCAGTCACCATTATCATTAAATGCCGTAGTAGTTTGCAACTGGAATGATGCAATGAAAATACTATTGAAGTGATTGAACAAAAACAATTAAAAAAGTATCAATTTTAAAACAAAATCATTAGTTCACAGGCTTACTAATCATAGACTCAAAACAAAAACAGTTTTAAAGTGCCAATGAGTTGTGCTTTAAAAGAGTAAAATAAAAAAGAAAATTAAATTTTAACTGAAAATCATGTTTTAAATTTATAGTCAGTTACTTTAAATAGGTCATTTAAGTACGTAAATTCCTTGTGTGAAAATCATAAGCTATTCAATCAAAATGATGTAATTCAACGCAGTTACGCCTACCAATTTTTAGCTTTATGTTTCAAAAAGGAAACCATTTGAAGTATCATATCTTTCATATTCAGTATTCATATACATTTCATATCAAATATTCGATTCATAAGCCCATTTACGTAGTAAATATTGCTTTTTGAAAACAGAATGAATCTAAAATTTTTATTTTAATAAAAGCTCAAATTTAATGTAGGAAATATAATTAATGAAAAACAAGTTGCTATATACAAGGGTCGTTCAAAAGGTTCTTAGAAAATCCAAGAGAGGGCGCTCTTAACATCGAAAGTGGGTTTTTTTTCGCAAGGATTATGAGGCACTAGACAACTGCTTAAGTCTGTTATTTCCATCACATAGCTTCATTATTATTGTCAACTGAAGCAAGAAACTTCTGTTTACTTATAAAATGGAAGAAAGTTAGTTTGAAGCGTTGATTAAATCCTTATGTTTAAGAGACTTAGTACCAAAAGAAATCAAAGCTATGTTGGATGAAGTTTGTGACTCACAAAGGATCGAGACGTCCAGAGAAAGTAACTACTCCCTGAATGATTGACAAAATCTATGATATGGTTTTGAGTGATCGACGAATAAAAGTACGCGAAATAGTAGAAGCAACTAGCATATCGCAAGGTACAATGATTTCAATTTTGCGTGAAAAATTGTGTGTGAAAAAAATTTCGGCAAGTTAAGGATCGCGTGTGCTCTCGGGGGAAAATAAATGCAGTCGTGAATACCACTTTCAGGTTATTACGGTGCAATCCTGATAAATGTATTCATCGATACTTAATCGTGGACAAAATATAGATACCATTCTACACTCCAGAGACAAAAGAATAGTTGACACAGAGGGAGTATGAATATTGACGGTCTCCAAAGGAATTAAAGACGGTAAAATCAGCTTTCAAAGGTAATGACCATGAGTTTTTGGGATGTACGTGGAATCGTCCTCATTTAAAAAAAAAATTCTTTTCCATGTAGACAATGCACCGGTGCACAGACATGCAGTTTTGATGGCCAAAATCGTGGTATCAAAGTTTAAATTATTACCAAATCTCCCTATTCACCGTATTTGGTCCTCAGTGACTTTTTTTATTATTATTTCCAAACTTAAAAATGTTTCGGCAGACAACGGCTCACGACGAGCGAAGGGATCATTGCCCAATCAAATACACTCTAAAAAAAAAAAAAAAAAGACAAACAAACAAACAAAATCGCACCAAGGAGTTGCCCGATTGTAATGAAATTTCGTATACAACAACATTTGAAACTAACATGCATATGATTAAAATTTGGTATCCAATTGATGAATATCTTGAGCTACAGCGCATTGGAACTGCCACTCAGCAGATGTATATAAGAAGCAATTCTGAATCAAATGGTCAAATTTTCTGTTTCATTGCGATTTACGATACCTTTCAAAGACTGAAAAAATGCCTCGCCACAGGATTTGAACTCATTAAGAGCATTTGTCAGAGTTTGAAAGAGGTCGTATCAATGGATAGAAAGAAGCAGGTTGGACAAATCAGAGATATGGGTCGAAGTGATGCGGCGATTAGAAAATGTTGGCAAGGATGGGTGGATAGCGGCAGATTTAAGCATCATGATGGTAGCGGTCCTCCTAGGGTCACAGCAGATCGGTAGGACAGAGTAATTGTCAGATCAATTGTTACGGAGCCTGATTCATCGTTATAAATCATCAGGCGTGCGACCTGCTCACGAGTGTCCACCATGACCATTCACAGACGGCCGATAGAGCAAAATCTAAGCTCGTACTGACCGCTACGCCACTTGCCACTCACGCCTGCTCACTGTCGAGCCAAATTCAGTCGTGCTTGGTTTGATCAGGTTGGAATGATGCTGTTTCGGGACGTATAGTATTTAGCGACGAATCCTACTTCCAACTGTGTCCTAACGATCTTTGAAGAAGTGTTTGTAGATGCCCAGGGCAGCTTGCTGATCCTACTTTCACTATTGAACGCCACACAGGCCCTCAACCAGGCAGTTTGGTCTGGGTTGCAATTCCCCTTGAACGCTGGACCCCTTTGGTCGTCATTAGAGGCACACTTACAGCACAGTGGTACGTCGACGACATTCTGAGACCAGTTTTGCTACCGTTTCTTCTGAAGTACTCTGGCTTTATTTTTCAGCAAGATAATGTCACACAATATGTTGTTATGAATTACCTTACAGCTTTTCAAACACTTCATTGGCTAGCCTCTCCAATCGAGCATGCCTGGAATATGATGGAAGGCGACTGAATCTACCAGGGAGTGTTGATGACAATTGGAACAAATTTGGTAAGAAATACCGCAGAAAACCATCAGGGAGATTTATCACTCTATGCCATGTCGTGTGGTAGTTTGCATCCAGACTAGATGTGGGTCAACACCTTATTGAGCTTTATACTTTGTAATTAATTATCTCTGAATTAACCTTTAAACATCGGTGGTACATATGCTGTACCAAAAAAAATTTTGTCGCTCGCTTCGGCTCTGGTACAACGTCTGTATCAAGCTATCTATAGACAGTTCTTTCCCCCTTTTTTTCCAGCAGTCCCTTTTACAACTTTCCCTTGCCTTTTTTACGACTTTGCTTTTATTGTCCCTAATTGGGTGGGGATATTTTTCGCCAACGTTATCAGTTGTGCGCGAATTTCTTATCATTGGCGACTTTCAAGAACAACCAAATTCGAAAAAATACTCCATTAGATGACTTTTCGCTGGCTAAGATCGATTGGATTTTCTTTTCTCTTATTTTTCTTCGAATTTTTAGAATGAATCTGAAATTTCTCTCAGAAATAGAGATTGAGAATTTGATGAAAGATTTAGATGAAGAAAATTGTGTTGATAGAAACCCCAAAAAAATCTAATGGAGCCTTTGCTGAAAAGAAAAAGAAAATTTACCACTTCCAAGCAAAAAATTGTGGCAGATTACCACAAGCAGGATATGTTGGTTTAGGAAATCGCCGGGCTTCCACCTACACTTTTGCAAGACGAACTAGGAAATTGACAAAAAATTATTATTTAGCCTCATCAATGTTGTTGTGGTTCTGATATTTAAGTAGCGCCAAACTAAGTTAAAAACTGAATTTAAAAGAATTTAGAATGAATTTAACAACATCTCTGATAGGAAAATTATGTTATAAAATTGCAGAGCCTTCAAGTAATAAAAAAATGAAGACAAATGATAATAAATTTTCTCATTGGCCAATTGACGAAAAGAAGAGAAGAAAGTACAGATAGTGTGCGAAAAATAATATACAAAAAAAAGAACTATTATACTGTAAGGCATGCAATTTGGCTCTTTGTATTAACCAGAACTGTTTCGAAGAATAACACACAATTTATTTAAAAATCTCTTAACACATAAAGCAATAAAAAAACAAAAGACTAGAATAAAAAAGATTAAAACTGATACATTTTTAATAAAAAGAAAAGGAAAAAAAATAAACAAAAAAAATCTCTTTTAAAATCCTAAAATTTTTTAAAGTAGAATTCATTTCACATTTTTAAAACAGACATTTGAAAAGCATTGTTACAAGAACTTTTCAATTTAAGATATACGTTTCACTTGAAAACAAAAAATATATTAAAAAAAAACCAAATTTTTACTTTTTTTTTCTTTAAAGATTAAAGATTCATAGAAATATTTGATATAAAAAAAGTGTTACACATTATTTTCATTGGAATATATGAATTAGCTGAAGGTTTTGCCTTAATTTGACGTACTTAAGATTTACTCAGCAGCTTTGAAACATGTTCAATTAAGTTAAAAGTTATTTCTTTAATCTCACTTTTGATAATATTTAATCACAAAAAGGCCACGGTAGCTGACGAGTGAGGTCGCAAACTCGTATTCGGGATGGAATTGTGAGTTCGAATCCTGTTCAATTGAAAACCGGCTGTTAAGCCTGTCTAGGTTCTAAGTCCTGATGTGTGGTGTGGAAGTTTGGTGAGTGGATGCTGTCCTCATTGCTTGACCGTCGTGCAAATTTATGAAGTTCGACACCAGTAACCTTCCTATTGTTTCAAAATGCGATGGTATTAAAATGTCAAATCAAAATATTTGGAGTACATTGATTTTTTTTTTGTGCATTAAAAGGGCGTTAATTTAAAAAATAAAATGTTTAGTAATAATTTTCAACATATTGTTCTTTAATTTTTCCTTCTTTTACATATTTCGTCGAATAATTTTGAAAACATGAGATATTATTTTTATTACATGGGGTCAATGTTGCTGTTAAATAGGTAAGTTGCAAAAATAAGACCACAGATAAAGTCTGCACACTAATCAATGAGATTACACATCTATATATATATATATAAGCAAGCACTGAATAAATTGACGAGTTTATGATTGAATTATCGCATTCTCAAAGTGTATAGTCATGAGATTACAAAAGCTATTAATTTAATATTGTTTTAACGTACTTGCTTTTAGAAAATATCTTTAGTAATATGGTATAGCTGTCGCTTTCTTTTTTATTTGTTTTGTTTGAAAATATTAATTTACGCATTACACGACTCTAAGTTATGATAAATATACATTTGAAAGTTTGTAAGTCACTTAATTAAAAATGTTAACCAGGAATTCATAAAACATTATTATGATATTATACGGCGCCAAATATTAGGATCTTTCTTTCTCGTCAATGCTTACTGACTAAAAATCTGCAACCCTTAGTATCTCCCCTTTGTAACTAGAAAACTAACCGTACCACATGTGGTGAACTCAAACTTCCCAGTGGGGGAAAGAAAAATTTTCCTCAATCCTAAAAGCGCCGAATGGAAAGGATATTTTCACATAGAATCAGCCGAGTTCTAAATGTTAAATCATATAATATTTCTGAAAATTTAATAATTTTCTATTCTGTACATGATTTTTCTATCCGCCAATTTTTATCTCCATCGAGCAAATCCTTCTTGTTGCGTCGTTTTTCTTTGTTATAGAGTGCATTTATTTTGAGGACCGTCAGAATTCTTACTATTTACATGGCTTAAAAAATTTGAGAAACGCTTGGAAAAGTGTATCAAATGAGTTTATGTTGAAAAATAAATAAAAAATATCTAGATAAAATAATTCCGTTTCAAAGTACTTACTGAATGTCCTTCATATCCATCACGTACCTTAATTCTTAATGGATTGTCTTTTATTCAAAAGAATTATTTGCATAATTAAATTGCAGTCAAAATATTTTGAGTAAGTCTTTTACTGCCGAAACCTTTACTGTTTGTACTGGTTCGCACTGCATGAAATGCCTGAAAGCACTTTAGTTGAATCCAAACAAGTAATTCCTAAAATTTTTATACGTGGGTTTTCATTTTCAAAAGTTTCTTTTTTACGCTTCGGAGCCTTGCAATCCAATTAGATCTTAATGATGCTGAACATGTTTAAACGTTTAAGATACCAAAGAACGAGCATAAAAATGCTCTCAAACTCATTTACGAAGTTTCATGGAACAAGGAAAGAAAATAAACGAAGTGTTAGACACTTCTAATTAACCAACTTTAAAGCTCAATACCATAAAGAAAAATTCCCTTTCAGACAGAGCCTATAAAATTAAGCGTAGAAATACCATAATAAACTTAATTCTATCCTTTAGACCTTGGAATATTAATTCATCTAACTGAGTGTCAAGTGTGAAGCATTTTTTTGGGGAATATACAAACAACCATTAAAAGGACTTTCATTACTTAAATAAGTTTAGTGTAGCACGATACTCTTAACAAAGTCTTCTATTTTCTTATTTGTATGCACAGAAACGAATTGCGATGCATTTTGGCTTCATTAATCACACTTTTCACGGAGATTAATGAATTGCTATATAAGTAAAATGCGTTTCTAATTTCGAAGAACTTTTGTTACTAACTGAGGGAATTAAAATGAGAATGTTGAACATTAGGAGCGTTAAGTATTAAATACTTTATCCTTTAACCTAGTTGAGTTATTCTCATTGGAAGTTGTTTGTCGGATTTATTCGAATTAATGAGGTAATTATGATTTTGCGATTTGATTCGTTTTATAGCAAAATGCATTTCCTATTCGCTTGAGCAAGGAAGGACATTAAAGGGTGTAATCTTGCCTTTGCTTATGAACGATTTCTCTGATATTAGTTGTTGAAGCTTAAATTAATGATTGTAAGGTAAAAGTATAATTTAGAATTTAAGAGAGCAGCGCGAAATTAAAGATTATTAACCTGAAAATATTTCCTGTTTAAAATTAAGCCAATGAGAGTTTGCAATTTGTCACACAACAAGAATTATTTCCAGTTCGTTTTGAATGACAATGTGCATTAAGTCTATTGTAATTAGATTAGAAAATTATTGTTTTTGTTAAATTATTCAAAACATTATTTTATATGGACTCTCTCACTAGAATGAAGTGTATGTATTTTTGAAAATTGTGTAATTTGTGAACATTATATTAGATGGGAAAACGTTCAAAATGAGGAGTGATAAAGATAATTGTGCAAGATGCAGCATTTTCTAAGCATTTATATACATTATTGCTTCTATTTACTCATAATTATTGCAAAAAGATGTCATACAAATTCAAATATTAAACAGATAAATTTATGTATTCAAAATTAAACAAGTATATTAATAAAATAAAGTTACAGAATCTTAGTTTTATATTTTACAGTCATCATTAAACCTTATTTTTGTAAGCTTTTTTAAATTGTTTCATTACATTATATACACTCCAGGGCATAATAATTTTCTTAAAAAAAACATTAAGTATAATTCATCGGAAATAACATATGTAGGTGGATGGGAAGTATTTAGCATAGAAAAAAAACTAGGAATAAATTGTTTGAATAAGATAAATTATCTATATATTCTGAAAAAATCATTGAAACAACGACCCCCCCCCACACACATTACTGTTCTTTTTCAAGCCATTATTAATTTTATAATAAATTCGTGATGTTCACTGGTATCCATTAAGATTTGTCAAAAAATTTTCAATTGTTATAATAGATCGGGGATGTGATATTGTCAAAGAGGTTTTCTTATCAGACACAAAATGTTTTCTGATGAGAAGAGATCCAGTTATCAAAAGATATATTTAACTAACTAGATCACAGTATATAGAAATGTTTTTCATGTACAGTAGACCATTGTTCTATTTAAATTTAAGTCTGATGAGGCCAAAAATATGGAATTGGATGCAAAATATAATTAATATATATCAAAGGACATATCCAAATTTCCTATACTAATAATATTTAAGTTTAGTTTGAGTAATATGCATTTTCCTTTTATGGTGGGTCTTACAATTCTTCGCTAGCTCAACACTGCCTGTAGCGTTGACTATCTGCGGGTAGTGAGGTTTTTTTTTTTTTTTTTTTTTTTTAGCCCCAGTAAATTTTTATCCTCCCCTTAATTTTTTTATGTAGGTGTGTCTGATTAAACAAGGCATGCTAGAAATTTTTGCTTTTTGCTAGGAAAAAATGCCACAGAAACTACTGTGATGTTTAATACAACTTACAAATATGGAAAAAAACTCTTTTGAACGATTGGCATTCTCAGAAAGACAATGGCAAATTATAAATGATAAAAGCATCAATAAAAAATTTCTGATAAAAGCATCAATAAAAAAAACTAATTGCAACTAACTTATCTATTTTTCTTCTATCTTAACTGGAATTTTTATCATCCAATATAATTGTGAACTAAGTAAAAATAAAAAAGTCTATTTAAACCTATAACTTCAAGAAGTATCTGTCCACAATTCACGAGGGTTCATTTAACTGGCTTTTTTTCATTCTATATAGATATAATATTCATATGATAGCCTTGATCTCATAAATAATTTTATTGCAATTTATCTTACCTGTATCATACAGGTGAATTTTAAATCGTTTTAACTAAGAAAAATGTTTTTAAAAATAACTTAACCTTGCGTTTGGCACAATATATCCCTTGAGGATTCAGAGCCGTAAATTCAAACCAACCAACCAGCCCTGATTTCATGACTTGAAGTATCTTTTACATCCCGTTTTTGATTTTGTTTTTGAGTGCTTCCAGTTCGTTTATTTGCTACGTTCAAATTAGTTTTCTGATCTATCATATCACCGTTTACAAACTTGAAAAAGGCAGATAGTTCATCTATAATTTTGCTATTAAATTTAAGAATTGGCAGAATTTTTTGACATTTTTTTCGGTACTCTTGAAAATTTCCTTCTCATGGGAGTTTTCTTTCATTTATGAATTTCTTTAATATATTTTTCCTTTCTCACTTTTATTTTTGAAAATTATTTTCTTATAAGAGGCGTCACACATGCCTTCAGAAATTCTTTCAGGAATTTATTTTCATTATTTTGGTGTGTAGGGTTTCCTTCAATTTCTGCATCAGACTCATGATCATTTTTACTAATGAACTCGTCTTCACTGGTCTCGTTGATATTATGAGCATCATTCTCACTACAGTTGTCTTCGAAGAATTCTTGTAGGGACCTGGCATAATCATCTGGATGAAATATATTTCTCTCCTCTCTCTCTCGAGAGAGAGACGCTAAAGTAAAACAATACACTATAGCGAGAAACTGACAAATGAAGTATTTTGTTTTTCGCTCTATGAGAGATTGTAATAAACGATGAAAGCGTTTCAATAATAATATGGCGAAAGAGCTTTACAATTCATTTATTAGATTTTGTTATCTGGAAAACGAATCCATAAGAAGATTCTTAATTAACAAAATGTCAATTTGATATACCAATAGTTCCATGCGAAAAGCATCTGCAGTTATGTTCTAACATTTACTCAATGAAAACATAAACTTTTCACTTATAGCATAATAAATATTTAATTCATTTAAAAGAGCAATTCTTTTGAAAATACAATGAAAATAATCATTTTGAACGCACAGTGAAAGGTTACAACAATATCTTACAAAGTGGGGAAAAGGATATTGCTGACCACAAAATAATGTTTTTGTGCCAATTTAGTTTTAAATTTTCTTAATATTTTAGAAAAGTACAATAAATCATTAAATGAACCTCAATACGATTGAGAAAAAGAAATGGAACATTTTTACAGATAAAACTTATACAATAACACGGGTGGATTATTCCGTACGCCAGATGAGACTTTCCAGAAAAAAATAATGAAAAGGAACAGATCAATTTGTGATCTTCGACTTTAAACACAAGTATCTCATTGAATGAACTTTGGAAGGTGGTTCAATAAAGCTCAGGCGTAAGTCACGTGATTATTCTGAAATTCATTGATATCTTTTTACTGAGAGACGCACTTAGTGCGCCGCCCGTGTTTTTGAAGGTCAACCAGTGCATTATTCATATTGTGTATAAACCTGCTGAGCAATCCTTCTGAAATCTAAAACTGCTGAGCAATCCTTCCATTAGACCACATTTTTTATCTGTATGAATTATATGTTTTGGCTGTAATAATGCCATATGCTTATACCCTGAGAGAACTTGCATGACATGCGTTGGCTCAGTTAAAGTGAATAGATAGAATTCAGTTCGAATTTTAATTTACTGCCTAGCATCAAAGCTTTATTAGTTGTGTCTAGAATCAAAAGCTGAGATGTTTGTTCTATTTAATGGTAATATTCAAATTTTTCTGGTTTTAAAAATCTTTTTTAAGTGTATTATGGAGAATTATTTTTTTTCCAATTTTCTGTTTCTTATTTAAGTAATAGGTGAGTGTGTTTCTCCCTTTTTATATCTTTTTATTGTCATTGATAACATATAGTTTCACATTTTTTTTCCATTAAGTTTTCATGATTTTGTTTATAATGTTCAAATATAATGTTAAATGTTGAATTTTTATAATACAACTTGGCTGTACATGTTTTGTCGTCCGTTTTATATGGTAAACGTAATATTAAAAAGCATATTTATACAAAATACTTAATGAGTAGACAAAAGTTATAAAATTTAATAATAATAAAAGAATATGAAGAATGCATAAGCAAGAAAATTTTTAGTTTCTTTCTTAACTAAAAGTTTCATGTTTTCCTTTACAATCATATTTATTAAGAATTGACTAATGAAATTTTTTGCGCAAATACCTTTCGAGAACGTTGGGCAAAATTTCATGATAAGCAATAAAAACATTTTATGCTTTGTAATAAAAAGTTCAAAATTAAACATTATTTTCAGAGCACTGCAAGCACTATTCATGAGAGAATATTAGGATGAATTTGAAATTAAATGAAATGAATGAAATAATAATGAAAAAAATTAAAAGGGAGAAACACTCCCACCCAATTACTCAAATTAGTAAGTAAAAGAAGACTGTAAAAATTTAATTCTCCCTAAAGCATTTAAAAATATTTCCGGAACCTGAAAAGTTTAAATATAACCTTTAAATAGACAGAACATCTCAGAAATTGTATTTGGTACCAAAATTATTTCGACAATTGACAAAAAAAATTAACATGGACATAGTATTTTCTTAAAAAATATCTATAGTTAGTTACATAAACCAATTTTAAAACTGAAAAGGCGTGATCAAATATATCTAATTGCATTGTGGATTTGAAGCTAGAATTTCAACAAAGGCTATTTACAAATTAAAATACGGTACAAACTAAGATCGAACATCATAGGTAGAGTGCGCCAAAGAGAAATAGATGGCATGTTTCAATTAAGGAAGAGTTCTAATTAACTTAATTGATGACTGCATATCAACAATAAAGTTTCAGGGTTAATTGAATTCGTGCCGATAGGAGGTAGTGTCAAATACCGACTTACTCAGAAAATTAAAGTTAGCTTCAATAATAAGTTGAACAAGTAATTAAGTGCTTTCTCGCATATTTAATCATTTAAGGGGAGTAAGATATCTCAGTGGGGTGGAAAGAAGGACAGATCTTTCATCGGAACGTCCCCGAACGTTTAACGAAATTATTTTGTAATTGGAAAAAGGAAGATGAAACAAAAGGTTCAGAAAATTGGCAAATGTAAATTTGTACTAAGCTGCTAAGTTGTGCTGGAAATTGTAAGTTTCATAAATTTAATCAGGGCAAACTGATATGTTTCAGAAAATGATTATGGAAAGAATTTTTATTGTGAAACAAACTACACTTTACTACTAATTCATACTAATTATTCAGAAAGCAGTTATTTTTGAAAATTCTATTTAACACGTAAGTGTAATTTTTATTGAATTTGAAAATTCATTATCATCAGATAATTCTCTCTTAGTAAATTCTCAATCATTTAAATTTTTAATAAATTCTGTAATTAAAATTTATGAAAGATTTTAGAAAAAAAATTCTCGCTTTACGTATTCTTCATATTTTTTTACTATCATTATTGCTTATTATGTAATGATGTTCTTCTTTGTTTTTGACTTAATTACCCATTTAGGCATAATATTTATAAAATAATAATATCCTATGAAATATGTGAAGTTTATTTTTATTCACAAATTTAACGAATAACATATATCTAAATTAAACATAATAAAACTTGGAAGTATATTAAAAGAAATATGATTGATAATAAAAGCAACTATTAAATGCGAAAAAAAATCTTTGTTGTCTATTATAAATCTTACATAAAAGTTATTTTGAAACTGCTGAAATGAAAGTGAAGCAAAAAGTTTTGATTAAAATGATAACGATTGGCAAATAAGTATTAATTAGAACAAAACTGCTTTGAATTACAGAATTTTTTGGAAATTAAAGCAAAACAAACTGGCCATGTTTTAGAAACTCTAATATGAATCAACAACATATTTTCTTTTTCTCATTTATCTTACTTATTAGAAAAGAAATATTATTATAACTACACTTTAAAGACTTTTGATAAAAAAAAGTAAATAAAATAATGTTCAGGAAGATTAAACATTGTATTAAATTTGAACATAAATATTGTACTTTTGAATTATATAAATGCAATATTAAAAGCAACATTTTTAGAAAAATGTATCATACTTTTAGGAATGTTTAAAAAATATTTGAATTAGTTCTGATTAATTCGTAACATTAAAATAATTTTTGTTGTTGTTCTTTAATGTATTAAAATTTAAATACTTTCAATACATTTAAAATTGGATTTTAAAGAAAAATTTAAAAATATTCGATTGCAAATGGAACATTTATTATTATAAAAATAATTTATTCAGCTCATATACACGGTCTAAACACAATATTAGGACCTAATTGCAGGTTGCGTTTATTGCGTTTAGCTTAACGTTTTCTTTATATCCTAAGATAATTTTAAGAGTTTTTTTTCAAGGTCAATCAATTAATTATTGCTAGAAATTTTATAAATATTAATCAAAATATTTTTTGATACATTAAGTACATATTTTATACATCATGTCATGAAGAAAATGTGTCAGTCTTGCTGGGAAGCTCAAAGCTAGAAATCGATGTTTTGTTGATAGCCTTCAGTAAAGAAACTGAGATTGCATTACTACTTCCGATATACAAAATGAAAATATGTCATAACAAAATTTAGAGTTTTCCCTTATGACAAGACTACTAACTATGTTGAAGATTCTAAATGCTCTGAGTATTTTTAACAGATATGCATTTTATAAAAGAATTTTTAAAAAATTTACAGTGTGATATTTACAAATCCTACTCATTACGTATTGAATTGGATGAAAAACTCGGAGTTTCTAGAAAAAATATCTGTTTTGTGTTCTTGATGTAAATTAATTAAGTTTAGTAATTTTACACCCAGAGAAATTTCTGACAGAGGATGTAATGAAAGCCAACAATTCAATATAAGCATGCTCCTGGTTTAGTCCTTCTTGAGTATTGAGAAAAGTTATTGAGCAGTGGAAAAATTATGTACGTTGATGAACATGGATCTAACCTCAAGTAGAACTTTTAATTGATAAAAGTAAGAACTATATAAGACATTGGTTAAATTTGCAGAAAAAAGCTAGAATGATATTCAAAGTCATGTGAGAAATGCATATCAAAGTAGCGATATTGTTACTGAAATAGTACTTTTGATGGATCTTGGTTGACTCGAGGACATTTATCACAAATAGGTGCAGGTTGTGTGATTGATATTTTTACATGATTTGTCATTGATTATGGGATTATATCAAAAATATGCATCGAATGCAAATATGTAAAATCTAACTTAGGAGAAAATTCAACTGATATGGTGTATTATATGAGGGACATTTGGATTCATGTTCTGACAATCACGTAGGATCCTCTTGTGTCATTGAGCAAGAGGCTGCTTTGAAATTATGGCAAAGATCTAAGGATATTGATATTTGATACATGACCCTGTTGTCAGTTGGTGATGCAAAAGCATAACAATATTTAAATCGAAAAGAAGTTTATGGTCCCGAGTTTTAAATTAAAATAGAAGAATACGTAAATCACAATAGCAAAAGGCTGAGGACTGCTTTACGAATAACTGTAATGGAATGGCGGTCTAGAGACGTATCCTCTGGAGAGAAATACTGTGGCAGTTTAAAGAATGAAACCAATAAATAACACACACGTTATTATCAAATTGCGGTTCATGCAAATAAAAGTGACATAGAAGCGACCAAACCAATTAACCAAAAACCTCGAAATTTTAAATATCCAACTGGAGTACAATGTTGGTGTTTTTATCAGGTTGCTGTAGCTCATGGTGATAAACCAGGTCTACACGTAAACCATGTGAAACCACCCTTAAAACAGGCTCATTTGGTTAAAATTATGTCAATGTATCAGCAATTGGCGTCAAATGAGCTTCTTGAAAGATGCTAACGAGAATCTTCACAGCATTATTTTGAGCAAATGCTCCAAAAAAACATTTCTTAAAATTTTTGCTTATGAAAAATGGGTTTCTTTAAAATAAACAATCAAAAATGCTTATTGTTTGGTGGGATTACCGTAGAATTTACCAAAGAAAAAGAAAGAGATTGACACTATGTATTACATTAGCGAAAAAGCGGTGAAATGCCTTACTTATTAAAAAAGAAGGCAACAATACCACCCTTGTGCTTTCTAACAATATCGCTTTAAGTTAAACTTAGAGGGTATGATATTATAAACTTAAAATGTAAGCTTTATAATTCAAGTAACCAATTGATAATGCATTTACTACATACAGTAAAATTTCATGTCATTTCTATTTAAATATTTATTTTCTAATATTTAATAACTTAGGATAGAATTTCCTTCTGAAAGGTTGGTATAACCTGTATTATAACATACATAAAAATGAATATTATGCTTAAGTTCTTTCATTTACTTTATTGTCCTTCGAAACTTTAAACTGCTCAGCTTTTTATTTTTCAAGTTGGTCGCACCTAAGGCGTTTTTTGTGATCAATTCAAAGATTTAAAAAAAAAAAATTATCGGAATTTTATATAATATGTTTAACTTTGTGCATGGAATAAGAATTTAGATTCAAAGTTATTTCTTTTAAATCCACAAAATTAGATATCGTTTTTTGGCTTTTTTTGCTGTTTTTCATTGTGTTTGAGAGAAAATTTTTTTTTAATATAAATAACAATAATACAACCAATATCATGCTCATAATTATGAGAAATATTTTTAAGAATATGAGAAGAAATATTGTGTAAAAAAATTAGAATTCATGAAAGATGTAGGAAGTATGAAATATTGAAAATGTTTTAAACATTTAAATTTTTAAACAATTATATTTTAAAAAATAACTTTTTCTCCTGAAATGTATGTTCATATATGCTACATGCAAGCGTTTCTAATAAATAACTTAGCAAAATGTACCTTTCAAAATATCGTGGCTTAATAAGCTCTTTCAGCTGAAATTAATACATTGAGAAAATTTGAAATAATTGATAAGCATTATATTATAAAATCCTTCTAAATAAAGCCATGATTTCTTCTAAATAAAACCATTCAATTATTTTAAGGGGGAGCTTTACAAATTTAGACCCAGTAGAGTTAAATTACGAACCAAGAATATATATATATATATATATATATATATATATATATATATAGGATAATTATATAAATTTGTACAGTTTGTTTTATTTTATATGAAATGTTTAAATGACGTATAAAAATGGGATAATTTACTAAATTAATGCACTTTGTGAAACTAATCATATATTGAACAATATTGGAATATAAGGAATGATTTAATGGTAATAGTAAAACAGCTCCACTTGAAAAAAGGGACATTAAAGTTATTCCTTGTTTAATGGAGTCCTTCAATTATATACTAACATATTTTTCTTAAAAGGAATTTTAAACTAAGTATCTTGCGTAACTTATTTTTATAATAATTATTGAATAATGTTCATTTAATCTTTTTTTTTTTATTATTAATTCAGCTCGTTCAGTTTTCTTTTCTTTCTGCTTACATTCTAAAAATAAGTAAATATATTGTCTCGTAATGAGCAAGTCTTAAATAGAAATTTGCATTGATTTGATTTAAAAAGAAACATTAGTTTTTGCAAGTTTTTTTTTTTTTTTCTAAACATATATCCCCCTTGATTTTATGAAATTTGGTATGCATAAAACTGGATTTTATTTTCTTCTGTTTCAAAGTTCAAGTACTTATATGTCTAATTTACAGCCCTGCTATTAATGATGTTTTACTGTAGCCAAAAGCTAGCTAACTACTAGTAATTCATACATAAAATATGATTGTGCGCTCAATGTACTTATTAAACTGGTTGATACGGGAGAAAATCACCAAATGGCGTGCTTATAGAGCATTCATGCAACACATGGGATTGACATGCTCAATTTGTTAAGAAAACCTATCATTTACTCTTAAGATATAATATTTAAAATTAGTACTCTTTAAATTTCCTATGAAACTACTTCCTTAGATAGATTATTAAAAATACATGAAGAATACACATGAAAAAAATGATATTTAAAATAATGTTCACCAAATAATTAATATTTACTGATAGAAAGACTCGTTTTTTATAGTTCTAAGGCATAAAGGATGATAAGGGTCATTTGTCTCAACAAAATTCCTAAGTTTCCATAAAAATGATAATGAGATCCCCTTAAATTACTGAATGGTTTCAGAGCAAATACAAGAAATTATTTAAGCTATTTCACTCACAATGCTTACCTCAACGATGGAAAGTAAATCGTGTTTACAGAGGTAAAAAAATTTAAGAATAGATAATTTTCAACATATTCTTTGTCCTCGTTAAGCTGCTTATTATACATTTCATTTATTCATATTAATTAGCAGTTAAAAGGCTGGATTTGCCATTCATAATTTACTTTTTTTAGATGAGAAATACCAGATTACCATAAAAACACAATCTTGTGAATTTATTTGTGAATGTTTCGTTACAGATATATGTGTATATATTTTATCTCAATATTGTAACAAAGTTGTTGAAAGAAAGAATGAAAAATATTATAGAAACAAGTAATAAATCTTGAGGAAAAGTTTAAAATTGCAAAGAAAATTTCATATATTTTTTAGACTATAAAAAATAAAAATAATAATTTTTTCTTTGTTTCAAACACCCTAAACAAAAGAAAAAGAAATATATATATTACAAAACAATCATATATACATATAATTTAAATTAAAATTAGGAATTCTCAAAACACAAAAAATAAGTAATTGTAAAATACATTTATTGTGTGAAGGATACAAAAATTATGTTCTTTTGAAAAGAAACATATAGTATTGTAATTTAAAACTTTATTACAGACTTAGAACTGAATATCGCCCGACTGATTTACATGGTTTCACTGAATCAACATTATATATATATATATATATATATATATATATATATATGTGTGTGTGTGTGTGTGTGTGTGTGTATTCTTTAAATGTTTTAAAGTTATTTCAAAATGTCGTGGTCTGTATTAAGAAAATTATATTATGTATATTTAATGCCCAATATTAACAAATTTACAGAATATTTTTTTAAACAATAGATAGTTGTTTAGCACAATTTATTTTCCGATAAAATGATGTTTTATTCTTTATCGAATTTCTGTATCATATGTAATAATATGAAATTCAGTATGATAAATTGTTAGCATATAATTAATTTAAGTGTGAATCTTGTAGGATTTATATTACATTTATTTTTGCTTCAATTCTTAAAATAACTTAAGAAACAGGCTAATTTAATTTTTCAATGGTCAGTGTAAGGAAACAATTCATTAAATGATTTATCAAAAAAAAATGCTCGCCGTTTCAATCTTTTTAAAATTTATAATTAACTGGTTTCCATTTATTATTCTGTTCTTTAAGTAAATGTTACATTTAAAAAAATATAGTAAAATGCACACAAAGAGAGAGATTTCGAAAAAAATATCTTGAAGATACAGCCCCTTAAATATACAATTTTTGGGAAATAAACCTTTAATCTAATTATGAAGATGATTTTAAATGCAAGTTATACCTAAGATTATAGTGTGAAATAAAATAGAAGGAAATACAGAGTAATCAACAGTAGCTACTATGTCGCCTAGAAAATTGAGAATTTCTTCAAAATCTATGTTCCAGAAAATATGTGTGGAGCAGAACGTTGAGCGTCCAGAAAATATGAAGAAAATATGAAGTTCCAGTAAATATGGGTTGAGCGTCCACGCTCAACGCATCAAGGAAGTCAGAAGATTTTATAAAGACTTAAATATTTAAGAGCTTTAATACAGATAGTCGGTCTTGCCGTCGTATCTTTAGTGAACCGCACTGTGCCCTCCGTGCTTAGAATTTAGACCAGATGGATCGCGGAACGAGAAGTGAATCCTCACGAAAGACCAAGTCCACTTAGATGGGCAACAGAACGTTCGTATAGACGAATCAAAAGGCATGAGATGGGACCCACAATCAACTACTCTTCACGTTTTGAGAAACAGTCCGGGAGTTTTAGATGTTCGAAAATCTGAGTTTCAGGTCAAATGGAATTTAAAGCAGCTTGTCCACAAGCCAACTGTAATTGTATTCAACCAACAGTCCCATTGAATAAGCCACCAGTTCCATTGAATCCAACCAACAGTCATTTAATATAATGATGATATCGGGACTAAGTTAAATGGATATTAAATGGTACAATTTTGTATTTAAGAACTATTTTCAATTATCTCTTTTGATTATAATAGCCTGGACAGTATCTGGAAGCGGGGTAAAATAGTACCAATCTGACCGCAATTGTTGAACACCATCAACGTATCATAATTGAAAGAGGTCATTGGTACTTATTATCATTCATCGTCATCATTGGTACTTATTAGGGTGCATTTAAGTCACAATGAAACTCATTCATTAATTATGAGATGTCGCCGTTTGCACAATCTTTAATTCAGTGGCGGCAAATCACTTATATTTAAATCCGTATAAAGTTAATAGTTTTTTCACATCTCTATATAAGAAAAATTAATTACACTTTAATAAAAAAAATGACAAAAGGTTTTACCAATGGACAATTTAAAAAAAAATAAAACTAAACAAATCCACAAATATTATTAAATTAAAAAAACAATATCAATAAGATATTAAAATAACCAAAACAAGCATATTAAAAATGTTATCCTCTATTTTTTTTAAAAAAAAGCTTTTCTTTATTAAACTTAAAATATTTTTTTATATTTTTGTATCTGATGTGCAAATCTGAAGTTATTCCACTGGTAATGTATATGTGTTAAAAATATTAAAATATTCATAAATTTATTCATATTCTATACATCATAATCTAATATTTTTTCTGTTACCATACATGATTATTTCGTGTAGAAATGACATAAGTTCATGCTTTTCTCCCGCTTCCCCATACATCTTTTTTTTTCTTCTTTTTTCAGCAACTTATTTATAAGAATTTTTCCAGTTTAGCTTAAATCCTGTGCTAAGCCGGTTTCCTTTTGACATTTCAAGTTGAATTCATATCAGAAATGTACTACATTCATATTGAAGATGTCTCGTGCATTTCTTTTAGTATAGATATTCCCTCAAATGTTTCCACCTTTTATTTTGACATCTCACTTGTTTGACATTTCATCTAGCCAAAATAATTACATTATATATAATGGTTTATTACTACTATATATAATGGTTTTTTACTATTTCATCTTTAACTTTATACCAAAAATTCAGCATAAAATTAAAAATCACTTAAATGCAGTTATTCAGTATAGAAAGGAGAAAACTAATTGCAGCATTGCGTGTGTTTCATATTATAGTTAGTATCAGAAATGTGTCGGTACTTTGCATGTTTGATTTGATTTGATTGTCACGTTAGTGAAAATCAATTAATACAAAATGCATTTCATCTTTTCAAGCGTAAACTCTCGCTGTTTTTGAAGGAAATTTTAAAATATGTTATTAATTCCGCTTAAGAACTTTATTAAATATTTTACTATGAAATTGTTTAAAGTTATAGAGTAAATAGATTCTTATAATGCTAATTCATAAATTTTAATGTAATATCAATTCAATGAATTTCTTATAACATTGTTTAACTCTAGTCGATATGTAAAATTTAATGTTATAAAGATAACTGCTTCAAATAGCTGTATATCATAATGAAAAACTTTCTTTGCACATCAAATTAATTTAATTTGATTTAGCTTTGTCTCCGCTGTGTGCTGCTACTAATAAAAAGCGCCAAAATAAATTTAACGCTGATTCATGTTAGTTTTTATTTTGCAATCATTTCGCTGCCAATCAATTTTGATTGCACACACGTGTAGTAGTTATCATTTTCCATAGAACTGTAAACGTCGATGAGACTTGGATTCTTCATTATGCTTTGGATGCTAAAATATAATCAAACGATGGATCGCCAGTTAATCCATTCCAATTAAAGAGTAGACGATCTCATTGGTCGAAAATATTACTGTGACCATATTTTTGAGGTGTGAAGATCATCATATTCATGGACTGCTTGAGAAAAGGAAAATATGCAATGCATAATATACGAAAAGCTATAAATTACTTTACTCTCATTCCTAAGATAGGTATATTTTGATTCACCCGCGTATGAAAATATCTCAAGATGTTCATGAATGGTAATGTGAATTTAAAGGAAATGCACTGCTGGCCATTAAAATTGCAACACCGAAGAGGAAAGGAAAAATTAAAAAAAAAAATTTATTGTACGAAAACAGTTGGGCATGAAAACAAAATGAATAAATTTACAAGTAGTTTGGGGGTTTACAGGGGTGCGAAATTAGTAGAAACAGCTTTCAACCCTAACAGCTAAAACAGCCTTTACCCGTTTCGGCATGGAGACGAACTTGGCTTGGATGACCGAAACAGGTAACTCATTCCAATCATCTTCAAGTTTTTCATTCATGTTAAATATTTATAATGTGCTAAATCTAAGAGAATTTCTTCTTACAAAAGTTTTTCATTCAAGCTAAATATTTATAATGTGTTAAATTTAATAGAATTTCTTTTTTCAAAGTTGTACATTGAAGTTAAATATTTGTATTCACATATATAGTGAAACTCGGCATTGACAAAATATATTAAGACTTCTTTTATCATTACAATTGAAACTACCATAAATATGGTATTAATGAGTCAAAAAAATTCATTCATAAGAAATGAAAGCATATCGCATGCATGGTGAATTGCATTTTAGTTAAGAACAATTCCGGTTTTCAATGATCATGGAAGCTTATAAAGAAATATAACAACAATTTGTTTTCCTTAATTACTTTATTTGTAAAGATAGCGTTTGGAGTAAAATTTTAATGCAAATTAATGTTAATACTTTAAATTAAAAATGTACTCCTTATTCCTATGGTTAAAGATACTATAGAAAATAAATCAAATTAATGATTTAGAATTCCTTATTAACTGTTCACATATTGAAAATATACATTTAGAAAGAGAAATCACAAAAATAATTTATCTTGAAAATATTTTACTGAAACGTCCTTGAAGTAAGTGATTTTTACTGTTTTAAATATCTTCTTTCAATAATAAATTTAATAGAAAACAGGAAGTGTATTTTTGTGTGTTTATTAGCGTTTATAATCACTCCTGAGTTCAACAAAGATTAACATAATTTTAAAAAATACACTATTATAATTAAACACATTTTTGATTGGATAGATGTAAACTCGCATAAAAGCTAATTACTTTTAACTACCCTTTTTATGCATTGTCCTTGATTGTGTGATTGGGAATCCCATAAATAATTGAAAATATAGTAAATTATTTAGAATTATTGTTTGAATTCTGCATGAAATTTTTAAATTTAATTACATCTGTAGAAAATCTGAACATGTTTCAAAAAGTGCCTTTTCGTGAATGTCCAAAAATAATTTATCCTGACTGACTAAATATAATGGTAAGTCAAATTACATACATTTATTTTTCAAAACGTCTACCAAAATTATTTTATAGTTGTAAACTTACATATCAGTTCGTTTTATTAAGAAGTATTTGCTTAGATCTATGAAAATGATGACTGGTTGTGGATTTTCCTTAGGTTTGAGTTTAAGTGAAACATTGAGCCCGATTTTTGACTAAAAACTTCCAAATTTGGAATTCAAGTAATTTAACCAGAGATATTAGTGAATTTGAGGTAAATTCTATGTAATAATATCAAAGTTAAATTGTATGAAAATATTCAAGAATGAAAAGAAAAAAAAAAAAAAAAAAAAAACTGTATTTTTAAAAATTTTCCTTTCTATTATTTTTTTTCTTTTTTTCAAAATTATTGATGTATGAAACTAAAAAGCATTATTTATTCCAGGTGAACAATTTATGAGAAATTTTCAAACATTGGAAACAAAAGTCAAACTATGATAAATAATATTTCTGAACTTTATCTGTAATCACACATTGTGCTTCTAGAAAGTCTAACTTTTATTGCAAGATTTAAAGCACATATTCAATATTGAATGTGTAATATTAAATAACAATGAAATTATTTATATAAAAATATTTATGTATACTAGCTATTTAGATATTATAGAGGAGATTAGACAATATTTTTAACTTCTAAGGTAATTATTTATAATTGTAAAGGAAAAAAATTGACAGATTTTTTTTCGACAAATTCACTTTTTCCCCTTCTTCAAAGCAAAAATAAGGGAATTGATTTTTGCCAACTGGTGTAAAACCGTCAAGAGCATTTACAGAAGTAAAAGTAAATTAAAAAAATGAAGAGAAATAAAAAAAAATGGAGCAATGTTTACTGGGGGAATGTTTCATTTATCGGAAATACATTAAGAATTTATATTAAAAAAAAGGGTTTCCCGAAAAAAAGTTTTCAGTTTGAAGTTAGAGGTGAAAATGAAATTATGTTTGGATAGGGATTAGTGCAAGTCATGGTCTGTTTTTTAAATGGGAAGTTAAATCTCAAAGGGTTGGATAAGATAAAATTTTATTTCCATAATTTTGCTTAATTGCGACTTTAAATCACATCACAGATTAAATGTTTTTACTTTTCATCAAATTGTAAATGTTATGAAAACGTTTTCTCAAAAATAATAGTATTTTTCCAAATTTTTTTCCTCCAAAAATATAGTTAAATTATTTTAAGGTTTAAAATAGATAGGTGTTTGATTTTTGTAATCGAAATCGTTTTAAGGTTTTGTTTATCTCTCCAGATTACATCATAGAGTTACGTTTAGTTCAGGAAAAAAATTCTGTATTTCTATGTGATTTCTTTTTATGTTTTTTAACAGTTTTTTGATAGAGGATTATCAAAATTACCTTTTGCTCGCAGGATTTTGCTCTTATCTATCACTTAAATTAGTTTAAAGAAATTAATAATTTCTAATTCATAAAATTTCTTCTTTTTCGAAAGAAATTATTGAACTTTTTTACAATGCGTGTTTTTATTTTTTAGAAAACCATCCATTCAAAGATGTAGACAAAATGTCTGGTTTAATAGGTTAGTAATTGTTTGGTAAATTTATTGTAAGCCCCCTGCAAGAATTAAAACAGAAGCATCAATCGATCCAAAATAGTACTGAACGGGAAACATGTAAGAACGATAAAACATCTTACACACGCGCGAGAAACGCTTCAATTTGCAGTTTTTTCCACAACTCTCCTTCAACAAAGTGAAGATTTTTGGTCAAGTTGATTCTTAGTTGTATTGGAGAGATACAATAGTCGTAAGCAATCTCCTAATTGCTAGCAATAAACGACTGCTCTATTAAAGGCTTAGATAAGGAATAAACATTCTCACAAAACACCAACGATCTGGCGTATTTGGTATACGTTTCTTGTAATGGTGGCCGCATATACGTTTTCTGATCAAAATACGCGTCACGTAATACAATTGTTTTCGAAGAGAGAAATGTAAAAACCGATCGAAATTCTCTCATGCAATAACGATGAGATTGTGACCTTACTCAGCTAACGTTAAGCTTAGCTTTCATGTGTGTGACAAGACTATTCCAGTTTATACTAACTGTTGTAGAACAGATGAGGAAAGGGGAAATGTGTATTATTTTGTTAATTATATTGTGACATATGCCTCACTTTTCTGATGTTATGTTTCAAAATTTTACTATATTCAAAATTTCTTTCATATTAAATCAGTTTTAAAATTTCATATGAATGTGATTAAGAATATCGAATTATTTTTTAAGGAAAAAAAATTAATGGTATAAATGGTATTCTCTTGCATATATTAGTAAATAGTTGTCATTATTTTAGCAAAAATAAGATTATAACTTTTCTCAGATTAAGCCAAATATAATTTAATCAAAATTTTCTTATAGAATTTTATATATCATAAAGGAAAATGATTTTCTCTGAACGAATGAATCGATTGATTTCTAGAATTATATTTAATTTCGAAATTACATATACTTGTAACGTATATGGAATACTCAATTTTTAAAGTTGCTAAACTACCTAAAGTTAGTTATTGCGTGAATAGGAATAAAATAGTTATATAAATTTATTTTTTATTAACTCGTTTCGATATATTTAGCTTACGCATTTATTGCAATTTTAATTTTATTAATTGAATATTTTTGAACATAGAAATTAAAACACTCGAATCTAGTTTAAATTCACATGCCATTATAAACAAAAAAAAATAAGCCTAGATACTAATTGTTTGTTATTAAATTATTCAAACTTTTCACATTTAAATAAAAAGCAAAAAATAATTAAAATATTACGAAAGTTTTAATTTAATTAATTTGAATAGTTCTTACACTATGAGTAACTTTTTGATTAAATACACATATTCTTAACTGAAATAGTTTCTTTCAATTATTTTAAATAATAATAATTTCTTTACATACATAAACACACACACACACACACACACACACACACATATATATATATATATATATATATCGATACATTACAAATTTGTGGAAATTTGAACAATAGTTTTCTGTAATTCCATTAGAATCTAAATATACAAACTAGTATGAGCTTCTAATTGTTCTTATTATAAAACTTATGTTTGCTTAGAGAAGTTACAGAAGTTGCTTCCTTCCATGCTCTATTTTGATGGTGAAAAGTTATTAATAAAATTATTTTTTTCTTTACGCACAGAGTAATATATATAATAAATCATTCTTAAAAATATAACAATGACTATTATATTGATTTTTAAATAATCTTTTTAAATAGTTTGAATTTTTGTAGGGCTTTAATATTAACTATCTATTTTTATTAATATATATTTGATAAATATGAAACATTCAAATGATGATGAAATGCAACATGATGTTAAAATGCAAACTTTTGCTGTAACATAGCTGGCGCTTAAAACAGAGAATATTTTATCAAGAGAAATGATAACAATACATAAAATGATCTATAGAAATAAATCTTTCAGTTAAAAGATATTAATATAAAACAAGGTATATGTATATGATCTTTTTACGAAAGTTATTTGCTTTTAATTACTTCTAGTGATAAACTCTAAGACATGGCCTATATTTTTTTAGAAGTACTGTTCTATATTTTTGTAAAGATAAAATACTCCTCTTGAGATAAAATTATCGAACTACTTGCATATTTTATTCTCATGAAAAAGGAATGTAACTTCAGATGAAGAATGGAAATATCTTTCGAATTTGGTGACCATAAAATATTTCTGCACGAAAACATTTGAAAGCACAAAATACTCTTCGAAATATTTTAGTACTAACAAAATATCTAGTATGAAATTTCCTCCGGTTTCAGTCGTTCCTGAAGAAGTAGACGTGGAAGTCCATCTATATGAAAAAAGCAATGGAAGATATTTTACTCGAAATATTTTGCTGAGTTTATATTCTAGGAACATAAAATGTTCACTGTTTATTTTCTTCTTGATAGATTTTTGTATTTTGGTTAGTCTATGGTTGGGTTAGTTTTTGTATATTTGTTTTGCGTTGTTAAAATCTGATCAAACGTTATAAAATGTATTTCCAATAAGAAGGAAAAACAAATTATATATATATAACTATAAAGTAAAATTAATTTAATCCACACGATGTGTATATCGGGAAAAAAATTTAAAGAATGATTACTATTTTTTTTTTTATTCATAACTAAGCCATTCGTCAATTAGTTTGAAAAATATCTCATTTTCTTATCTATTGTTTTTTCTTCTTATTTGTTTTAAATATTAATGATCAATAGCATATTTTGAGAATAATTTATTAATGTTTTTTTTCCTTAAGAAATATACTTCTTAAGATTTTTGTGTGTGAAAAAAATTCAAAGTACTTCACAAATATATGAAGATATTGTAGTTTATCATTTTAAATTTTTTGACACATCTTGGACTTAAAAACCCTTTTAAAAGTTAAATATTGGATAGCATATCACATACACATTTTCTCAAATTAAGATTACTAAATGTTATTCATAATATGCCAACTGTTTTATATTCTCATTCTGTATAATGATAAGGAGTAAAACAATGATTCATTTTGCATTATACGATTTGTCTTAAAAAGACAAGTAACAGGTCAATTGAAAAGTCTCCAGCCTGACACATAGATGGTGCTACTAGAATTAAATCCATATGTGTTTTAGTTAGCCCTAACCCTCAAAAGATGCATGTATAAATTTGACAGCTGTCGGATCATTAGTTTGTGAATTATAGCATTTTGAGTGAAGCAACTTTTGTTATTGTGAAAAAAAATGGATAAAAAGGAATTTCGCGTGTTGATAAAATATTGCTTTTTGAAGGGAAAAAATACAGTTGAAGTAAAAACTTGGCTTGATGCCGAGTTTCCGGACACTTCTCCAGGAAAATCAACCATCAAGGATTGGTATGCTAAGTTTAGACGTGGTGAAATGAGCACCGAAGGCGGTGAACGCAGTGGACGCCCAAAAGAGGTTGTTACCGACGAAAACATTAAAAAAATCCACAAAATGATTTTGAATGACCGTACATTTAAATTGAATGAAATAGCAGACACTCTAAAGATATCAACTGAACGTGTACATCATATCATTCACGAATATTTGGGTATGAGAAAGCTCTGTGCAAAGTGGGTGCCGCATGAGTTTCATTGACTACCTTGTCACTTTTGACCAACAACAACGACGAATTAATGATTTGGAGCAGTGTTTGAAGATGATCAAGCGTAATAAACCGAGTTTTTGGGTCGATATGTGACAATGGATGAAACATGGCTCCATCATTTCACTCCGAAGTCCAATCGACAGTCATCCGAGTTGACTGCACACGATGAACCCGCTCCAAAGCGTGGGAAAACGCAACAGTCGGCTGGCAAGGTTATGCCGTCTGCATTTTGGGATGCGCATGGAATAATTATCATTGACTACCTTGAAAAAGGAAGGACCATCAACAGCGACTATTACATAGCGTTATTGGACCGTTCGAAGGACAAAATCACCGAAAAACGGCCGCATTTGAAGAAAAAGAAAGTGCTGCTTCAACAAGACAATGCACCGTGTCACAAGTCAGTGAAAACGTTGGCAAAAATCCATGAATTGGGCTTCGAATTGCTTCCGCATCCACCGTAATCTCCAGATCTGGCCCCCAGCGACTATTTCCTGTTCTCAGATCTCAAAAGAATGCTCGCTGGGAAGAAATTTTCGTCGAATGAAGAGGTGGTAGCCGAAACTGATGCCTATTTTGAAGCAAAGGACAAATCGTACTACAAAAATGGTATCGAAAAGTTGGAGGGTCGCTATAATCAGTGTATCACCCTTGAAGGGAATTATATTGAATAAAAAAAACTAATTTTGCCAAAAATGTTTTACTATGGTAGGCCGGGGACTTTTCAATTGACCTGTTAAACGATGTTACTTTTAAACTAATGAATTTCAAATTATTTCTCTGTATGAAAGAACTAATTACTTTTAATCATATTATGAATCATTCCATGGCAGGTGCAACTAAAAATATCTAAAGTCATACAAATTATTTAACTGCTGAATGAATAAAATAAGAATTAAACAATTAAATACCAAATTTTTAAGTGTATAAATCAATTTATTCAGCGAAATTAACCTATTTTATTTATTTTTTTTATTTTTATCATTATAAATTTCAAATTAATTTTATAAAAAAAAATAGTTTCAAAAAAATAGTTTTTCAAAAAAATAGTTTCGTTTCGCTTATGATTTGAAGCCATCGTTAACAACACGTTTCAGTTTTCTTCAGAATTATCTCATATACTATTTATGATTCCATTTTCTTGCTTATTTGCCTTTATTTTTCCATTAATGATACTCGAGGGAAAAAAATAAGTCACAGGAAGTATGAATACGATATATTATATGTCTAATCAAATCTTGTAACTTGTTGGTTTTTTCATTCACCTCTTTCTTTTATAACAATCAGTTATAATTCAAAATAGAAATAAAGTTCTACCAGCCTAAAGAGATATGTGTTCTCAGAAAATCAAACTCTTGCTTGATACTTGTATTTCGTATTCTATGAAATGATATTTCAATTAATTGTTCAGTTATATAATTCAACTCCATTTTTATAATTTTAAATGGTTGAATTATTTATTTGGAGCAAATTCTTTATATATTAAAATTCTTAAGATCAGTTGATTTCTCTACACTGAAAGAAAAGGTTTTTGGTATTATATATCAGCTATTCAGTTCACAATTATATAAGAATGAATTTTAGTGAATATGCATTTTAAAATTTCAGCACAAAATATAGGAAGTAATTAAATCTAATCACATTTGAACACACATTAAAATACGATATAATTTTTCTTAATACCAGAGTCCTTAAATAATTTCTAAAAAAACATTAAACAAATATTTTTGGTAAATTATTTGCTATTTTTCAACAAAATCTTCTTTTAGCTCTATACATATCCCAAGCATTTCTCAATCTTTTTTAAGCCATCTAAAACATAAGATTTTCGAAGTTCCTCAAAATAGGTATCTGTTTAGGCGATGTCCCCTTCGTTTGACGCAAACCATTGCCTCCCAAGTCTTTTTTTAAATTTGGAAATTAGGAAAGTCGAAATGGTGTCGAAAAGTCATGTTAATAAATTAGATGTTGTAACAATTCAAACTTTAAATCCATGGTTTTGACCATAGAAACTGCACAGGTGTGCACACGTGCATTGTCTTTATGGAAGAGGAACTTTTTTTTCTTTTTCAAGTGCGGGTGATTTTTCTTGATTTTTTTGCTCAACCAGTAAAATAACGATGTATAATACCATTCCGTTATTAGTTTTTTCCATTTTTTTCAAGTAATAGGTGCAGATGATTTCGCGTGCATCCTAAAAAAGACGTGGTCTTGCCGGCCGATTTCAAAGTTTTTGTTTTCTTCGGAACCAGTTCGTCTTCAAATCCCACCGATTTTAATTCTCCTTTGTTAAATGAGATTAAATATGGCACCCATCTTGTCAATATTTTTTTTCACACCAATTTTTTCGTGCAAAATTGAAAACACTGTACCTTGCGATTTGCCAGTGGCCTCAAATGCATCGCACATTTTGAGTCATCGATCATTCAAAATCATATCGGGGATTTTGTCAATCATTCAAGGAGTAGTCACTTCCACTGGACGACCGGAGCGACGATTATCTTTCGTGGATATACGCCCACGTTTAAACTCATTTTCCCAATTGTAAACAGTTGCAAATATAGAGCAAATGTGCCATTCACTTCCTCCAATTCAGCTTTGATCTCTTTCGGGGTGTTTAGCCCTTTAGAATATAAGCGTTTAATCATCTCGTCAAAACTCAATTTTTTCTATTTTTCTAATAAACACACAAGTTTTTCGTTTCACTCGACAGTAAAAATAAAACCATGTGATGAAAATAGCAGAGTCTTAGACATCTGTCTGGTTTGTTATAATGCGTACTAAAAATAAACAATTTTTGATGCTACGAGTGTCCTCACTTAGATTTTCTCAGGACTCATTGAACGACTTTCGTTAATAATTTAAAAATAGCACAAAGTTTTATTTTAAGTAGGTGAATTCAGCAAAAACTAAGCATATAGTTTGTTTTGTTATTTTATTATTTTACAGTTCGGTATTTCTTGTTCTTATAAAATTTTGAACTTCAGAATATCGTTAATGTGAAACAAATTTTGTGTTCCTGATGAGACTGGAATTTTTCGGATTTTATATTCTTATTAATACTGTGTTGCTTTATAAATAATGAAAGCTTTTCTTGGATTTGAACAACAATATAAATCTCAAATTCCATTTAAAGAAGGCCTTTTTGAAATACTCGTTTTTAAAAAGAATTTTTAAGAGTACAGTTAAAAACGAAACGAAACGTGTTTGAACTCTAAGCTTAATAAATACAAAGATAAATATGAATTTTTTTTAAAAAATAAAATGGCGCTTTTATTATTTCTATTGTTGATAGGTTTATAGATTTATTCCCCCTGAGATGTTTTCTTTCTATTTACAAATCTGTCTTTCTGAATTATTTTATATTTTTAGTTATCGGTCGCACACAAGTGCTAGGTTCAATATATTATAAATCTCCATTGCATGTTAGTGTTACCCTTCTGACTGATTCAATTACCTCTGGTTCTTGTTTAGTGAAAATGACAGAAACTCTATTTTGTAACTTTTGGAATAAGCAGAAGAGTCTGTTTTTTTATAAAAAAGAATCTTGAGTTAATTAGATATTTTTGAAAAATTGATCTATTTTCATCCCTGGTCTATATCGACTGTTAAAGTTAACTTGCATTTCAAGACGTCTCGCTGCGCTTTATTTAGTTTAAAACAAACATATAAAGTAAAGCAAACATATAATAACTTTAATGC
>BMAW01056365.1:292830-376064 GCA_019974015.1 Nephila pilipes
AAAATACAATGTAAAATTTGCATAAATTAAGAATTGTTTTAATATTTCAACTCAAAAAATATATAAAAATAGCAGTAGAATGGGACTTGTGCAAAACACCAAAACTGAAATTTGAATAGAGATATTTCAATTCTGTAAATTCTATTATGATGATTTCTATTACTGCTTCAGATTGTGAAATAATTCTAACAACAAAAAAAAAAAAAAAAAACACTGGGATACTTGAAATTCACACTACAGAGGCACAATGTGGCGTTTAAAGGTTGATGAAAGCACAGTTGCTAAAAATTTAATTGTGTGCATTAATTAAGGCACAAAGCTGAAAAAAGCTTTATTGACAGAATGGTGTTTGTGAAAAAACATTGTATGGCCATGAGAAAGAACAAAAAAAAACCAAAGTCCCTTACTAAGGGACATGAGCTCTCTCAACTTCAATGGTTTCTTGACACCATCTGTTCATACCCAATACCAAATTATCTAGCAGTTCTTGAAGCAAAATTTGCCATTCTTCAAGAAGCATCTGTTTCAGCTGTCTGGTGTTCTCCGAAGAATAAGTTCTTGCTAAAAGGTGTGTCTCCAAAGTATCTCACCCGTGTTCAATGAGTTCTAAACTAGGACAGCACGCTTTCTAATTCATTCCTCAACAGCAAAGTTCCTGTGTAGATGTGCAATGTGTTACACAAAATTGAAGTCTGGACCAATACTACCTCTGAACAGGCGTAAGTGTGGGAAGATAATTTCAGCCCAGTAGTGATCTTCGATAAGTGAGCCACGGTCGAAAATATGGAGCTCTGTTAGACCTTTCAGTATAATGTCTCCTCTAACTAGCACTCCAGGATTAGCTCAACGGTCTCTTTCCTTGAAGTTAGTAAGATGAAACCATGTCCCTCCCTCACTCCATATGAACTGGAGCTAAGAATCATTGCTCAGAATGAAACGACTTTCATCAGTAAACAGAACGTGACTCCAGTGATCAGATGTCTAGACTTTGTGTTCTTGACACCACTGTAAATGGTTACGCTGATGAGCTGCCCCTAATGGTGCGCAGTGTTCAGGACGACGGGCAAATAGGTCGCCCTCATGTATGCATCTTGTCATTGTAAACCGTGAAACCTGTCGTCCAGTTGCCGTACGCAGCTGATGAGCAATGTTACCAGTTGAATGTCTGACATTATTTTATTTTACACAAGTCAAGCGCTGTAAATATTCTCATTGACATAAATTTGGAAAATTAGATAAGATAAATTTATATTATTTGTTATAAAAATTTTCTGAAGCATTATTAAATGGAACTATATATTTTTAATTCAACAATTTACGATTCGTGTGTATTTTTGATATTTTAAAAATAAACTAAAAATCGTTTTATAATATTTTTAAATAAATTGATCCTTTCTCAATTTTTTTACATAGTGGTGTCTTTCTAATTTTTTTTAAAGCACAAATAAATGTATTTAAAATACATGTATATTAAATTAATGACCCGTGACAAATGAGGACTTGATTCTCCGTGCAAAAAGTCTACGGGAAAAGAGAAGAAATGAAAAAAAAATCAATACATCTATTCTGAATTAAAAATTAGCGATCGGTGAATGAATTTCTTTTAGTAAGAATTGTTATAAAAATAATCAAGAGGCTTCAAGAAATCATCGCTAATTAATCGAGTGTTTGGTAATACGAGTATATGGGCATATTGCAGAATTGTTTCCATTTCAGGAATTTTTCTTCTTATGATGGTTTAAAGTTAAGAATGTGTAGCTGTAGGGAATTATTCAATTATGTTGGATTTTTAATTTTGTATTGTAATTTTACAGAATCGTAAAGAATAAAAAGCATTGAATTTTTTAATGAAGGTATTTTTAAACATGTTTTCAACTTCACATTATGGAAAATATGTACCTTGTAAGCATCATTTTACGTAAAAAATTTGTATATTTTTTTAATTCTATTCTTTTATTTTAGAATTAAATTCCTGACCCCAACATATCCATTACAGTGACTTAAATCCTCGTAAATAGAATATTATAGTTATTTGTATCATATGACTTCTGCTTCCAGTGGGGGAAAATGTCTTAATGTTGATAATTAGCTACAGTGCTAACACTTTTTTTATGTATATTATTAAAATAAGTATTTTAATATGTGGAATCTAGTAATTTTATTATTATGTAGAAAAATAAAAACTTAGGACTTTGTCTCTATATTTTAATGTAAATATATTCTTTGGTTTCTTTACTGAATTATTTTAGTGACTGTTCATTTATAATGAGGGGATATAACTACCAAAACCCAGATCTGTGAATACACTGTTGGAAATTTCCATTAAAACGCAATTGTTAAAAGTAATGGGTGAGAGAAATCATTTTAGTAACTTGCAATAAATTATATATTTGAGATATAATGGTTATTAGTTAAATTAATGGCATTGAATCCTCTAGGGATATATTGTGCCAAATACAAGGTTAATATATTGCATTTTTCTTTTCGCTAAGACAAACTAAAATTCACATCCATGAAAGAGACAAAATTTGTCTTATTATGTATAGTGATGGTTCATGTAAATCCATATATAAACTTTTGATGAGAGATGACCGGATGGCTCTAGAATAAAGTCTGAGAACAGTATGGTGTATGGTGTTCAGTTTATACAAAATGTATTTTCTTTCTAAACCGTACACTACGCACCATAATCTAATTTAGATTAAATGAGAGAGTGATAAATGCGCCGGAAACAAATATGATCAAATTCCCGTGAAATATGTGCTAAAACCTTTTTAAATATTCTGTGAATTTTCACATAGATTTCGAACGCTTAAAACATGAGAACTTAACTTTAGGTTTTAGTCAAACCTTACTCCCAAATATTTTGTTTCGTCTACTACGCAAATTAAAATAATAATACAATACATTTCAGGATCACGATTAAGTTTCCTTTTTGTACAAAAGTGAACACATACTGTTGAAGTTGCAATTCTATAGAATTCATTTATTTTTTCATGCATGTTACTTACATAAATGTGAGCTTTACCAGAAGGCGGTATATTTGAAATTATATTAATTTTGATGGTAAATAGGGTAACACTTAAAATACTCCTCTGGCCAACCTTTTCTTTTGTATAAAAACATCGAATCAAATCAAGTCAATTTTAATTTTAAAATACCTGTATTCTAAAAATGTTTGGATAAAAACTGACAGTTTGCCCTTTAAGTCGTAATTGTATAAATCTCTTAAAATACCATACCTCTAAGTATGATCGTATACCTTTTCAATATAAAAAAAAAAAAAAAAAAAAGTAGATACGAGATATTTATTTATCACGAAGGCATCTCTTATCTGCGCTTCCAAAGCGACTAAATGATTCACAGTAGATCTATTTCGTCGACAGACGCCATAGGAAGGTGGAAAAATTGCATCTTTTTCTAATACGTACATAAGCCTAGTTTTTACCTTGTTTTCTTCCATTTTACATAAGTAACTCATGAGGGCTATGGGTCAATAATTTGTAGGATCAGTTGGATTTTTGTTTGGTTTTAAAATAAGAATAATGATCGCTTGTTTCCTTGAATTAGGAAAGAGATGCTCCTTCCAGATTCTATTGTAAAATTTTAAAGGATGTATTCAGGAATAATATGATTAATGTTTTATGAGTTAGTTTTGTGATATTATCTGGTCCAAGGGATGAATTATAGGCATGAGCAAGAGCATTTTCTAATTCATGAAAATCAAAACAACTTCCGACCAGGATTCCTTCTGGCTTATTCATTAAATTTTCCTAAAAATTACTTTATGTTTTTCATACGAAGTAAAATTTGTGAGGGTGGGATATCGCTTAAAAATATTTCTTCGCTTCTCTGATTATTACATGCTATTCACCAATCCTCATTCCACCATGGGTTTTATAGCTTTCTCGATTTGTTAGTAACTATTTTTATAGATGCATTGACGCTGTCAATAATTATATTTGTTATATCCTGAGAAACCTCATCAATACTGTGATAGCTTACGATTTCTTCAGTAATATTGGCGATGGATGTAGAAAGTGACCAGTTAGCTGTTTCATAAATATACCTATTCATTGATATGATGTTGTGTTGAATGAGATTAGTGCAATCAATATAATTAAAAAATGGTCACTATTGTAAATACACGATTCTATTTATAAAGTCCATAATGGAAAATTGAAGGAGAACGTATTGCGAGATCTATTGAATGAAAAGTTCTTGTGAGTAAATGGAAGTAAGTCGGCTGGTTATTGTTAAAAATATATAGAAGTTATTGTTGGAAATATTTTTTTTCAATTTGACTACTTCTTTGGTAGTTTTTTTATTACCCCAACGAGTGCTATGTCTATTTAGATCCCCGAGGAAATCAAGTGGCCCGAGGAATTACTATCACCTATTTAAATTTAACACAATTATAATAATAAAGTAAATACATTTTCACTGATATGAAAATATTTATTTACTCATCATATCTGAATTACTTGAGATATTTTTTCATATACATGTAATATTTATTCATTCAGTGTCTGAAATTTCAATTTTTTTCTTGAGACTATTTTTATACTCATTCAATTTATCGTATGGTATCTAAAATATTTACAAATATTGTAATGCAGAAGAAACAATAGCACTTTTATCTTCAAGAAACTTTAGTATATAAATGTCTATTGATAATATAATGTCAATATTTTCTTTATTGACATTATATTATTTATTGAGATTATAATATGTATTTATTGACATTATATCTATTTCAATTTGAATTTTATTTCTCAAAGGAAGGCTTTTGAGTCCAGTCATAGTATAAATCTTGGTGTCTGATCTTGTATCGTCGCAAGTACTTAAAACCAAGGCCATAAACGAATGTAACAAAAATAATGCATTTTTCTATTAGAAACAAAGGGGGGGAAAATCATTATTCTCACTAACAAGATCTATGAAAGGTTATCCCCCATCTAATATAGTATAAGTTAAAAGGTACAACCGTATTGCAGGAGAAAATATGTTTTTTAAAATTCTCTGCTATTATAAAATTATTAATCTCAGACGCAAATAAGCACAAGAAAACCATTTCTATCAAATTCAAGCGAATTTTGACCTTACAAGTGTATTGGTAAGAATAAATTTTAGAACATACAAATATATTTAATCAATCTTTTTTATCATAACTAATCAATTTAATTAATTTATTAAATGAAATTCCTACGCATTCAATCATCAATCCCATTTAAATGATTTTTTTTTAAAAAAAAATTGGAATGCGCTTGTTTCAGTATATAGCAAATCTATTAAAAAATTTCAAGTATTTAAGAGAAAAAGAAAATAATTTCTAATTTATAATACTTTAAAAAAAATCACAACTAATTTGACATTTTTAAAGATAAAATAATATTAAGTCTTCCTTTAATTTAATACATTTAAATATACTGATTTTTTTAAAATTTTTAACTTAACTTTTTTCTTTTTATTCTATTAAGTAGATCGATGAAACATTTGTATAACGTAATATTTAAAATAAAATTAATGAATGTTAGTGTTAACTTCAAAGCTCTTTTATTTAACTCCTCAACACATATATGATACAACATTTTGGAATTTGACACGTTCTTTGATAAGTTATAAAAGTAAGATTTATATTTCATTAATAAGTTGAGATCATAAATTTTAATATTTGAGATAACTGGCAGTGAGAAGTAAAATTGAGAAGCAAGGTGAGATTTTATCACTTCATTTTATTCATCTTAATTAAACACTTCCGAAATGTTTCTGATCTTGTGACGAAAGATGACTTGCTTTTCAGTAATTTAACACATATGCGATGGAAAATTTATACACCATTTCTGTGCTAAATTTAAACCGTTTGCCTTGGGTTCACTTCATTGCACTACACTCTGCCACGAGAGTTTCTAAAAGTTCCACAAACTAATAAATTTTGAGAAGTACTTCCGTCAGATCTTGTTAGTTCCCTACTCGTCTCCCTACGTGTATTAAAACATATTTTGAGTTCTTTGAAGTGTACACCCTTAATTTTAGTTTCAAGTCATTAATTACAGAATGTAATTAATTACTACGACCGTTCCAACCTTGCGACTACAAATGCGCTCCTGAGAACCGCTATGTAGCTTTTGTTTCAACTTCGAACATTATTCTAGAGAAATCTTTTGTGTCCTCATGACACTCTGTACATTTGAAAAATGGGGGGGCATTTGGTTTGAAGAACAGGGCTTTTCGAAAATAGGTCAGATGACACGCTGTTTAATTTATGTGAAAACAAGGTTTAAATACATGTCGAAGAAGCTAAGGACACGTTATTCAAAAATTATACCGGTGAGAGAATAAAAATTGTTCATAAAGATTCCAAGAAGTAAATGTTGAATGAATTTACTGTTTAGTTTTGTAAGAAATACGAAGAATTTTAAGATATTTTACAGATATCATATATATTTTTAAGCGCTATGTCTCTTTTACATATTCTTTTTCAATCTCATTTAAATTGTTCTCTAAATGATATCTATCTCGAGAATGAGGTGTTGAAATAATACTGTGTGTCTTAATGGGTTAAATCATTAAAAGAATATTATTATAAAACAGGTTTAGAAGTATTCACACAATTTTAACATATATATTTAGTCCCTTATGTAACATTTATTGGTGATGAGTTTGAAAAAAATATTACAATTTATTAGTCCTTTGAATAAGAAAATATAAATATATTTCTTAAATTTTTAAGATGGATAAATGAACATTATATCAGTTCAAGGAAATATAAATTAACTTTGCAAGATTTTAAGGACGATGGAAAAATATTGTTTAATATTATGAGTTTTTGAAACGGTGGTGTGCATTGTACAATTTGAATCATAAGCATGTGTTTTGATTTCACCCGAAATTTATCCAGATGAATAACGTAGACTTTCTGTCTTTGAATTCCATGATGTTTCAAACTCCGCATGATAAGTGGTATGGTGTAAGAGGATTAGGTATAAGCACAAATCCTTATCCTCTCCATTTTTCCAATGTACATAAAAGAGAACTTCATTACTATCGGCCTTAATCTAAATCTCGATTGATATAAATCCAAAACTAAACTACACTTGATTTGGAGATTTCTTTAAGATCTCATGATGATGATTAATTATATTAATTAAACGTGTTGTTTGAAAATGCATATCAGTAAAAACGATGTATCTTGCCTTTATAGTTTAATTAAATTTATATTCATTTTAAATTCAAACAGCCCAAAAACATTAAAAAGTTTTTGAGCTAGTATTAACATAAGAAAGTATTTTATATTGCTTTTCACGCATTTAAATAAAAAGATTTATCGCTACCAACTGATTTCAATCAGGAAGAATAAATATTAATTACAGAGTCATCGTCAATAAGCGTAATGAATCTTTTTCTCGTATTTTTAATGAACGTTGGTCTTACGATCTAATTAATATATTCAAATACTCATTTCACGAGCATTTATTTATCACTAACTTCAGTTTTTATCTCCTAATTTTCCTGATTCATTTGTCTTTATGTGGGAATTAAATGTAATGACATTAACAGCATAGAATAATTAAAACAATATTTTTAAGATTTATTTTACTTAATAATAGGAATAAGATGCAAAACTAGCATCCTCCTACTAAAACTTTTAATGTTTTAAATACATTTTTACAAATATTTTTTTTAAGAATTGCTTATGAGGAATTGTTTTATGCTGTAGTTAAAATTAAGTATCGCTTATTGCTCGTATTTATAGAAGTGTATCTGTATAGTATGAGTTTAATCTCTCCTTTTTACTGGTAAGAAATGCACTTAAAAATTGAGTTACATATCATTTGTGATATGTGTGTACTTACATAATAAGTATAATCAAGTTCTTAGATCATGAATTAGTGTTTTGCTATTTTTTAGCCAAACTTACTCAATTTTTTTTAATTATTTCTCATTTTGTAAGTAAATGGTTATATTATCTTTACAAAAGTTTAATTTATTAATATGTATAGTACATTTTGTTATAAAACTAATAACACATTGTTACAAAAATCTAATATTGCAGATTTAATGTGGAAATGTGAAATCCAATTCAATAAAATGTTTTTATGTCTGAAATATTTCTCATAAAAATTGTAATATTTATTAATTACACTATATGCAAATAATTATTTTTTGCTCAGCAATAATAATTCAAAAAATTTCTCAGTACTTAATGAGGTGGAAATTATTACATTTTTTTTTAAATATTTGCATAAAAGCGCAAGTATCTCGATTCTTTACCAGATATATTAGAATTAGTAATATAAATACTCATAGTTATGGGTTTAGGAATGGTCATTAATGTTATGACATTGGTAATTTAGTAATTCTGAATAAAAAAAATACTTTTGGAAACTCAAGAGACAAAACATTATGATCACTTGTCAATAACGAGTTGGCCCACCTTTGGCGCTCAACACAGCTTCAACCCGTCTTGGTATGGATGCCACAAGTCCTTGGTAGATGACCGGAGACAGATTGTACCAGATGTTTAAGCAACGGTCACGCAAATCCGAGATATTGCGAATTGGTGGTATTTGAACTCTGAGCTGCCGTCCCATGGCATCCCAAATGTGTTCTATCGGATTGTGATCCGGTGAGTTTGGCGGCCAGGACATTAAATGGAATTCAGCATCATGTTCCTGGAAACACTGCAAAACAGTTTTAGCCTTGTGACACGAGGCGTTGTCCTGTTGGAACATTCCATTTCCAGCTGGAAAAACAGAGGCCATATAAGGATGCAACTGATCCCCAATGATGTTCAGATACCCTTTAGCATTCATGGTCTGCTCTACCACAACCACGGTTCCCAGAGATGCCCAAGAGAACGTCTCCAAAAGCATAATACCGCCACCACCGGCCTGTGTATGACCTACTGTACGTTGAGGGAGCAACTGTTCGCCTGGAAGACGGCGTATCCTGACACGGCCATCGGAGTGACGAATGACAAACCGTGATTCATTTGGCCAGGCAACTCTCCCCACTGATCCATTGACCAGTCGCGATGTTCCCGGGCCCAGCGCACGTGCAGTTGGTGATGACGCTTGGTCAGCAAAGGCACACGAGTGGGACGTTTGCTGCATAGCCCCATATCCAACAGTGTCAGCTGAACAGTGTGCTCCGATACTATTCTACTTGCCCTCCATTGTATTGGGCTGTAAGATGAGCCACTGTCTGGCTCCGGGGTTGCTTCACCATGTGAGACAGTCTCCGACGACCTTTTTCTTTGATAGCGTGTGGACATCCAACACCATGTCGACTACTGCTGGTTTCACCGTAATTCATCCATTTTTCATAAGTACTGACAACTGTTTATCGCGAACAACCCACGAGTCGTGCAGTTTCGGAAATACTTGTTCCGAGCCTTCGAGCCAAAGAATGATTCTTCAGACTCTCCAGCAGCATTTAAATACCACTTCCACCTGATCACGTGCCTTCCACGTCAAGCAGGAGAGTTCATTGCAAAATGTAGGGGTGGTCATAATGTTTTGGCTCTTGAGTGTATATTTATGTAGATTTAAAAGATTTTTACTTGACTAAATTAATTAGCGTATTTTTAAGGGAGTGAAATCTGTAAGAATAAGAAAATATTCCACATATATTAATTCAATATTAATATACTTCAGGTACAAAAAAAGTCACATTTCTAGGAAGAGACATCTGTTTTATTTTCTCCTATTATTAATGGTTATAAATCGTAAGATAATAAAAGCAAACAAATTAAAAGGTGACCCAATAACTGGCAATTTAACACCAAAAAATCTTTGTCTGATATTGTAACTGTGATATATGAATGAACTCTTAGAGACAGACTTGTTACTTCCTCAACGTCATCTGACGTATATTTGAATATCATGCCGCACAATTTATTTTAAAGCCACCCTAATTGAAAGTGAAGCTTATCATAGTATTCGTTACAATTATTTTACTATCAAAACAGTTGAATTCATGATACTAAATTTCCAAAATTGCAGATTTGGTCACCAGGTTATACTATCGCTGAAATTTGGATGATGTGGATAACTTTCCAAAATTGCAGATTTGGTCACCAGGTTATACAATCGCTGAAATTTGGATGATGTGGATAACTATCATTAAAAAATTACTCAAAGGGAGCCGGAAACTTATTTTGTTATTTATTATTTTTACGTCTAGCGCAAAGCCCTAAGAATAGCTTTTATTCTTCTAAAATTCTTTAAACCACTCTGCATGATTTTACATAGCACTTTAAATTAAGGTATAAAGGTCCTTATTTTTCCCCATGAGGATTTTTAATTAAACTAGGACTCGGCTTCAAAGTCATTGGCTGTGGAGCTCGTGCCCTGAACATTATGCTACACCGGATTATTATGTCCTTTGAGATTTAGAGAAGAAAAAAAACAAAGACTCTAATTACACAATTTAAAATAAACAGTTATTATTGGAATGTTAATGCAATAATTAGTTAAATACGTTGATCATTTCATCAGAAAAATAACTATTCATATATTGTAGAAATTTTTCAGTAATTTAATTAAGGAATAACACTTGAAATAACTGAAAAGAATATACAATATTAGGTAGATATAGGCTGGTAGTTAACATCACAAGCTTGTAATAAGCGGGTTTCGTGTCGAATCATAGGTACCTAGTTCCATTTAACTGCTGAGTTTTAAATCTCATTGAGTTTCGAAGTTCTCATGACGCTTAGTAAGAAACGATCTCTTTACATACCAGTATTTTGAAGAAGTGTTGCAGCGATAAGAGTTCGTCGGCTAATGAATTTCCTCCATTTCTCTAGAGAAAATTAAAAGGAAGGAATGTAGGAAGGTAATCCATAAAACTAATTATATTTTTTTCTCAATTAGAAAAAGGGGGCACATTCTCATTTGGGCTCAGCGGAGAATTTAGAATTTAAGGAAGGATGATAACATTTCAAGAGTCTTTTTTATGCATGACAATATTTAGAAATGTCGTAATTCATTGCCGATAATCCATTGTATTAACTTTGACTGAAAAACTTCGTAATATAATATATACCACGTTTTCATAACTGCGGTTTATCTTTCACCAGCTATGATTTTCCAATAGTATTTTTATTGAATATTGAAAATGGGATAAATATTCTTAAATACTAAGCACTTACATACGTAAGATTGGTTTTTATAAATTATTATATTAAATATTTAAAATTTAAAAAGGCTTAATGCATTTGTCATCAGTATATGTCAATAAGTATTTGTGTCTTAAAAGAAGCCTTAAAATGAACAAGTATGACTTTATCCATACACAAATGTACAGTTATAGTATTATTTTTATCCTTTTTAATTTTTTAATACTTTTTTTTTGTAGATGGATTCATTTCTTTAAATCCAAATGCATAAAGTAAGCAATGCTAACCTATAATTCAATACAAATGTTGAAATTATAAAAATATAAACTAATTAACGTATAAGAGTAAAAGGAAAAAAGATAATTTCAGAAAATTAAAGTAATTAATATTAAAAAACATATATTTGTTTTTATTAAGAATATTCACAAATTTTTAAATACATACGCATTACAATTTTTTTTACTTTTTGTAAGTTAAAGTTCATTCATTTTTCATTTCATTTTCATATTATAAATCATTCATAAAAATTAATCAAATTAACATGTCATTAATAGCTTTAGCAAACTCTCTAAATAAACGGAATCACTTTATCTTCTAAATGAATGGTATTATTTAGTCCACTTCTTATTATTATCTCATTAGAAGAAACGATTAGGAGCATTTGAATGAATAATTGTACACATGGGTTTTAGAACATTAATTTCGGTAATTATTAAATTCAGTGGAAATATTTACTGGAAAGTACTTACATAAGAGAATTTTCGAATGTTTTTACAATTAATGAAAATATGAACGTTATTTTCCATTTAAGTACTTTATAATGATAATCTGCTTGGTTAAATAATTAAACATAGGTGTTTTGTACCATTTATTTTTATTGTTCTAAATAAAATGTACGTATATTTTTAACTATTATAAATATTTTACTATACAAACAAACAAACAAAAATTCCGACTTTTGACTTAATTATTTCGAAGAAATACTTTCGCTTTTGATTAAATATTGAAATCATTTGTACAATGAGTTTTATTGGAATAACAGTATATCCAAAAAGCGTTAAATTAAGTACCATTTTAAATATGTAATTAAAATATTAAGAAACATTAACAAATAATTATGCACTTAAGTAAATAAATTTAATAAAATATTGGAATTAGAACATAGTTTGATTGTTCAAGTAAATATATATACCAAGAATATAAATATTTTTAATAATAAATAAAGTATATGTAAAAATAATTTTATTGAGATAATGTCAGCATTAAAAGTTGTTTAAATCATTAGCATTGAATTTGGATTCATAATTTCTCTTTACCCTGAGGGAATGTTGGCTGTAGTCTTGCCAGGACGCGTGTTTGTACTTGTGTTTGTGTACGTACGTACATGCATGCAGCAACTTAGCCAATAGCTATGTGTATCCTTCTTCCATATAATAATAATAATAATATCTTCTTCAATAATAATATGCGTATATGCGTATGTTTGTAATATGTAATATCATACATATGTTTATAATAATATGTGTGCATGTATTTGCAGCAACCAATAATAAACTAGTAATAATATTAATAATAACAACAATAATGCGTATCGTTGTATATGTAATGTATGCGTAGCCAATAACGTAATATGTTTGCTGTAATAATAATACGTATGTTATCAATATGTGTTTGTCAATATCAACCAATAATAACCAGCATGCATCTGTAATTTAATAATATGCACATATGTTGTAATAATAACCTGCGTATGTTTGTAATAATAATATGCTGTATGCGTATCGTTTAACAATAATAATATAATACGTATGTTTGTAATAATAGCCAATATTCAATGCGTATGTTAGTAATAAATAATGTGCATTATCGTTTGTATGTGTGTGTGCGTATGGTGTAAATAGCAACTCAATTTGTATGTGTATGTATTAATAGCAATAATGTACGTATCGTTTGTGTAATATGCGGCCAATCGTTTTGTGTAATAATGCGTACTCAATTTAATAATAATAACCAATAATGTGCGTATGTTTGTATTAATACATGGCCAATAATAGCCGTATATTTAATAATAATATCATGCAGCTATAATTTTGCTTCAATAATGTGTGCACGTATCGTTTGTAATAACTAATATGCGTGGCATGTGTTTGTGTATGTATGAAAAATGCGTAATAATGCGTATGTTGTAATAATAATACTGTATGTTTATGTGTATGTACGTAATACGTATGAATTTGCATGTAATAATAATAACCGCTTTCAATTTTGTAATAATAGCCAATAGCCAATACGTGTTTATGTATAACCATGCGTAATAATTTGTAATATCAATGTGTAATGCGTATGAATTTGCTCAATAATATGTGCGTATGTTTATGTGTATGTGTGCGTAACAATTTAATATTAATATTAATGCGTAATATTTATATATGATATACTATTATATACTATATATTAATATTACATTATATCAGTTATTATATTTATTTACTTATATATGTACTTCATACTATCTAATATTATATATATGTTATTATATATAATTTATTATATATTGCATATTATATATATACAGAATTATATATATATATAAGAATCATGTAAAAGTCCCTGTCATATATCATATAACAGAGATCTCGGCAATAGTGTAACATATTTCTGAACAAATATAATTCATACTATGTAGCGTGGGATAAATGTATCGTAAGACAAAACGGAAATTGGATGGAATGGATTTATTTATCCGATGAGTTGATATCTGAGAAGAGCATAAGAGATAGTTATCTCTTCAGAGATACAAACTCTATTTACTATTTGTTCCATTTCTCTGATTCAATATTTCACAAATGCAAGCAATTATACTGTAATAGATTAGGAAGTTAAATAAATTTCAATCTGGAGGCCAATGGTTATGTGTACATGACGATGAAAAGCATGGTAAATGTTATTTCTTTTTATACACACACTTTTTTATATATATATCATATATAAATATAATCAACTCAATCTAGCCCGAGACTAACCCAGATGATGCGCTCGTAGTAAACCAGTAACGGAGTCTTTCTAGGTACTAACCTTTGCTTGAAACGTGTCAAAAGTTTAAGTCGATCGGACCAGAAACAGCTGAGTTATCGAGGTTGGAGATAAAGTCGTTTTGTAGTTTTGTTTAAAAATGGAAAAACCGAGTGTTCTGATAAACATTGTTTTAATGGGTAAAAACACCGTGCAACTAAACAATGGATTGAAAAATGTTACCCGGACTCTTGTCCGTAAAAGCAACGATTTGTCGGTGGTTTGCAGTTAAACGTGGTCGTACCGACACAAATGACGCGGAACGCTCAGGTAGAACCTGGGAAGCCGTTACACCGGAAAATGTGAGTGAAGTGACAAATTATAATAGATCGTAAAAGTGAAGCTCCGTGAGATTGCTGAGATGACACAGATATCATATGGAAGTGTATTTACTGAAAAGGTTTTGAAGTGAAGTGAAAAAGGTTTTTTCCAAGTGGGTGCCGCGATTGCTTTCGATGGAACAAAAACAGCAACGAGTCTATGATTCAGAAAGCTGTTTATCGCTATTTACTCGCAACAAAAAAGATTTCTTGCGAAAAAAAAGAAAAAAAAAATTTGGAAAAGCGTTGGAACGATTGTATCACCCTAAAAGGTGATTAACAAAAGGTGTTATGTTGATGAATAAAAAAAAATTTTGCAAAAAAAATGTTGTTTTCAATGTTAGTCTCGGGAGTTATTGATTAATGTGTTATATATATATATATATATATATATATATTATATTTCATAAACGTACTAATTCACATGGTTGAAAATTTGTTTATATCATTGTTTTCAATGGAATAAATGAATGAAAATAAGAAGTGAAGTTCATGTATACGGTATTTTAAAAATTCTAAAAAAAAGTGCACAACTTTTCATTTTTTTCCGGTAACTTATGTTGTTTTTGATAGGAAATAGTTATAAAAATATAATACATAATAAATTTAACGGTTTTTTATATCTAAAATAATATAATTAAAATTAGAAACCGCTGGAAGTATTTATGGTTGAGAGAAACAAAACAAGAATAAAAATAATAAAGACGTTTCATAGTGATGAGCTTTTAAAATGAGATAGATGAAAATTTCGTCTGCTTTTCGTGAATGCAAGTTTTAACCTACTGCCATGTAATTCCTTTTATTTTCCATTCTGTAATTTAGTGCCTTTTGAAATAATAGGAATGCTACACTATTTAAGTCTCAGTAGTATATATCATCTGTATCATATTTTTATGTGCAGAATTCTCCTCAATAGCACACACACTCATATATATATATATATATATATATATATATATATATATATTATAACTTAATTAAAATTTTAATTATATAAAAATACATAACAATAGGAATAGAATATTAAGCAATACTACTGAAATAAATACAGTTTTCAGATGATTTTTTTTATTAAAATATAATTTTAAAATAATATAAGTGATAGCAAAAATAGGGTTTTTCGAATTTAATTTAAAGTTAAGTTAACTCGAAACATATGTTTTTTAAATTATTATAAATGAAAATGAAATTTTCAGCTAAATTTTCCTCAAAACTAGAACTAGCACATCTAATATTCTGTTTAGAAACAAGAAAACTATAAAATATAGCTCTTTCGTGATAAAAAGAAACAGAAAAATTCCAGAGCGAGCAAGTGACAGAAAGCAGACTTAGTTATCGCTCAGAAAACGCTTTCCATTCCGATAAATCCGAACAATCGTTTCCAATATCTCTCAAACCATTTATGTCAGATGCAGGCGTTGGAAAACGTTCCCAAAATCAAGTATTTCGCTCTGCACTTCAAACATTAGCCTATTCCTGGGGAAATAATCTATTATTTATCACACGTTAAACGATTTTACATTTTCTGCTTGTTCCACTTGCAATTTTCGTTTTGCTTAATGCATCTCTACCAGGCTCTTTTTATTATGTTTTATTGACATTTTCCCTACTTAATTAAGTTAATGTTACTATATGATGAATAATAGAGCGCGATTTGTTACTTTTTTTTAACATTATTTTTACTACATTTCACATTTGTTTGTGTGTATGTGTGTTGTTTTGTTCATATATTTATACTTGTTATAATAAGGATATATGAGAGTTTGTATCATGTCTTACGAAGTGTGTTTTAAAAATGTTGCCTATTATTTTAAAGAAATGCATTTTGTAATATGATGTTAATCTTCGCATCTAGAGTAAATAATAAAAATGCTTGCTTTTTCATCAGTTAATGTTCAAATTTAAAAGAAAAATATATGTTAAAGTGAAAATAACACTTAAAATTCATATAATTTATAGGAAATAGCAAATAAGACCTTACTAAAAACAAAAACAAACAAAATACGCCAAACGTATTTTAAGATATTTTTATCAATAGAATAAATAACATTTATTTAAAAGTTAGAACACACACACACACACACACACACACACATATATATATATATATATATATATATATATATATTTCTTAACAAACATTTCTAGATTGTACTTTAATATTTTGCTTCAAATGTAAATTAGTGTTTTCCGCAATGATTTGAAATACTTATAATAACCTTCTATAATTATAATTACCATTATACCTTACATTATAAAATTATAATTTTTAAGTTAGTGTGTAAACAAAGAATATGAACTCTATCTATTGATAAACATTATTTAGTAAACCTGCTTAAGATAAAGAAATATTTGAATTTTAAATTTCTCTTTTTAAATTTTTACTTCTTAGAAATCTTTCTGCTTGGTCGCAGAAATCTTAGAAAATTTTACGATATATTGAAATATATTAAACATTTAGCTAAGTTACCATACAGTCATTTAATCGGAAATATAAATTAGGAATTACATTGTCAACAGCATCATTGTTATTATTGTGCATCATTAATAAAACCAAACCAATTACTAGAAATGTCTATGATGGTTTTGTATAGGGTGGATTCTAAATGAGTCACTAAGATATGTAGGGGAATAAAATAAATTCTTTGAAGAATATAATTGAGAAAGAAGTATAAACAAACTATATGACATATTGTAAGGTGTGTGTTTGTGTGTAAAAAAATCATATAAAATTTGTACATTTGCTCATTCAAATGTACATTCATAACTGAAATAGAAAAAAGAATTTTATAAGGACTTATGTTTTAAATATTACTGAAATCAGCTTTATATTACAATTTAGCTATATAGATTACATGGTGGAATTAGCCTTATTTGTAGAATATTTAGCAGTGCAAAATTTAAGACAAACCTTTTGTTAAAAATAATTGAAAAGCAAAAGTAAATACATTTGAGTTTAACACTAATATGTTTTCAATAAATTTCAAAATTAACATTTTATTTTTCTTGAAAGATTGAATTTCACCATCTATAAATATTTGTAGCTTGAGTAAGGGATGAGAAAGTAATTAATAACATATCACATCAAAACATTGCCTCCAAATAAAAAGTTTAAGAGTGTGTTAAAGTATATATCATTACTATAAATATATCCTTTAAGATACAAGAAATAGATTTTATTTGTATGAGCTCATTTATAGAAAATTGCAAATTATGTCATCTTGAAGATTGACGTTTTTTAGTGGAGTTTTGATACAATGTAATGAACATTTTCTTTCGCAATGAATACACATCTTATTTTATTTTTTCTATTTTAACACACATCACCATATTACGTACCTATGCATAAACTCAAATTAAAATTATTAAAAACTTATATAATATACGACCTTTATAATAGACTTGTATAGCAAATAATAGAAACACTTATATAAGAAACTGGAATAAATAAACGACCAGGTGATTAAATCGTCAGCGCTTTGATCACACGATATTTGAGGAGAAACATAACTATAAAGAAAATAAATCTCTTGCCTGTTGAATCATACTTGAAAAACTCTTTTGAAGGTATGATTTTGATTCGAAAGAGCTTTTCAATGTTCACTAAGTGTGAGAATTAGAAATTTCCTTTATGTATAGGTGCACAAATTTAATGGTGTTGGGATCTGAAATCATCTGAAAGTAAAATAAAAAATATTCTATTGTAAACATTCATGATTTTGTTACAAAGCGTTGCGATTGATATTTTTCCTACAAAATTTGGAATTGCTGCTTGTCAGATTATATCAGTTTTGGGTATGAATAACTTATTTTCCGTTCACATTAAGTGTATTTTACTTTCTCATAATATAACACACAATGCACTTTTACATTTTTAACAGAATGCATATTTTATTTAATTCGATAACTTAATTTAAAATTTTGTATATGTATTTTAACTCATTGTTAAGGAACTTGATTGCCTAAATTTTTGAATAATTATAAATTTCTCCAAAATCTATGAATATTATTTTATTTTATGATTGCTATTGTATTATAAGTTATTGCTATTGATACCTTTAACGTGTTTGTTAAACGCAAATCTTTCCATTGTCACTGTAAATATTTTATCTAAAAAAAAATATGTGTACGTGAGGGAGGGATTTGCTTAGTTCTTTTCTTTGTCCATCATCATATCTAAAGTTACAAAGGTATCCTTTAATTGGAACTCAAATTATGTATCAAACAAGATTGTATCTAATTGTGTAAGAAGCATCCCCTCACGTTTAGAATGTTAATCCACAAAATTTAAGTGAAAATCTTCAAACACTCCATTTAATATTTTTGAATAAATTGATTGACTTGGTATATAGATACACATATTTGCTTAAAAAATTCCAATTTTTGTTTCAAATTATAATTTGTGTTATTAAAACAAATTTTTTTTCATTACTAATCTGGTTGATTACTCGTTTATTCTCATGCATATCCTTCTAGACATTTTGCGGTTCCGTGAAACATCTTTAAGTCCTTATTTAGCTTCAAAGGGAAAGAATAATACATTATCATTATATTTCTTATTTTTATATTTCGGGTATTGATTTATTTCTTCAAAAATATATTGATTTCTAATACTTTGCAATAATTTATAGTTGTATTAATAGCTTTTGTATGTTTCTCACCTATAATACAATGATCAATGTCTTTAAAATGTGGGATGTTTCTGTTGAAGATAATCAACAATTCACCGTCATATCTTTCAGCTTCGAAAATTGATTTGAAATTTCTCGCATATTTAAGGAATCTATGAACTATCATGTAGGTGATTTGCATGCTTATTTTTTACTATTCTCAGAAAGATGTACATGTCTAATAGTATTTTTCCGAATATAATTTGTTTTTTCAAAATGTAGTTTTCATGTATCTATATTTTCTTTATATTTTCATTTCATATGTATTATGCATATACCAGTACCTAAGGAAAAGTGTCTGGGAAATTTATTCTATTAGGAAAACGATTCGTGGAGCGAAAATGATTTCAGAATACCCAATACTACTGAATAATTTCTGATATGAATTAACATATTGGAATAATATATGCATTAAATAACTGGAAAAATGCTGTATTCTAAGTTAAAAACAAAGATATAAGAGTATTAAATATATATATATATATATATATCTTTGTGTGTGTGTAGCTCTCAACCAAACAATTCCAAGCAAATTTAAAAATATTTATGTTGGTATTTCATTTCGAATACGTTTGTTACGTACAAACGCTGTACTGAGCTATCTATGATTTGGTAAGTTCTGAGTTCTCAATTTCAATTTGATTTTTAAATTAATATTCAATTTATTTTTAGATTGAGGACTAAATGAGCTGAATAATAAACGAAATAAACAAACATAATTAAGTGTTATGAACTTTTTAAAGAAAAAAAACTAATTTTTTGATGCTGTCAATTTTTTCCCCTTACTGCTTATACATACACATACTCTCTCTCTCTCTCTCTCTCTCACACACACACACACACATATATATATATATATATATATATATACAATGTCGAATCCTGAAAATGTATTAACCAATTAAAATTATTGTAGAAACAAGAATTAAAACATAAAATTGCTTAAATTTCAAAGAAAAGTTACAAATATTGGTTTGGATTATGGAACAAATATTAAAAAAAATTACAAAATTAATTACAAAAACATAGAATTGAAGATAAAATTTCAACCGAAAAAATTAAGAAAAAAAATTTAAATACTTAAAATATTGCTGAGCAAATACAAATTGCATAAATATAAAATGGAAAACATGAATATGAACAAAACAAAACATAATGAAAACAAAATAATAATGAAAACAAAGAATTAGAAAAACTGTAAAAAAAATGAAATATAACATTTATAAATTCTGAATCTGGCTTTCGACAGATTAGATGGAAAATCATGTTTAACAGATTCAACATTCCCAACAGAGAAATACATGATGTACTAGTATGATAATTTTAAAAATTAAAAAAGTAAAAAACTGACGTTAGAAGAAATCAAGTAAAAATTTATATATACAAACAGATTAGTTCTATCAATAACCAAAGAAATAAAAAAAAAAAAAATCCAAGAATTAATTAGCATTATTTAAAAAACAATAAAAACCTTACATAAAGGCAACAAATATTGCAAAAGCAGCGTAAGAATCTAAAGCTTACAGAACACGATTTTGCGGCGCAAGCTAATACCTCAAATATAGAAAAGATCTAGATTGCAGAGAAATAGTTGAAATGGAAAATAAATTAAAAAACATGAAAACTGAAATAAAAGTAAGAATTTAAACAAAATAGGAAAAAAATGAATGAAAAGATTTTAAGCTAAATTTAAAGATAGAAAAGAAAATTTTAAAAGCAATAATTTAAGAAACAAATTTGAAGGAGGAAAAAAAATATTATGATTGTTGTATTTTAAACTACTCTCACTAAACTCAGAAGAAATTTTGTTTTTTACCAATTTTTTTAAGAAATATTTATCCCATTTAATGTAAACAACTTGTGTTTTATTTAGCAGTAACAGTCACGTAATTTATCGAGCGTTAGCCTGAGCAAGCGTTTTACTCATGTATCAGTTTTAGAAACAGCAAGAAATAAGAAAACCAGCAGTTTATATTGTGCTGAAATGATTAATATTTATATTAAGAAAAGACAGAATAGAAAAAAGTGATAGTTACAAGTCACAAATATTAGCTTTTTATGAGTTTTTTTAAATTAAAAAGGCAGTTTTATAGATTACTTATTAACAATCTACATATTGTACGTAAGATTTCATTCAAAATTTTCTCCTAAAAGAATCCGGTTTGGTTTTGTCGTCTTATTAACGTCGCACTAGAAACAACAAGAAAGTATTGACAACGGACCTCGTAATTTTGAACCTCGGTCGAGTAACGAGGACGACACCTGAGCTGGCCCCCCCTCTCCGAACTTCCACACCACACTAACTTGAGGAATTTGAACCCATACAGATATAAAGTGAATCAGCCCCAACTACACGGTGGGTCTTCGGTGTCATCAAGTCTGGAACCCACGACTCAATGAAAACTGCTGGCTTCGAATCCAATGCCTTAATCATTAAGCTACCACGGCCACAAAAGATTTCAGACTGGAGCAACTCCGAAATTAAGGGAACTTTATGGATCTCAGATGAGAGGGGAAATAGTTTATTTTATCGTAGACATTATTAGAAACTTTTTTATCCCATATTATTTTTAAAAAATGTATACAAAAAATGTATTAAAAAATGTAAAAAATTCTACTTCATTTATATTTACAATAGATTGAAAAGAATTTAAATATTCTGGATAATAAGATAGGAAAACTTTAGCTTCATTATTATTATTAATTTGAACGGAAATTACATAGTCAATATTTTCGAAAATTTAAAAGAAAAAAAAACATTTTTGTAGTGAAAATTTAAAAAATATTCGCGAAACAATTACAGAAAGCTCACCTTGTGGTATGCCTTTCGCCTGGTTAATATAGCTTTCTTTTAAGACTGACATAACAAATGATTTTATTTGTAATGTGTGATACCTTTTAATATTAAATTTATTTAAAATCTGCTTTAGCTATATATATATATATATATATATATATATATATATATATATATATATATATATATATATATATGATAATATATACAAAATACGATTTTTATTTGTAATTATACTTTAATATTTAAATTTACTTTATCATTTAAAATCATTTGTTACGTCAGTCTTAAAAGAAATCTCTCTCTCTCTCTCTCTCTCTCTCTCTCTCTCTATATATATATATATATATATATATATATATATTCGAAATGACATCTTTAATTGGGGAATATTGTTTAGAAGACAATATATTTCTTTTACTGAATATGTTTCGAATCATAATACATTTGAGTAGATGAAACATGAAATAGTGAAATTGTTCATTTTTTCTGAGAGCATATTTTTTTATTACAATACACTATTCGAAAATTTGAGAACTGTAGAATGTTTTAGTGTTCTGGAAGAAATATGGAATGCTTTGATTTGTTAATTCTGTTTGATGAAAAAATAAAAAAAAAATATTATGAAAAACATGTTTACGTATTTTTCGATATGCGAGTTTTTGTTTTGCATTAACAAAAATCGTTTAAAGTGTGTTAACATTTGATTGCTTTAAGAAATTTATAAGAAATATTATCTGAAAAATATTTGCGTATTTCATTTTGAAATGCATTTTGATATTTGAATGTCGTAAACGTTTTAATTATTTGAAAAAAAATTACCAAATTAGCTATTTTTGAATGACAAATATGTGCTTTCATAATATTTAACACAGTTACTTTAAATAATCAATGATTACTTTTCACCTTCTCTTTGAAAATACATGTATCTTTCAAATGTATGTAATATTAGTTTATGAATTACGATGAATTGATACAATCGATTAAATGTCATTAAAAAGCTCTATAATTCAGCGGAAACAAATTTTGTTTCATGCATACGTTCTTTCTAAACTCTAAAATAAAAATTATTAATTCATACCAAACAGAGATTTTTTCCCATACGAACAATGATTTTGCAATTGATTTATTAAAGAAGAAAAATAATACAAAAATTAATAAAGCCGATAGCTGAATAGCGAAAAAATTAGTATTGAAGCAATTCAAAAAGTAAATGTAAGTACTCTAGATAGCCTCCAATGACCTTGTTGGACTTCGTTACCGTAACTTATCATGATATGGAGAAAATATCGTGTGCTACAATATATCTTCTTGTTGATGTGCAACAATAATGACTTCCTGGGAATCCAAAAACATGTTTCCTTGAATGCTTAGAACCGTAAGGAAAAAAAATGCAGTAGCTTATTACTAGGATTAAATTAATTGTTTACTTTATTTATCTGAAAAAAGTTATCAATCTAATTAAATCACCGTTCTGGTTTTTTTTAATTAAAAATTGTTTGTTAACATAACATTCGAAGCAGAGAATTTCTTGCTTTAACATAAGCTATTACAACTTTTTTCAAGTTAGTTGAGCTAGATGTCTATCTATATGTGAGTGAACTTTAATGTTTTTGTAAAGTATATTATTTTACGATATTTTAAAATAATAATTATGCTAATAAAGTTTACTAATGTTTTATAGTTTTTTAATATATATTTATTTATTTATTGTATTTTTTTCTAGTCTCTTGTGACATGCCTCACCATAGACCACCGATATTTACATTCGAGCCTCCTAGTCTCGCTGTATTTTCAAATTCTACTGGATCAACTATTCCCTGTAATGCAGATGGCAGGCCATCTCCTGTGATACGTTGGGTGAAACATGATGGTCAAACTGCTCCTGATCTTCCCGGACTGAGACATGTTCGTCATGATGGAGCTCTTGTGTTTCCACCGTTTCCTGCTGAAGAATATAGAGCTGATGTCCATGCAACTGTCTACAGATGTGAAGTTTCGAACACAATTGGTACACTTGGTAGCAGAGATGTGCATGTTAGAGCAGGTAAGGTTTCTTATTTGCTTTCTAGAAATTCCAGCTTTGAAATGAAAATTTCAATCATGTTTCATATAAACCATTTCCTCAGGGTGGTTAAAATCGAACTGATATTACTCAGAGGCCGATACTTAATACATAATCACAATATTCAGAGGATCCGAGTTAAACTTCAAACATGCATTAAGTAGATCATGGGGATGCAGTTCAGCTAGAAAAATTAATAGGAGAAATTGCTGCAGATACAGAGTGCTGTGTGGCAAAGCTATATGCACTGAACTCTAAAACCGATAGTTACTTTGTACAAAGTGCTAAAGTTAGAAGTTGCACATTGTACAACAGTTGAATCCGACAGATCATTCTGCACGCTTTGATATTACTTTGCATTTTATGGCGGGAAAACAAGTAAAGAAGCCCATGCTATCATATATCTTAAGGCAAATAAGGCTCATTTTCATTTAGATATGAGGTGTGCGCACTGCTATAAAGGGGATTTCACGAATTTTCATACCGAGCATCAGTGACCGTTATCTTTACCATGATATAATATGAATTCATAGGGATTTTCAATCTGGAGCTCTACATCTTTAAAGAAGGTACAACGAATTGTTTTTTTTTTTTTTTTTTTTTTTTTTTTTATTGAAAAGTCAAAAGTGAACTTTACAGCAAATTTCTGGAAGAACAGGGTTGACTTAGCGTTAACAATATGCGGCGATGTACGGACACCACTGTGTTAATGATAGACGATACAACTGCTCATCCGACGATGCCTTCAAAAACTAAGATTCGAGCGAATTTATATAATGAACTTGTAACTTTCATAGCACTGTGACGTTGGGCTATTCGCGAATTTCTCTTCACTACCCTTGGGGACTTTAATTGAAATTTATTGCAGGAAATAAAAATTTCTTCCCAATCAAAGTGAAACGTGATTATGTTAATTAGATGCAGGTGAAAATAATTTAGTGATTTAGATATGTAATTTAGAAAGTGAAGTGACGACGATTATAAGCAAAGAGAAATTTAGAGGATAGAAGACGAGTGTGATTAGCGCTGAGTGTATTCCTAGCAAGTGATCGATGATATCAAGAGTTGTTACTGGAGTCAAGATTTGTTACTGTCACAGAGGATTTAGTAAATCAAACTCGACTGGAAACGTTTTGGTAAGAGTGTATTATTTTAATAATATTTGAATAAATGTATTAATCCAAGGGAATCCAAAGAGAGCGGAAACTCCTTAGATATTATATCACAGTAATTGAGAAATAAATTGTTGAGTGTGTGATAAATAAATAGTTGAATAACTGACCGGTGTGCCTTTATATAGACTATTGACTTTTAGACTTAGTTACATACGATTATATTATGGCACAAGAGTCGGGTAGAAGTAGTAGTCAGACTAAGTGGACAACTTGGCTTCTCAATCACCGGTTATGAATCATTGTATTTCCGGCTCTAAAGTTTTTAGAAAGATCACGTGTATTGGAAGACGTGTAAATAATAATAAAGCTTTTCTGAAGTTTCATTTGAATTCATTCAGTACAACTGGAGCTTCGGTGTTCTGAGTACTGTCAATTTAATTGTAACAATCCATTAAAATTTATATTTTTTTGCTTTTGAGGTTATTACATAAAATATATATCATCTTTAATTTAACAAAATTTCTTGTGGGGTTTATTAGGGTTCATATATTTAATCGAGCAATTTTCCTCCATAGCATATTAAATATTACAATTCCACACACTAAATATTTTTAATAAGCATATTTTATAGCAATTTCAATGTCACTTAAATTATTTATACAGAGAATGAACTTTGTTGCTTAAAAACAGTTTACGTGAAAAAAAGATTTTCACAACTATATATATTATAAAATATTTAATAACATAAAAATGAAAGAAAAAAAAATTTGCATCTTTTTTTTTTCAGAATTGCATTGCTTGTAAAGCAAGAAAGAATGCTTTCATAAAATTCATAATAACTATAGTATATGCTATCTCGAATCATAAAAATCATTTCATTCATCTATTTGCTTTCAAATGATGATCATGAAAAACCATTTTATGCTCATTTCATCAAACGGTATAGTAGTTTCTTATCCCATTATAATAGCCCATAAATATATTATTCTAAAATTGAATATATATGTATTGAATTATATAAGATAAATTCTGTGGTGGAAATAAATAAGTTCAAGAGATAATTAATTAACAGATTATGTATCACAGCATTTTTCAGATTATAAAAAATAAATATTATATTTTCAAAGTTTTTGTTAAAAAAAAAAAAAAAAAACTTTTAAGTTTCTTTTTGTTTTTGAGAACTGATTATGTTCTGAAATACTTTGGAAATATTTATTAAGAAAGTGATTGTTTCTTTTCAGTATATATTATCATTGTCAAAATGTTTCCCCCTTAAAATATAAATAATACAAATAAATTTCATGTCAAAATATACTAGTTATAAAAGTAAACTGAACTTAAATTCATTCAGTTTATGAGTAAAATGAAAATAAGAGTATGAATAGTGTTATTTCCTTAAAATGTTTAATAATTACTTTACAAAAATGTTAATAACAATTCAAATAAGAACCTTCGTGATAGAAACGAAAATGCTACATGATACATAATAAGAGTCGATAATTTTGTTCAGCTTAGAACTAGAGAAAATTATCCAAGTCACGTATTTCCCACTTACATTAAACTTATTAGAATATCTTAAATTTCGTAATATTTAAAAAATTAAAAGAGGAATTGGCTTTAAAATTTTATTTTATGTGCGATGTCTTGCAAAATCTATACTTTGTCATCAAAGGTGCTAACTGTTTTTAAAATAATTATTAAAACATTCTATTAAATATTAGAGTTACAACCAACTATAAAATATTAAAGTTAACAATAATATTCTTTTCATACAAAAAATCTTAAAGCAAAAACGGGGAATTAGTGAAATGAATACATTTTAAGTTAAATATATTTATTTCTGTCATAAAACGAATTTAAACAAGTTAAGTGTACTTTACACTTTACTTTGAAGAGTAATCAGGTGACCAATTTATACAGTACTGAAAGCAATAGTCCGTGTGGCGGCTCAAAAGGAGAAGGGATTGGAACTTTTTTTACAGAAATATGTGTTTGACAAATGAAAAGTCAAATGGCTTTTTGTATAATGCAAAGTGCTTCAACAATGATTATCAAAAATGTAATTAATACGCAATATGAATTAGAACAAACTGATAATTACTAATTACGCCTAAAAATCTCAAAACTTATAGTCAGACAAAAATGAAGAAATTGAATGCTTTGTTAGAATCAAATATTTGTCATTTTTTACCAATCTTTAAATGGCACTTGTAAATTACTCATAATTTGAAAGAATCAATAAAAAAAAACTATTAAATATTATTATTATTGAAAACGTAAAAATTTTTTTATACTCTATTTGTAAGAAACATTTATAATGAATGGATTGATATAAACAGATAAAAGAGTACAAATCAGAACAAAATAAAGCTGAGAATCTGGGAATTCCTTAGTTACACGTATACATCGAAACCAGGAAAATAAAATGCTAATTTTCACGCAAGAATGACAATTAGGAAAGTAAAAACACAAATGGCTATTTTATCAGACTGCATGTTTCAATAATGGTTCTAGAATACGTAATTAACAATGTAAACCAGAAAAATCTCGATTGCAACTAATGATGTCTGAAGTACTGCTAGACTATTACCACTTTTTTTTTAAGAAAAAGAAACGGGGAGTAATATTCGAGCCACATATTCACCATTTTGCACCAGTCCCCAAAGGTTACCTCAACATTTCCCGTCCCTTGTTATCGGTACCAGATACACCAGCACGTTTTATCGCACATTACGCATTTTAACGGCCATTTGCTGGTTAATGATCAGAAGAAGAATTACTCGATTCGCATCTCCGAATCATTCCCAACATCTGTTTCCCTTGTGAAGATATCTGGAAATAATATACTGAATCGAACCAAGCGCTGAAACTAGTTCCCAATGCAAAAAGAAATGTAAATAATGGAGATTGTTCCGGTAACATAAAGTGCTTTAAACGGCGCGTAACATTATTCTTTCAGGAGTTTTCAACATTTTTATTTGTAACAGAGCATATTTAATGTGCCTCGGGAATGCTGGTCTGTTTTAAATATCGTGAAGTCTCGTTTTGAGGATTGTTCGAGTTTTAAGGTTTATAAATATTTTTTTTTTCTTCATTTTTGTTTCATGATTTCCTTTTGCATGTAAAGCACTCAAATGGTTGTAGTATGCGCTATTAAAGCACAATAAATTTTGATGAATGGGCTATATATATGAAGGACTTCGACACAATTTTATCAGTGCTCTTCGTTTTATCTTATGCTTCAAATTTTAAAGGTTGTATAATTTATAATAAATATTTCCTATATTCAGATACTAACTATAAAAATGTAAACAAATACATTATTAGATGTTTCTTTTTTGAAAATCGTCGTATCAGTGAATTATATATTGATTACTTATACAAAAAAATCAGGAAAAAAATAATGTGTAAAACACATCTTTTTGAATTCTGTAAAAAGCTAGAAGTACGTATTCAAAGCATATACTTGCGCTTAGGTTATAGCTTGTGGTTGAGTTAGTTTATTTAAACAAATATATTGTCTTAAAAGTGTTTTAAGGGACTAATATATTTAGATGCATAAGTAAACGTAATTGTACAAACTCATCAAAAAGAAATCTTGCGTTAAAATGTGTCTTGATTAGCAGCACATGCCAAAATTAATGAACTTATATTGAATAATTATTCAAACAAAAAATAAATTCCTAACCATCAATATATAAAAATCAAAGTAAAATTTCAGTAATATGTTTATTTCTCGACCATTAAGAATTTTCTGATTATCTAGGTTTAAAAATATAAAGATGATTCAATAATGCATTGAATAATTAATATGTAAAGTTATAAAAGGGAACGAAAATTAAAAAGAAGTAATGAATTACAATTTAATATCATAAAGAACATTGAAAAATCCTCAATGTATTTTCGGATAAAATAATTAATTGTGGGAATGATTTTTCATTTATTATTATTGTGTGATACAAAGCAATGTGTTATCAATAATGTAATTTCCATGCTAAAAAAATTAAGTAAGCTATAGCACTTGAGACCTTATAGACAATTAATTAATTGGTATGCGAGATGGTTGATATGAGATATTCCATAACAAATATTGCTTCACGGGATTCCAAGTAAGAATATTTTTGATTAAATAAAATGTAAGTAAACTGAGTTAAAACTAAATAACGTTGTATGAATAGCAAAGAAATCCCACTCTATGCACTATACTAACTATTCCATTCATTTTTTGAATAAAATGAAATTTAATACGAGTGTTTCACTCGTATATACATCTTTTAAGCGTGCAAACATAGATGATAATATATTTTATGAAACAATAATTTAACTGATAATAAATGAAAAATGTAACTCTATAATGATATTTTTAATATAAATATGTGATACCATAATTCAATAAGTTATTTATATAAGTTCGGATATCTTCTCAAGTGAATAATTATTTCCGCTCAAAAGAAAAACCGTATTTTTATATATTGATATTTTTATTACAATGGCAATGAAAAATTACTCATTAAATGAAACCCTTTCATTTATTGTATGTTCGCATCGCCGTCATATTTTAGATGAATTTTATTTTCAATAAAAAGATATTATCAACACTTTTCCATATATATATATATATATATTATAATACTAATTCGATAATTAGGAATTATTCAATTTAAAACATTTCGTGTATTTGAATTGCGGAACAATAAAGAAGTTTTTTTAATCAGAGAGTAATGAATTTATTTTATATTTGCACGAGAGGCAAAGATATATACTGGGATTAGTGGAGGACGTAACACATTTAATTTTCTCTTATAATTAAGAAAGGAAAGAAAGAAAATTTTCTTTGTTTGACTCTCTATGTAAGATCAATTAAGGATTATACGAATCATATGGTAATAAATGTAAGGTTCTTTAAGCAATTTTGGAAATATTATGATACTATAAATTGAAAGATTAAAAGGAATAACGTCATGGTTACAATGAACGTATTACTATAATAGTTAAAATGTAGGAAACGTTATATATATATATATATATATATATATATTTGTGGAATACCTCACCTCTAAAATCAATCCTTTAAATGTGGATTGATTTTCAAGCATATATATAAAATGATTTTGCAATTTGTTTCCTGGAAAGAGGATGATACTCTCCTTTTATTAACTATTTCCGCTTCCAAATAACAGTGCAGTTATCGAACACGGTAGTGAACTTTACTAATTTAAATAAAAAGAAGAAAATAATTAAAAATTAGAGTTATATTGTTGGAAAAAAAAGACTGTAGAAACAGAATTCTTTAGACAATTCCAATTATATTCTTTATAAAATAATCATTTAATCCATACTTTTCTCCAATTTCATTTTGAGTTAATTGAAAAACAATGAAATGCATCATTATTTTCAATTTGTTTTAAATTATTCTATTTCTCTTGCAAATTTGATACTCGTTAATCATGATAACATTTTTAAAGTTCTAAGCTTTTTGCTTAATTTAAAAGATATTTATTGAAAAAATATTTCAAATCTAAGAAACATAATTTTCTAAATTGTAAATATTTACCAAAGAATTTATCTAAAAATTAGAAAGCAATGATCGTTTATGTAAATTACACAGCTTAAAATGGTTTCCTTTTTTAAAAAAAGTATGTTGTGAAGTATAAAATTATTTAGTTTTTGTTTGTGATTGTGTGTACGGAAATACTTTATGAAACATTTTATATGATACGTATAATCACCCATTTCACGAGACATTGTTGGCGATTTTAGATAATCAAAATTATCTTTTATAGTTAGTTACATCTATTACATTACTAAAATTATCTAATATAGTTAGTTACATGATAATCCTTAGTAAGAAGAGGTGTACATCTTAATATGTGACGTTATGATGTAAACCATCTTATTTGAACATAAATGATTCACAACAAAACTTTGATCTATCTTGATTCACTTGTGCTTCTGATTTTTTTTAAAAGCTTGCATTGTACTTTCTAAAAAGATAAAAAAAAATTCTACAATTTTCAGAAGCATATGATTATTTCTGAGACATTTTCTATTTTGAAACTAGAGCGAATGCTTCTAAAATATTTTTAAAAGATAAAGAAATATTAAAGAAATAATGCAAATTAAGGATAGGTGTGATTTTTATAAGCCTTTTGTCACAAATTTGTATATCTAATTCCTTATTGTGACATTGTACCAGAGGGCTATTTCCATCTTATAATTCCAAAAGAGCACTTTATAATTTAAACTATGAAAAATAAAAACTTGGTGCAGTTAAATAAAACAGGAATTAGACAAATTAATTTGATTGAAGAAGAGTAATGAATTGAAAATTAAAAACTGATATATAAGATATACCAAAGTTAGTAGAAGGGAAGCAGGAGTGAGATGGACTTAATAGTCTTTTTAGAATAAACATGTGCATATATGTAAATCAACTTTTATAACGTTACATCGAGAATCTGATCCTACCTTGTAAAAGCTGAAAATAAAACTTCTTCGTTCCGAATATTCGGTTAAGCATGATATTTAATATTTAACTAAAATTTGTTAATAAGTGTATTGAGGGCTTGGGAAATGATAGAGAGCATCTCACTTAACATCATAAAAAAATAAATCATGAGACTGAAAACCTGTGTGACAATTTCAATTCATTAAAATTTGATATATCTGTACTTAGAATTAAAGCCAGAAATTTTAAGATAATAAAAATGTAAAAATGTTAGATATTAGGGAAATTTTTAAGTATGAGAATACAAAATAAAGACAGTACTGACTCAAAAATCTTGTAAAGAGCATGGGAGGAAAGTCCGAATAACGATAATACACTTAATTTTATATACAAAAACCCATTCGCCTTTTAAATATATGTAAAATTAATACATTTTGTTGATGTTTTATTAGTATATGAATTCTAATTTGTGAAACAAATACCATACTGCTCTTCTTTCACTGAAATCTACCAATTATTTCGTGATGTAATTTTAATCATAATTAACTATTAAGTTACTGTTTTATTCTGTTATTACATGTCTTGGTGAAATTTTAACAAACATTATAAAAATGCATATTAGTATTGGTAATATAAATAATAATTCAGAAATAAGAATATTTTTGGAAAATAATAAAAGCTGACAAATCTATAATTATACGTATTAATAGGCTTTCAGAGTTAACTTTAAGATTGCAATCTGATTGCAAACATTGATCTCAAATTACAGTTATATAATTTACTTTTTCATTAATTTTTATATTTTTTTGAAAATTAATATGTATTATTCATTGAAAGAATTGTTTTACGTCAAAATTGAAACATATGGCAAAAAAATGACATATTACATTCTAATGAGAAAAAAAATTGCCGTTATCATTTTTGCATATAAACAACACATATTTCCTAGTAATTTTGCCATTTTGTATGCATTTTAAACGCGCTGTTTACTTTTGATATTATCTTACAGCTTCATCAAACAGTCATTCATATTTATTTTTATAAAATAATTAAAATAATCTCACTGTTGTTTGGTTACTAAAATAAATTGAGTATATGCAAATTACCGAACCTTTATACACAATTAATGCAAAATTACATAATGTTATTTTAAGTCACTTATTAATCTATGCCATTTTTAACTTCAATGCTCGATTCTTCTGTTCAGAACTAATTTATGTAATGTATTCTTTAAAATGAAAGCTTTCATTTTCAATTTTAAAATCGTATACTTTAGGTAGCTTCATTAAATGAAATCGTTCGAACGCTGAATATACTTGCAAATGCATAAAATAAATTATCATAGTAGATACACAAATACGTACAATACTTAATGGGATACTAAATTTAATGGGCTAATCTCTCTTACTGATTGGAAATGTGGGCCACTAATGGTTAAATATGTATACATTTTGATGGGTTTTGCAAGTTATCTGATGTATTAAAATATTTAAAATGGTTGATGATCTAAAGGATTATTAAGAAGCAAGCAGGTTTATTTTGGAAAATACATGTAGAATGCTATGCAATATGAAGTGTGTTCGAAATTAAAAATTATATATTACGAGGAATGAGAATAGTTTCATCGAAAACGGATCCTGTTATAATGTGGTGAGAGAATATTTTCCTGATTTGAATATCATATCTAATATATAAGATCCATAAATTTCATTTTAAATTACATGCGATTCATAAGTTTCTTCATGTTAGAAACGTTTTATTAACGTAAAATATTTTTTATATTTAAATTTAAGGTCTTCGTTTTTATTTCTTACCTTTTTCAAAAAAAAGGAAAAGGAAAAAAGTAAAAATTAAATAAAAATAAAATTTGTTTCTTAAAAAAGACAAAATTAATTTTTTTTAACTATTAAGTGTACTGGCGTTCAAATGAATATAAATTAAAGGATAGATATAAAGTTAATTGTTTTGAAATTGAAGAAATATTAATGAAGCAAAATATTCATTTATACAATCACTTTAGTTTACTTATAGCTAAATTTAATAATTCACAAAGAGAAAAAAGAAAATTTTTGGATGTCATGAAGTTAATGTACAAAATCAGCCTATTGAAAAAATCAACTTATTCGAATAGTTTAATTTTAAAATATTTATTTGAATTGCTTACTTTAAATAAGAGTGCGAATTTTTCTCAGGTAAACTATTTGAAACACTTGTTTCCGGTAATTATTTATTTGTAAGTATGATTTTGTGCCACTTATGCAACACATAATATGATATTAAGTAATTTCATTTCTTTTATTTGAATCTAAAATTTAATAACCGGAATAACATTTGTGATATAATTATATATTTACTTAGTTTTTTTTCTTCTCAAAAGAGAAAGTTCGCATTGCAAATAATTTATAACTGTATTAAAGTTTTTTTTAAGAAAATGCATATAAAAATTAATCCAAGAGTAATCCAAAGCTTATAATATCAAGTAGGTTTTCTTAAAATTTGTTACAATTTTAGAAACATATCAATTCATATTAAATAAATGCTTAGTATTCTGAAATTAAGCATTTATGATGAAAGATAATTCTCAAAATAACCTTTAAGCAAAGAGTTATTAAAATTAGTTAGCTGATTTTTCTTAAAAATGACAGGAAGCAAAAATGTAAATTTACACAAAAATTGCTTTGAGCAAAGAGTTATTAAGATTAGTTAGCTGATTTTTCTTAAAAATGACAGGAAGCAAAAATGTAAATTTACACAAAAATTGCTTTGTATGGAAATGTATGATGTTTGAATCAGTTTACTTCCCTAATTTATTTTTTGTAAGACAATCTTTGTTTTTTCGTATTATATTTTGATTTCTTTGTTAATATGTATGAAAAGATTATAAACAAAACATTAAATTACACGGCGAATAATACCTACAGATAATTCATTTTTACTTGAGAAATAATTTTCTTTCATCACATAGAGCTTAGAAAAGTAACAGAATTATATAAAATACAAATTGAAATGCTTCATTCTAAATAAAGAACATTTTGGTAAAATAATTTGTTTCCCTTAATCTAAACTGAATAATTATATGTAAATGTCTTGCTAAAAATAATGCCTATGATTTCATTTGCTTTATTATGGATGCAAAGTGTGTTTTCGTAACACCAACACCTAAAATGAATACATGTATGCATTTTTTAAACTTCTCAGTTTTACATTTCTAAGATTTCAACACAATATACTCATTTAATTTTTCAGCTCACGTAGTGAGATACATAATAATAATTTTAGCCTCGCTCCTATCCCATTTGCTTTAAACAGGCTTTCCATATATCAATTTAAATATTCTATGAATACATTTAATTTTCCCTGAATAAATATATAAAAAAAATTTCTTATCTTGCTTATTTCTATTTTTTTGAGAAAATATTCAAGGGAACAAGTGATTCTGCGCAAAAAAAAAAAAAGAAAAAGAAACGAAATCCATATTGCAGTATCGTGTAAGCTATACGTTTTGTGTTGCAATGTTGTTATGAATATGTTATGCTCAGGCTGAAGACTCACATACTCAGTGATTGAATTGTATTTGTCTATGAATATTTCATGTCCAATGCTTTTTTTCTGAATAAAATATTGTTTGTAAAACTGATAAAAAGACAAAACAGATAAAGAATCTTGGTATCAGAATCATCTAAAACGTCTTATAAGAAATACATTCGAAACAAAATCGTATTTCTAAAATATTTAGTGTTCGTTACTTCTAAAAATATTAAATATTTATAGAATTTTAGAATGCTTATTTCTGCTTTGCGAGTTACCCAATATCCTGGAAGGTTATAAAAGAACATTTATTTTTACCACACAATACCAGTTTATATTTCTTATGCTGTTTTGTTTTATATTATGGATTTTTTTATAAGGTTCAGAATTTTTATTTCTTTTTCAGTAATATGTTTCCCACTAGTGAAACCATTTTTAAAATGTGTTAAATTCATTCATGTATTCCCGTTATTTGCATAAAAGATGACAATCAATATATTAGATTTATGGGGGTGTTTCAAATGTATATGTTTATTACTATACACATAGTTGTTTTTATTTATATCACAATACTTTCTTGTATATTTTACATAATTTAATTTGAGAAAACTGAATAGTTTCTTCAAATACCATTGCTTTCAAATACCAATGTTTGTTCGATTAATAATTCACATAAAGGAAAATTGATCTACATAATTATCTATACATTTTATATATCGCTTTAATAATGCGTTAACTGTAGTCTTTTTAAGAATTAAACATATTTTTACTATAAATTAGTTACACCTAGAATGATTTAAGACTCTATGAAAACATAAGAACGTAATACATGTTTTGTTATGAGATTTAATCTAGCTGTGTAACCTACTGATATTCGTTTCATTGTTAAAACTAATTTTAAATTGGCTGGCCATAGTTATGGAATTATGAATGATTAATTATGAAATAATTATTTGATACTAACCACAGAAGTCCTCAAAAAAATGTGCATATTTGAAAAACTATTTAAGAAAATGTTGACTTGAGTAAATTATTGTGTTTCTTCCAACCCTAGTGGATAAATTTAGTTTTACAATTTCTCATTTTTACTCCGTAGCTCAAAGTTCACATTTAAGAGGTTTAATCATGCGTAAAAATTAGTTTCATAAAGAAATTTCAATTTGAAAAAAAAAAAAAAATCATTTATTATTTTTAACCTATAAATGATCATTGAAAATAAGTTACAAATTCTTACAAACATTTTAAACTGGAATAATTTACAGCCTTTTCCAATGACTTTATCAGTTGCTCAATAAAATCTTTTAATGTATTACAAACAAGTAGATTTAATAAATATCTGTATGCCGGACGTCAAATATGTTATTTTTATTTTTGAAATTGTACAGAAGAGCAGCTTAAAGGTCTTTTTCTTTGTTACTTTATTAACAACTCATTTGTTAATGAATATTTTTAATAGAACCTGATGAATTTTATTTCTTGGACTATTGACTTTTAAAATACAATTCGTTTATCAAGCATTAATATTTTTCAAAATTTTACTTGTTACTATTTTAGGAAATGGTCTCAGTTTCCTTTTCTTCTAGCGCATATATATATATATATATCGAAATATTTGGTAAGTAAAATATTGCAGTTCTTCTAACAATTTAAATTAAAATTATTAGTTTACTTTGTAATTGTATACGTTTTAAAAACAATTACTTATTTGAACAAGTACTTTTTGAAAAACACAAACAGATTAATCGAACTTACCGAATTACATTCTACTTGATTTTTAATAAAAAAAAAAATAAACTATCTCAAGTCACTGTTAAATTTAAATTATTTACCATTTATTATCATTAACAAGCTTTTTAATTTTACCTTATTTTTGCCAGAATTTGGCCTTGGTGGACTCAGTGCCTTAAGTTCAAACCAACCAATCACAATCAATGAAATTATATTTAAATTGAAATTAGGTTTTCAACGTAAATCGTTTGGAAAAGTAGATAAACAATTAACTCCACAATGATTAAATTGTATACATTTTTCAGTAAAACAAAAATTTTAATCGATGATGAATACAAACGATCGAAAAGGGCAATATATACTTCAATGAATGAAGCTAATCGTGGATCACATGCAAATTATGATTTTGGCTCATGTCAGTCGTTAATTATGCGCCTAATTACAGCAACCAACTGGCCTTCGACACAATTCGAGGTTTCCACGTCACTTCTGCTCTCAACTGAACTGAGCGGGCAAGTCACCAAGTATTTAATGGTTGACTTCACACTAGCAAGTTGCGGTCAGGAGGTAATGATTCTCCCCATGGTTTAACTATTATATACGGCATAGGGTAAGTTCCTGTGTCCGTTGAGCTTTAAGTAAGCTGTAATAGGTTTCAGAAGCATAACTCAAATGAAACAGAGAATAACGTGCTTCTCCATCTCATTATGCAAACCATTAAGTTCTGAATCTTTGTTGTATGTGCATCATTAGTATCGCCTACTGCATATCTCAGTACTATGAAAAAAAGACTTTAGATGAATACAGTTAATTTCTTACATGTTGTATTTTTAATATAACTTTTGATATACATATTCTGATAAAAGAAAGTGTCTTAACTTTAAACAGGATATGTAAATACGAGTATTTTAGTAATCATTCTGTTTAATTGGTTACTGATAGATGATAAATATTTGTAATACTTTTAAAAATAGGAAGCTTGGTTTGAAATTAATCTGGGCATTTTTCAACTTATATAGCATTCAAAAGAATCAATTATTTAAGATAGCACCTTATTTATTTAATAGTGATAGCATTAAAACTAATAAAACAACCTTACATTTATAAAGAATGGAAAATAAAAAAAAAAAAAAAAAAAAAAAAAAAAGAAAGAAAGAAAACGGAATTGTTTGAAAATGTAATAATCAAACATTAAAAGCTAAAACTACGTTTACTTATAAAATTTGAATGTTTTCCTTTTCTGCATTGTCTTAAAAACTACTTGACACAAACATTCAACGAAACAATTAAATTAAAAAATAAACTGCAAATCATAAATTCTAAAAAAAAATGATAGATTAGTGCAAGCTGAGGTTCGCCGACCGAAAAAGTGATCTACTCATTTCCATAGAATAAAAGAGAGTACCTTTTTTTCGGATACATCATACATAATTCAGGGGATACAAAACACTTTCCATACATTTACATGAAATTCACTAAGAAACTGAAGCTATCAAGCACTCATCTTGAAGATAAAAAAAAGGCAAACATCTTTTCATACAACCTGATTTATATTAAGGGATAAACACAATTGAGGTCATAAATAAATTTTTTCTTATTCTATTTGTAGGGATTGCACGATAGCTCACAGTAACCTACTTTGTTTAATAATGCAATAAAGTCTCCAGCGTATCAGGGATTGCCAAGAAATAAAAAGGCAAAACAAAAGAATCACTCACGAAACAAATAGTACTGATCAAAAAGACAAGAAATTGCTTTATTTCAGCAATCTGCTAGGTTCAGTCACGAAACTCTAACACTACGTATCAATATTTCTCGATGTCCAATGTACGACAAAAGAGCAGAGGGATGGAAAAAAATTATGAACTGTTCTAGAAAAGTTCTGAAAATTTCACCGTGATACCCTGTTGTGAAGTGTGATTACAAGTTTGCAGCTTTATTTATATTGTCTGACTGCTTCTCTCCTGGGATGGTATAGAATGTGCGTGAGGAAGTGCGAATAGAATGGAAAAGACGATAAAATAACTTAGTGGGAGTTGAGGCTTCTTGAAGGAAAGGAACAATTTATTTTGTATCCCGGAGAGTTTTGCACGAAGGTTGATTTATTATTGTTCGTGGCTAGAAATAGTATTTTTCGGATTTCGTTTAAACAGCATAGCGGCTCAAAGTACATGTTTTATTCAAATTATTACTTATTAATATATATATATATATATTATACATTTATATATATATATATATATAGATATAGATATATATATGTGTGTGTGTGTGTGTGTGTGTGTGTGTAAGTAAACACTGTAATTCCATGCTTACTTAAGTCAGGAATGGGCGAAAATTTCCCTGTTTGGGAAGTTAATGTAAGAACTATTCAGATAACTTTTTATTACAATTATGCATTTCATATGAGACAAAATGCTCAATAGGGATTATCCCTGCTGATTTAAAACATAAAAAATGCATTCTAAACAGATTTAAATTTAAAGTAATCGAATAAAGTAAAAGATTAAATGAAATTTTATCAAGAAATAAAGATGAACAATTTATTGTAAAAGATAAAGTATGGGATAAATTAGGAAATTAAATTAAAGTGAAATCTCTCTCCTTTTGGATAACCAAGGTAACCTTTGGGCTTCCACCATTAACTGACATTCTCCTTGAAGCAGCTAATCGTATGGAGAAGTTCGTATGACTTTCTCTGCCCCATGCTTTAATGCTTGGGTTAACTAGTAAAACCTTTTTGTTACGAAAGTAAATTCATCGCTGTGACAGCTTGTTAATCGTTAAATATGAAAATGTCATGTTAACTTCATACACTTTTTTGATTAACTGAAGGCTTTATAACCTTAGTATTTAGAACTGGTTGTATGAAACCACAACTCTAGCAATATTTTAAATATTCTCTTGTTAAATCTTGTATTTAGCTACCAAAGTTAATTTGAATGCCTTATTTTTTTCCTTTAAACACATAATGCTCATAATCTTAAGAAAACAGAGATGTACCTATTATGTCATTAAACTATCACAAGAATTTAAGGCTGCCTCGTGTTGTTCTGCAGACGGAACTAACTTTAATTTATGTGCTGAAAATGTTGATGCTCAAAGCTTCTGATCCTTCAGCAGACTTCACTAATTCCATAAAAAAATTTATTACATTTACAATTTCCACCAAATATTCTTTTTTAAAGTAATCAGGTGTTAAACCGAGACATAATGTATAAACTGAATTGATAAGCACATATTATACAAGAAGATTTGTCCATATTTAGTGGTAAAAAAATAGTTAGTGATACGTTTTGAAAGCAGTCTGATATTACTAATAACTTCATTTCTTTCCTCAACAAGTTGCTAATCGAAATAAATTGTTTTACTGAAATAAAAATGATTTAATAGTATTGGAAAGTGGCAGGAATATTATATACCAATTTCAAAAATTCGTTGCGATCTGTTTCGATTCTTGACAGACGTGAAAATATTTGTAAGGAAAATATTTGAAGTTCTTCTAATTTATAGCTAGCACAAAAATGTAAGCTGCACTAGAAGCAGAATGAGTTCCAATTTACTTTAAGAAAATTAAAAATCACTTTTATGATTAATTTTTTCGAAGTGTTATCCCACAATATAATTATATTTTAAAATACTATAGTTTTGTTATTTATTATTAGCTAATATATATATATATATATATATATATTTCTTCTGTACTTCTTTTACAAATTATTAGTTTTATATTAAACACACACACAAATATATATATATATATATATATAATGCAAATAATTTGTGTGTGTATAGTTAAAAAATAATATATCATTAAGAATAGCTAAATGATTGAAATATATTTAAAAATTCTAATAAAAACTAAATAATTAAATAGAGTTATCTAAAATTGCGTATACTACCTACTTAACCTACTTATTATTTTTTTTAGCATATAGAAGAGAAATGAACATATTTTTAAGCGCAAATAAATAGAAAAAAACGGAAAGTTACATCCCTAAATAAATAATGAAAAGAAAAGAAGGGAAATGGAATAAGAAAATGAGCAAAAACATGAAACACTCGATACGTAAAAGTACAAATTTAAGCATTAAAAAAATGAAAACAAATGAATGGAATAATCCGTAAAATAAAATGAACATAGTTCCGCAAACTTTTATGAACATAGTTTCAAACACCTTCATAGGAAACATTTTCATTCTCAAGCAAAGGTAAACTGATAATTCTATTTATTTCAATAATTCCAACAATGGGTCCAAGTCGAGATTGGATATCGTGGTTCAAATTTCAATAGCAGCTACTTAACAATAGAATTATCTTCTGAATCAATTCTGTGTACCAAACTTTCTCTTATCTTCAATCTTCCATCAGCATAAGCACACGTCCAATCACTCCATCTTATCTGTCTTATTAAGATTATTATCATTTTCCTTACAATATATAGGAATGCTATTTTTTTAAGTTGTGATTTATTCACAATTAGAGTTTCAAGTTAAATAACGTCCTATAAGATTCAAAAAGTTAGTTGAAAGTAAATACGCGTGAGATCTCGTTAAAACTCTTCCTGTTAAATGAAAAGTGATTTATCTGGGGATCCAAGGGATACTTCGGGAAATTTCAATGCAATTTTCTGAGCAAATGTCCATATAACTGGTTATGCTAACTTCAATCCCTTGACTTGAGCAAATTATTTTAAAATCTCACTTAAATATCATAATTTGATTTATAAGTATTAATCTAATTGTATTAATCTAATTATTTAATTGTCATTACATTTTCTTTGATATATTCTTAATTTCTCACACCATCATTGCTTGCGAAAATTTCTAAGTAATTCACCCTTCCCATTAATAATGTTACTATAGTAAAATAAATATACGACGTTTGATTAAGGATTTGGAGAAATACCTAATGGATGAAAAATGCCTAAGTGCTGTATTTAAATATATGATATAACTTAAAAAAACAATTTATATTACATGAGTGGAATTACAAAATGTGTAATATATTCAATTGATTGCATTTGATGTAGAATATATCTGTCTTCCATAAACTATCTTTCTGCATCTGGAGTAATATAGACATCATCATTCAGCAGTCTCTTAAAGAGTTCTGAAATATTTAGAAGTCATACTACTTATATATAGATAGAAGAATCTGTTGCAGAGGTGTAGCCTTAAAATGTAAAGTATTTTAATAGGAATTCGGAAAAAAATTGATAGACATTATTGTGTGTATGGTTCTATTGTTCTTTCTTAATAAATAGACATGTTAATTTACATGAATCACGATTAATTCACAAGTAGAAATTCTCTACTCAAGTAATGTCACACAGATTCCCGTTAATTAATTTGAAAGAAAAAACACACGAAAGTCAATTATAGAATAAAAGTAATATTCAGCAATGATAGATAATAAAATATGACAAGATAATTTATAATAAAAATACTTTTATAGTTGAATTACACAATTATGAAGGAATAGAATGATCAGCTGCCTTTTAGTATGAAAACAGGAAAGGGAAATATGTATGTTTCCGTAGAGTATGAACAAGCCCATGTTATATCTGATACTGTGCAACGAAAGTTTAAAAAGACAAAAGTAAATAAATTGATATTTTTTTTATAAAAAAAAATTAAACTTTTTTGTTGTGTTTAAGAAATATTAAGAAAAACATTTTAATAATCGGCATAATTCTCCCATTGGTTAAAGGTACTGCCCTCCTTGTCATCTAACATATTTTATATTAATTTTCTTAATCACCAAGTGTGTGTAAAATACTTTAAAAGTATCAGTTTCTATTTTTTTTTTAAGGTTCATGATGCAAATGTTCTTACGTTTTGTATGCTAGAATTATACAAGAAAGATATGAGATCAATAGAAACATTAAAATATCGCATTTCATGATCAAAAGTTCCTCTGCCAGTAACATGTTGTTAGAATTAAATAAAGTTATGACAAAATTAAGTAACTCTCATTTTAATATATTAAGTGCATAAATTTTAATAGAACATGCTTTCTAGTTTCCAATTAATTCAAAACTATTTAAATATACTTTAATGTATAGTATGTTTCAAGAAGGTTTGAATTATGTAAAAGTGTAACAGCAAATTAATATTAATATTTGAAAATTTATTAGCATGATATAAATTCTGTCTAAAAGTTCAATACTAATTAAATTGCATATTTCAAACAATTAAAGTGAATTTACTGTTTTTATTTGTACTTTTGAAAATCGTTACAAAATTCTTTTGTTTTAAGAAGAAAATTTATACATCGAATTTAGAAATGGAATTAAATTAATTTGAAATGATTCTATTCAAATGGCGGAAATTGATGCCCAAAATGATAAAAACTTCAAACGAATTAATTAATGCTTTTTACTAATACATGGCTTTCTTTAAAATTATCTAATTCTTAAGACGTATCCAATTGACAAAGTTGTGAAAAAATTATAATAAATATTTTTTTCACTAAGAAACTCAAAAGCATTTCATAAAATTGAAATTATACTTCCTTTAGTATAAGTTTATAAGCTACTACTGAATTCCAAATATAGTTCCTACATGTATAAAATGTATTAATATTTTAAAATATTAAAAACTAGGTAAGGAAACTTTTAATTAGTCCAAACAAATTTTCCTATCTGATTAAAGCAATTATTTTGAACAATTCTCATTTTAATTTTCTCAGCCACTTCATACTTCATGAATGAATTGGCTCTTTCTTTTAAATCTATATTTTTTCATTGTATCACAACATTTTTATAGTTTTAAATTATATAAGAAAATTTTTCGTTTCATCCAGACGAGTAGTTCATTGAAAATAATGTAAAAACAAAGAAAGATATTTTTTTTTATATGATTCGAAGTAAAAGATTGCTAAAAGAAAATGAAAAATATTTTTGAAATTTAAACTATCCATTTGCTAACTGACTGGATATTTTTGTTTTTTTAACATTTATAATGATAATAAAAATGATTAAGAATTATTCAAGGTATACATTCTTTGCAATGACTCTTCGATCCGAAACTTAGTATTATTAATTTTCGGATTACCTTAAATTTCAGATCATCCTTAGATAACAAGTCTCCTTTAAAATTGAAAAAAAAAAAAAAAAAAACATTTAAAAAATAAATTAAAAAATATATGTAAATAAATACATTAAAAAAATGCTAGTTCTAATTTTCCTTTCCCCTGTAATTTAGCACAGTTTAATAATATACTCTCATGTAAAGAGGAAATCAGTATGCAGATACATTTGGTTATTTCAATTAACTTGTTTTTTTTTATTTGCAAGTTAAGTAATTTTATTCATATGTAACTCGAAATGCATGTAGGAATTGTTTTTGAATTTGCGTATAATGTTAGGGGGTATTTACTAAACATAAAATAATCTAACCTTTTGTTTATAAAATCTCATGAAAAGAGTTCCCTCTATAGATTTCCGTATATATATTTTCAAGCTTATAATGCATATTATTCAATTTTCCATGTAATAAAAAGGAAGAAGTATCCAGAATTTTTACTCGTAAGTTGCACATTAGATCCATGGAAGTATTATCACCTTATTTTATGCATTACAATTGAACACAATTTAATATTTAATATTAAAATTACTTTCCAAAAAATAATTTGCAATATAAAGTAATGTAATCAAAATTCAAAATTAGTTTTAATGCAATTAAGTTATTGCTTCATTTTTGTTTAAGAATAATAGACAGGCGTTTCAATAATTTAATAAGTCAACACGTTTATAAGAAGTTTGGATGATTAATGTATCCATAAACCAAGCTAATTAATAACTTGGTTGAAAGCAAAAGAAAATAACTCTTATAATTTTGAACATTATTAATCATAATTTATTCTTCGTAAATAAAATATGCTCGATAAGAAAGGAGCATTTTGATATTTTTATTACTTTTAATTATTCATTAAATATTACATTTTCAAACAATTCTCATTTATATATTTGTTTTGGTATTGTTATATATGCTTGTATGACATTCATTAATATTAATATACTCGGTTTTTGAAAATTATTTTTGTGCTTTTAGTTTTAAATGTTTGGCGGTTGTAATGCATTCAGCCTTTAATTAAGTAAAAAATTGACAATTGTTAAATAAATGAATTTTTCATATACGCAAGAGCACATAATGTGAATTCTTGTTTGCTAAGCAACTGAAATGAAGAAAAATATTAATTTATAAATGATATGTTATGAGTAAAAATCATTCTTGTGCACAACCCTGCTATATATAAAATAATTAAATATGTTTAATACGACGTCAGTATAGTCGTAAATTTTGAACTATTTTAATAAAATTAATTTTAAATCAGAATAATTAATATTTCAGTAATACAAATAGAAATGTTACAATGGGAATTTAGAACTTTTATTAAAAAGGTTTTTTATAAAAATAAAGGGCATTTTTGAAATTTCTTAATTTTCAAGAAGAGAAAAATAAATCTTTGAATTTTATTTCTTAGAGTTATAGAAAATCAATTATACATTAGAGTAAACATGGCAAATTTTGAGATTTTATTTGCACGGTCAATTGAATAAACTAATTTTTCAATTTATTATTTTTTTAAATTAGTGATTAAATAAACAGCTAAAGAATCATCCTCGTCCATTTCGCCATGACAAAAATTTATGAAATACATTTGTGATGGCCTTTCTGTATTACTTAAGTCAGCTTATTAAATCCTCCATTCCAATTCAAACTCTTCGGGATTATAGAGGATTTGACTCATGTTATTCTGATCAAGAGTAACTTCAAACTACTTTCATTAAATCGTTAATAACGATGATTCACCAATCTACGTTTATCTGCTTGTCGATATCCTTTATATCCCTTTCATTTCCTTCCAATTCTATATCTCTAACGTATCAATATCTCTAAATCAGTTCTCTACACTACTTATTTAACTCTAATTTGAATAATCACGTTTCCTTTGGTTGGCAAGGATTTGTAATTTTAAGCAATTCAAATTGCCAAAGAGTGTCCTAAAAGAAAATGACAACATTGCCCAAAATATTCCCAACAGTTCCAATGGAGAGGCTGATGAACAATTGAATCAAATTAAACATCGAGAAAAATATCTTTCCAATCAATTTAATATAAATATCTTTTACTCAGTTGCTACTTTTTGAATTTTATTTCATAAATATATTTAACTTTCTTTGATATTTACTTATTATTATATTTTTAACTCTTTTTGAACTAACTTTGTACTTTTTTTCCTTCATTTTTTCTCTCTCTACATTTTTACTCTTACAGTTATTTTTTTCTAAGTATCTATATTTACTTATGAATTTACAATTGTACCTTCTAATAAGGGACACAAAACGGGCTATAAATTGTTCCCCTTAAATTGAGGTAACTCTTACTAATGAGCACTGAGTACGCCCATTCTACTCGTTTGAATGTCGTAACGTTCCCTCTCATGTCATAGCCCCTCTGATATATATTTGCTTATGCATAGCATTTCTACTGCGTTGCCTTTTCAATGTACTAGTCGTAAAAATTCCTTTTCAACAATTTCATGGTAGCATATTGAAAAATATATCTGATATATATATATTCCAATATATTTGAAAATTGATCTATTTTCTCTGTCAAGGAAAATATGCACTTTTATTTCATATGTTAAAAGTGTTCAGAAATAATATTAAAAAAATAGCGTTTGGTTCAAATAAAAATAAGTACCATGTTGAAATAAAGAGATCTTTGCTTTAATTACTCGATAATACGAAATAATTATGATTTTTTTCCCCATAAACCGTAGTTATATTTCCGATACTATCTTGTAATAGTATTCAAAATTAGTTTAATAAAAAGTTTCGATAATTAGATTACCTAAATTATTAAAATATGTTCCACTAAATTGAACTTTTTTTTATACTTTGTGGAAATGATTGTAAATACTAGTAACATTTTTTTCACAAAAAGGTAATTGTAACCGAATTTTGGCCTTGGTATTTTTAGTTTATACAAACCTCTATTTAACTTCATATGTATGTATTTCTTCCCGGTTCAAAATTCGTACTCGAATTTTTAAGCTAATTCCTGTCATAATGATAGTTTTGATATTTCACAAGCTTTTGGAACTCAGATTACAATATAGCGCTATGGTATGTTTAAGTAGCGATGGACAGGAAAAGGGAGAAGTTACTCATTATCCTAGATTTTTAATCTTGTTCTTATCATCCGTTCGATTTGAAATGTTACGATATGATCAAGCTTTAACAGACTTAGGTACGGACTAGGAGTTCAGACTCTCCGCATCTAACAACGTTGAATTCATTTGCAATTCGCATAAAGTGATAGATATGGATCACGTAATTGCTTTCTTTAGCCTTAAATTTCCAGACTAAAAAAATTAAATAAATGTTAGAAGAAAAAAAATTTTTGAAACACACTTTTATTTAAAGAGGTATTAAAAGGTATAAAACAAGCTGTAATGTAAAATATTTTAATATTTCTCTTGATCTCATTTATAAGTAATCAGCTCTGGTACTTAATTTATCGATAATTATACATATCTTAGTGAAGCATTTCTTCCTTTTTAAATTATGTATTATTTTACATTTAAAATATATTCATACATTTTTATTCATTTTTATTATTTTTTCATTATTTTGTTAAGTTTTGTAAATCCCGTATTCATAAACATGGTATACTAATAACAAATAACAGAAAAGCATGCTACAAAATTTTATTAATGCCATAGCAATGGAAAAGATACAGCTTTCAACATCTACAATATTACTATTGTAAGGAAGGTACTTAATTTTCATGTCTGCTAAAAATACCTTAATAATAAATTAGCATACTATAAGAAATAAATTATTAAAGGAAATTATTATATAATATTTAACAGGGGATTTCTTTTTGTTCCCGAAAAGTGATTTTGTGTCATTCTTATACTAGATTTTTAGGATTTTATTCTATGTCCACACTTGATTGAAAGATCTTACCTGAGCACAACAGTAAGAAAAAAATGATTTTGTATACTTTTTGCTTGCATTATTAAACGCCACTAATAACAAAATTGACAATAAAAAAATTAACGGGGAAAAAACACAATATTTTTTATGTATAGCAACAACCCATTTCTGACGGTTACACTGTCCCACGACAACATTCTCCTTTTCACAAAACCATCTTCCATTCCGTTGTCACCACAAACACTAGCATCAGAGTGAGAAGAATGTAAGGGCAAACATCCTCACCCGAGTGTAAATGTGGAGATAATCCAGGACGGCCGAAAGAGAAAAAAATGTCGTCTAACAAATAACGGAACCAGGCTTCATCGCAAAAGGCCGACTGTAGCGATGATGAAGCAGCTACCCCGGCATGGGGACAATCAGAGCAGGAGAGACAGGCAAGCGTAAACATTAGATTAGGGGTTTGGGTACTGAAATGTGGCATGGGTAAGTGGGTAGGAAAGGACGAAAGGGAAGATGCTCTTTTCCGAACGCTATCCCGACGGGAAATTGTGAATTCTCATCATCCCTAGGTGAGCGGGGAAGATTTTTTTTTTGCTTTTTTGGGTCTTTTAGATGCTATTGTTTGGAGAGGGAGAATATTAATAATGGATTAGTTTTGATGGTTATCAAGAGATTAGAAAGGACAAAAGCAATTTCATGTATTGGTCTTACTTATATATAATCGACGTATACAATAAATGATAAAGAATTAATACCAATAAAAAATTTTAAACAATGAAGCACTTACGTTTAATTATTTTGTTTCCTTAATGTCCTTAGGCCTTATATACATATATATATATATATATATATATATATATATATATCGTTACATTTTTCTTTAACCTTTCTCATCACTATTTTAAATTATGTTTGAGAGAAAAGCTTACATCGATAAGTAATTCATTGCCCAAGTATGTAAACTTTATGTTAAATGATATAAACATATATATGCATATAAATATATATATAGTTCATACACATGTTATTTATTCTGCTATTTTACAAACTTAAATTAATACCTGTATTTTTTGGAGAATTATATTGTAAAAAGTATACATTCATTCTTATTAGATATATGTAATACACCTAGGACGTCTTGTTAAATTGAGGTTAATCATGTAAACAGAATTCCTACTAGTTAAAAATTTATAGTAACTAAAATGCTATTAGTTTTAAATTAATGATGAACGATACTTACAAAAAGTATTATCATTTTATAAAATCAAAAAAAATTATCTTATATACAATAATATATAGCATTTCTCCTCATCGTACACCAATCTATAATATTTTAATAAACTCCAACATAACTGAAATTTGGTTTATTACAATGCTATATAGTTGAATGTAAAGTCAAAAGTTTTCCATTATATCCTTTAAAACTACTCTTTATGTCGAAATTCAGTTTTCAACAATCATGGAGAACAATCCATCAGTAACTATTTAGTATGAAAAGTACAGTGCATGCAGAACTTGTACATGCACAACACATGATAATTTGAATTACTGAAAAATTTCAAATAATCAATTTATATAGCTTAGGCAGTGAGGAATTTTGATTATGTATTTCATCTTGTCTTCAATTAAATTGGATACATATCTTGGATCATAATATTCCTTTGCATTGAAGGGGTTTACAAGTAGGATTTTCTTCTTATTATTTTATTTCTATCTTTAACACAAGAAAAATATTATTCAGTTGAAGAGTGAACTGATACAAGCATAAAGACAAACAAAAGATCAATAGAAGTTATTTGTTACTTTTATATGTATCTAATATATAGTATACATATCTGACATATTATTCAGACAAAAACAAGAACAATTCTTTTTATTTCATATCTTCGTAATGATTATTATTATTTCTATAGCATATTACCCATTTAAATATTAAGCAAATGATTAATGGTTAACTCATTTAAATATCGATTAGATATCCAGAGAGACAAAATACTATCCATTAAGGATATTCTTTTCCCCTTTTGAACATCAAAAATTATTCAGCCTTAAAGTAACATTATTTGCTAGATTTATTGCAGCAGTAATATATGGTAATTCTATGTATTTCTGTACTTGAAACAATTTATATAGTTACTTGAGTTAAGCAGTTATTGTACTCATGTTTCTACATATCTTCCTTTAAATCGGATACATGTTTCAGATCACATTGTTTTTTTTTTTCAACTGGGAGTATAAAAATCAGATTTCCTTCATGCTGGTCGGTTAACATTTACTGCAAAAGGAAACATTATTGAATTTACGGTTGTGCAGGTATACCCTTATTTAAATAGAAATTATTACCCGGAGAGCATACTTATTTTTTCTTGTTCATGATATGCATATATATATATATATATATATATATATATATATATATATATATATATATATATTAATACTCTTGCTTGAAAAATTCCATTTCATTTTGAGTTTCTTGCTACCAATATCAAAATCAAATTTTAAGCAATAAAAGACTTAAATAAATATTAATGTAAAGAATTATCAGAGCATCAAATGAAATGCTTAATTTCAGGTATTATTTCTTACATAAAACGTAATTAAAGTGAAATACGTAAAACAACTAAAAACATATTTGCGATTTTTGGGAATATCAGGTAATTCGTTGAATTGTACTAAAACAGAGTGTTTGATATATTTGATGTAAATCTATTTAATTTAATAGAATTTGATTTCACTGGCTCGTAGATTGAATTTTAATATAATAAAACAGTGTTTATAAGGTTTAATGTTATGTAGTTCTCTTGAGGCAGAGTATATTCAGTGTATTTTATCCAGTTTTCATTTGTAAGTAAACATTTTAACTTAAAAACTGACTAAAAATTCCTTATTACTTTTAAATTATCAGAATTTATTTCCTTACTTGAACTTGAAACAATAACGAAAGTAAATAAGCAATGAAGTATTTTTTAAAATTTTAATTAGTATATTAAGAAATAACCGAGCCAGCTAAAATTTTATTCTGCATATTAATTGATCCTTGTGTATATGATGTTGTAAAATACAGCTATTAATAAGTATTTGCTAATGTCAGGAAGCCGTAGATTGAAATAACCAACAATATGGAGGAAATATAGGCTCGCAGAGAGATTATTTTCCTTCATTTGAAAGTCTGGCAAAAATCGGCACTGAAATGATGGCTTTATAAAAAAAAAAAAATAGCCCATCGTTTGACACTATTACAAAAAAAAAAAAAAAAAAAAAAAAAAAAAAATCAAATTCACAACGTGTACCTGTAAATGACCCAAGTGGAAGACCATTACTCAGAGGAACGATGCTGCCACAGTGAGGAAAATGGAGGAATTTACCTTTCCTATTGAGGAGAAAAAATCCAAATGATCATGAATGACACTGATCTTAATTACGACAGTGCATGGAAAACTATTCATGACGAACTGCACATGTCATAGGTATCCATATACAAAATTACCCGATTATTTACTATTTTTCAGAATGATATGTCTTGGGGAGATTTTCAATCTTTTAGACCAAGACAAAGATTATTTTTTAATTAACTGGATGAATCTTGGATCTATCAATATGATCCAAAAAGAGGAGTGGAAGCATAGAGACTCACTCCCTGAGAAGGTTTAAGTGTAGAAGTCTGTAGAGAAAGTCGTACTATCTGTTCTTTGGAATGTCGTGAAGTCATCTTGACAGACTATTTGAGTAGGTCAGAACTCATTGGTACTTATTACTGCACACAACAGAACAAAATGTGTGATGCTCTGTTCATGAAATAGTGCTGTATGATCACCAAATGAGTCTGTCTTCTTGTTACATGTATTATTCTGGATGAAGACAATGTAGAGAAGCCTTAAGAATAAAAATAAAAATTTAAGTTTCTGCCTCGATTACTTTTAGTAATAATTCAAACTTTATAATATCTCCTCATACTGGAAAAAAATTGAAGAGAAATAATATTTATGACGAAGGTAAGATATAATTTGCAATTATAATTAATTCATTTTTGCTACCTAAAACTAAATTTTGACTCTTAGTATGAACGTATTCAACATTTCAAATGAATTTATCCAGCATGTATTCATATGAATTATCAATTTGTTTTCAATTATCAGGCTCGAATTACAATTTCTTGGCTGCCTAAGACTACTGAAATTATCATAAAACATTTAATATCTGGATTAATAAGAAAAGGTGATAAAGCTCATAATTAAACCAATGTTATTTTCCTTTTGTGTTTCCTTAAAACATTTTTGTAGCAACGTTGCAACGATGTTGAATCTATCTGTATAACATTTAATTTTAAATTCCATTGCTAATGAGCAAAATTTGACTTCGATAAATCAGTTTCTTAGATTTGGCTGCAATTAGGCAACGAGAGCTACAAGCTCTCGTTGTGGAGGATGAGGTAACATTAATTTTAATCTCAGAAGCTTTCAAAACTTCTGATATAAAAATCAAAGATGCCTGAAAGAGTTTTCACACTTTACAATCCATGACTAAAGATTAATTTTCTATTGTAATTTTTCTTTTTAATTAAGCCAAGTGCTTAGCAATCATGACCTCCATCCATAGTAACTTATGCTTGATGAAGACGAAACATATTAGAATGTTAAAATTAGTTTCAATTTTATAATGTGTAGAAATTCAGATTTGAGCAAAAATAAGTAATAATTAAAATAGATTATTACTTAATGTAATAATCTGAATAATTAATAGTTAACTGAATAATTCGATATGTTTTCTTTTTGAACCATTAAAAAAAAGCATCACCTAAAAATAAGCAGAATTATTTACCAGAAAAGTAACCCCTAGTAGTAACTGGAATTTTCAGTCTAAATGGACAAACTCTAAGTTATACTCGCATAAGATTAGAATATCCTTCTTAAATAAGTTATACAGTCCATTCACCAACACACACACAGCTATCTCCTCTTAAATACATCTTTTATCACCTTTATATATAAAACTTTGAAATGAAATCTTTTTTATCCTTTATATATTAACAAAAAAATTTTAGGAACTGTGAGTTATCTGGAAGAAATAGATTTGCCCGAATAGAGGAATGCCACCTAAGAATGTAAAATAAAAAAATTAAATAAAAGAGAACAAATTTCACAATATGATGTCAATGTCCTTTAAAAAATATAGCATTTTTTCGAAAATAATTTAGTATCATTTGCATGAAAAAACTCTTATTATTTAATTTTGAATTTTTTAACTTATTTCAACGCTTGAAAAATATTTTATTGGAAATGTGACCAACCATTAGCAATCAACAACCACAACATTCAATTGCATCATGAAATAAATCACGGTGGTTAATTTTTAGTATTCACAATTACTTGATTGCATTCATTCTATATAAGTCTTATAAAGTTTATTTTTCATCACCAATAGTTAAAAATATTTAAGCGCTTTACCGACTTTTGAATTATATTACTGTATATTATTTTTTATTCCTCTTTTCAAAATCTTATGATCATTCAATCATTTTTCTCCACTTCAAAACATAAATTTTTGCTTAGTTTGTTTTCTCAATATCACAGCATCATGCTTATAATAAACTTGTAATTCGGAGCTAAAATAAGATGAAGATAACAATTTATCAGCACCTCAGATTTTTTTAAAATCATATTGGCAAACAAATATTTAGTTCATCCCTTCTGCAATGATAAGAAGTCCAGTTAATCCCTCACTACGATCTATTAATAATGAAATTCTTACATGTTTTTTTTTTTTCGTTTTGCAGTTAAGAGGTTATGAATACATTGAAATGAATTTTGATTTCTCTATTGGCTTTAATTCGTATAGATTTAATTAGAAAGCTCGGATAATTTTCTTCTTCATTCTATTGGTCAATGGATGTCGAATAAATTTAAAATTTTAAAAATTATCCGCAAACATACAATGCAATTACTAAGTATTTTATGCTATTATATTTTAAATGTATGTGCAACTTATTTCAATAAATAAAATTTAAAATAAAATGATTTAATAAATGTATGTATCCTTAACACTGAATTTTTATTTTGTCCACGTAATTTATTAGTGATTATTTCCTGAAAAGTTTATTTTATATATGTTTAAAATTCTAAGATATTGATAATCAAAAGGAAAATAGTGTCCTCTTTGCAACAAAATAACAACATTACTATGGCAAATTTTATATATCTCTTACATGCAGTAATGTATAATAAAGGAATACAAGAATTTTATATTGTTCAGCTAGCAGATATTTTAGCGTTTAAGTAATATGTAGAGGGAATTCGTATTTCATAAAGAGTATTTGACGTCATAGTAAAACGTCGTTGAAAGACAAAAATTCGAATATCAGTCGAAAATCGATTTATGTGTTTTTAATGTTTCTGAAATATCATTCAACCGGCAAAAAATGTTAAGTCTCTGAGCGTCGTTATTCAGATATCGAAAGGCATGGGATTTGAGTAGAAATTTTTTCAGAATACTTCGATATATTTTTCAAAAGGAAAGGATAAAATGAGGAGGAAGTAGTGTTCAGGGCAGGATCGTTTTTAACAGCCATCAGATATTTCAAATGCGGACGCTGGTGTGGTTGGAAAATCATTTTTTCTGTATATTTGATTTCCCAGATACGCCTCAGTCTATTACTTACAGAAGATGCTTTTACTCAACTGCATTTTTATGCAACATAAGTCTCTAACATAGATAAATAGAAATTCGCTTTATTTGTGGGTATTTTTTTAAAAAAAAAACAGCAGCAAAAATGTTGCATCATACTACTCTCTTTCTAACATAAATTATAATTTTATATTGAACGAATATTATAAATTATTCCCGCAATTTTTTTTTTCCATTTGTATTATTTTTATTTTGTTATTTGCCTTATTATAGTAATTGTATTTAAAAAATATATATATCCATATTTATTCAATGTGAATTGTCGTAAGCAATTAAATGTTACTCTAAAGCACAGAAATTAGTTATTTTTTAACTTGTTGGTTATTTCAATAATAAGTTTTCTATTATTTTAACACCTGTAATTTTGAAAAAAATGGCGTAACTTGTTATCAAATTTGCATTCAACATTTCTTTTTAATTCTTCAATATTAATAAATTTAAGGGGAATTTTATTCATGGGTACTTTATTTATTAACCACATTATTGCAAAACGTTACAATATTTATAATAACTTTTAAAACTTTTTTTACTTACTATATATGATAATGTTTTACAGCAGTTAAAAATATGTGAAAATACGTAAAATAGTGTGTCGAAATTTAATATTCTTAAAAAGGTCAACAAATTAAAAATAATTTATTTTTATTATTATCAATTGCATAAATACAAAGCTCAATAATAATTTGATATGTTCTTTTACTTATTTACATTCAAAAATATATGATTATATGCTTTCCAGTGACTGAAATCATTTTTAAGTTATCAATTCTATTAGCTTCTGTTACAAATGCCCATATATATAAGAAAATAATTCAACTGTATTACGTTACTAATATTTTAAATTCAGACCTTGTATTGTAAAAAAGAGCTTAGAACAATTTGTGACACAATGTGTGTTTTAATATTTCTTATAAAAGTCTTAGACATATTTCAGTAAATACACTAATTCATTAGTAAATACACTATAAATATACTCAATTTAGATATTCATTCTTCAAATTTCATTTTTAAACGAGGAAATAAAATTTTGAATAGTTGTCAAATTACAAACAAATCAAATTAGAGGATACAGGTTGGAAAAAAATATAAATTAAGATACGAATAACAAAAATTTGCAGTAATGAATAATTTTAAACACCTTGGTCTACTCTAATTTGGCAAAAAATTAATTTACTTTAATTTAGTTCTTGTTCTTTCAGTAAATTAGCATTATTTTTGTAAGTTAATTTTTCCTTTCAATGTAATTTTGCAATATTGCATGAAACATAAAAACTTTTAAAGATAAATTAATGTTTACATGGAATATTTATCGAGCAAAATTTAAGTAAATATGTTTTAAGTAACAAAAAAAGCTTTATTATAAGCAAGGTAACTTTTAAAATCCTCTAAAACCTTCGCAAAGACTAACATTATATTTATGTAAAGACATGAGTTCTAAGGTGTACTGGCCGTTCTACTTTTCTAAAGATGAAAATTCACTAGCGAAAATCCGAACATTTATATTTGCATTTCTTTTCTGGAAAGTATAAGGCTGTCTTTTTTTGTCTGAAATCTCCCTCATAACAGAAGAAAATAAGACCAAAGAATTCAATGTGGAAAAATAGTAGCTCAGGTGCAAAATAAAAGCAGAAGTGGTATTCTTCCTTCAATGAAAAAGGATGAAAAAGAAAAACCTTAAGCCAACTCACAAGAGGAAAATAAAAAAATGCACTTTTCTAAAATATATATTTATACGGTAAAAAGAAAAACAAACATGAAAACAACCAGAAAAAGTATTCTAAATCCCTTCCACCGAAAATAACAACAGAAGTAAAGAACGCGAAAAGAACACAGCGCACACTGCCAGGCTGAAAACAAACAACGAAAATCTTATCTTCCTCAGTCATCAAGCTACACATGATTCTTCCATTTCTGTCATTCGTCATTGCAAAATAAAACTGCCAACTCTGCCATTTCTTTCTGGGGTTTTATTTTGTCGTTCTGGTTGTAACTTGCATACCAAACGACCTTACGCATTCAGGTGGTCGCCATCTTTACTGATTCTCCACGGTTCTGTATGCACACGTTCTTTCGAATATACTAACGAACCGTACTATAGGGGTAAATAGAACGCTTGGCTGCGTATAACGATTGGGATGTCATACGTAATATGAAGGTTCAGCTTTACCATCTTCAGGGCTTTTTTATTGACTCCGAGATTTTGATTTTTCATGCGAATTTTTCTGGAGTTTGAGCTTGTGATTTGATTTCTTTTTCTGCTCTCTTCACTTTCTCAAGAAATATTAGAAATTATTTCTGTAAATATTTCGTGGGTAGTGTAAGGGAGAAAAACTTCAAAACTTTTCTTCGGTTTTATTTGATGTAGATATAAATTTCAGTTCCAATGCTTGCCTCTTCATTATTGCCAAAATATATTTAAATATTTTTGTTATTCTACTTTTAGATATAAATTATTTTTTTTCTCATTGCCTTCAATAAACCTTAAAATCGTAATTGGACACAATATATATATAATTCAGAAACATGCGCAATATTCTTAAAGAGATATACAGAGTGTTTATAGAAATTTTATTTTTATTCGATTACTAAAAAATATAGTCTAGGGTTTCTTTTTTCTTTTCTTTTTTTTTTTTTTTTTAATTTTGTTTCAGAAAAATAGCATTCAAAAATTTTAATATTATTTGTTACTTTTTTCATTTTAAATAAAAACTAATTTTGTTCAATATAAAAAAAGTATTTTAATTTGTAATATCTTAACAAAATACATTTTTGATAAGTTTACAATTAAAATTTCACGGCGTTGTATCAGTGTCAAAATCCTAAATACCAATAATTCCTGTTAAAGAAAAAAACTAAGGCAATCTATGTAGAATTGATTTAAATGTAACTTTAGTAGTTGTTAAATTTATTACCACAAAACGTTTTATATAGTCAAAAAAATAAGAACCTTTAACAATTAATGAAATCAACTTTGTTGTAAAATTAATTTACTTGTTTCCCTCTTCTTTAGAATATTATATCTCGAAATAAAACTCTCATCAAAAACATTTTTTGTACATACAAGCATTTCTAGAAAATAAGAAATACTCAAAAAATAATTTAAAGTGCAAGACAAATCAAATGGAAATTTTTAAGGATTTGAATTTACTTATATACTTGAATTTTGTATTAACTTAGCTCCTAATGGGTGAGTTCAAGAAAATAAATTTCCTCCTCCAGATTTAAGTTTTCCTAGAAAAGCACGAATCGTTGTTGTAGTTAAGAAAATATTTTCTATAAAATATTTTTGCTTAGGGTTTCTTAAAATTACTTGGTTTTATAGACCAATGAGCACATAATTAAGCGGAAAATTTAAATTTAATTAAATTTGTGTTTGTATTTATCACAAATTATTTATCTCTTGAATATTTTATCCAATAATAATTACAGTATCATTCCATACTAAGTGTTATATTACCTTGAATGTTATTTCAAAATATATTTAGAATATGATTTTCACAATGAATCTAATTATATTTTCCTCCAATTAATGGAGAACAAATTATTTTATAAATTTGTTTGTTAATCATTATTTTGAAATTCCATAGCATAATGTATATGAAACCAGCACCTTCTTTAAAATCCTATAACGATTATTTAAGCAAAATAATTGGTATTCTTATACTAATGGATAGATTTTAAGGATTTAAATAAATGTTATGAGTAATTTAAATTCAATAATTGAGTTAATACACTGAATTTCGATTAAAATTTTAATAGTGATTTAGTGTAAAAAAGTAAAGATTAGATAGGAAATAGTAGTAAATTTAATATTTAAAATAAGAAATATATTTTCCAAATTTATATTATTTAATTGTTAGTGATTTTTTATTGTTTTTTTTTTCCTTTTACATTTTCTCAAAATAGATTTCACTCAGTTTATGTAGAAATAGACCGTTTTATTATTTACGTTTCATTTCTTTAGTTTCGCTTAAAAATTTCGTCAATATACGCATTTAATCATTACAGCATATTTTTCTTTTTATTAAAATACGAGCACAGTAGCCTTATGTCATAGCCATGAACATATAGCACGAGTTATTTTCGTCAAGTCAGGTTTTTAATCCTGATACCAATGAAGATCCATCGTGTAGCGAATATGGAGAAAGTTGAATCTCTCGATATTATAAAGCCTCACTTTACGATGATATAGAAATTAGGAAAGTAAGGTGCAAACATTGTAGTATGTGATTTTCGCTAATTGGCTTTCATTTTCAATTTCACTAATTTACGAAGTTTTTCATCTACATCTATAGTGTAACTTCATAATATGATGTTCATATGAAATCAATAAATTTAGATTAACATTAGTTTTGAGTTTCCAATTTTTGAAATGATCGTTCTTGAACAATTTAAAATTACATTTGTATCCAAAAGTTAAGCACTTTTGGTAATTGTGTAAGTAGTGTAGAAAACCTAAGTTTCGTCTGGATTGCCGAAAACATGATATGCGAATGTAAAAGGCTTAAAAAATATGAATGCTGTGCGAAAGGAACATAATAATCACTTTTCCCCCCAAAGAACGAATTCGAAAGGAAACTATCCATTAGAGGAATACACATTTAAGTGAAAAAATAAATGAAATAGAAAAAGATGACGTTGCAGTTTAATAAGATTTAGTGATCATCTCTGACAACCAGTCATTCTATACAGTGATTTCCCATACTGGCTTGACAATGCGCAAGTCTTGTTAGCTCAGAGTATTTCGAAGAACTTTTATCAATTCTGGAATGGAGCTTGGTAACTGCAGTAGGGTATCAAGTTGTCTTCTGAGCATACCCCATACTAGCTTGATAGAATTCAAATAAGGTGAGTGAGCAGGATATGATAATTGATGCATATTTACAGTGCAAGGAAATCGTCGATTTAGGCTCGAACGGCAACAAGAGCGCAATCAATCACACACACAATCAAGAATGAAGCACAGTCAAATCCGCAAACACCTCGAAAAAGGCAAACACATGGCTTAAGAACTTCATCTATGTATGTCTTAACAGTCACAGAAATCAGTCTACAAGAAATAGAGTTCTTTTCGATCGTCTAGCATTATACGCGAACACATTATGATTCCCCTTCATATTTTCCATGCTGTTTTGTGAATGAAAACCTGTAAACTAATTCCACATTCTCACTATATTGTTAGCCGATGAAAATCAGTGTTCAGACTAAAGAATGATTCATTATGGAATATCATATTGGCTCACATTACTGACTCCGCTGATATTCTAAATTCCAGTTTAATCGAACTTTTTTATGCGTAGATGGGAAAGAAATGCAAACGGGTGATCGTCTGACATAGAGAAAAATGTGATTAATTCACCTGTGAACAATTTGTCTGAAACCTCGTACTTTTTGGTGGCTGTGAGCGCTGCACTTAGTTTTCTGGCACAACTGACCTAAAGGTGTAACAGTTATTGCCAGATATTAGTCTTGGCGAAAGGTTGTGGCTCTTGATTGACCTAGTACTAGTAGTCGGTTAATATTTTCTGCTCTTTGAAACATGATGACACATTGTTGAGATGACACATTCAGAATTCCAGCTATTTCGGTTTACTATCATTTTTACACTTGCATTCTTATAATTCTTTCTTTCGAAAACATGGCCGGTTTATCGTCTATGTACCACCATTTGTTCTGCTTAATCGTTAACAACATTCCTTCACTCATTAACTTAAATCTTGTAAAAAAAACCACCCCCACCAGCCGGGGTTTTTCCCCCCCCCCCCCCCCCCCGCGTATGTATTTTACGCATGAAGACGTCGATTGAAGACAAGTTTAACTTTAAAAAGTTGAAATTATTCTGAATAATTTTTTTACTATCTACTCTCTTTGTTTCACGTTTCATGAATTATTTTAAATGTATGTTTAACTGGAGTAAAAACACCAGTGTAGTTTTGTTCCATTATTGCAAGTCTTTCTGTAAATAAAAATAATTTTTAATCTCTTGTGAGCTTAATTTTCCAACAATGCTTCCTAGTTATACTGGTATTATGCGTAATACAACGAAATTCATCAGACAAGCATTATTTTTACACCTTAAGGTAAGTCTCATTTATGCAATTGAAAACTCATTCGTGTAAATATCTGTAACATCAAAAAATTCACACTTAACAAATAGAACTTCTAGAAGAGATAAAAGTATCAGTAATTATGAAATGTGAAATACTTTCTTCGAAAGCAAATATGAAGAAGATTATTTCATCTTCACAAAACGGTAGTTTTCAAGAATATGAATTTATGTCGATTTAAATTTTTGATATGTATCTAATCATAGTTATTATTTCTACTTCGAGGTTTTTGTTTCAGGCTGAAAATTTATTTTCGAAAGAAGAATGAAGTTAATTTTTCCCCCATATTTGTGTTACTTCATAGTACTTCTACTAATATTTAATTATTTATTGAATGAAAGAGGGAAACAATGCTCAATAAAATATTTTTGTTACTGCGAGTAAACAAAAACCATATGAAATTCATAAATTAGTATTTAGTAAATATATAATAAAACTTTTCCGTCATATACAAATTTGAAAATTTAACTCTGCTTATTGTTATATTCTAGAATATATTTCTCTTAATCTTGAAATCCATCAATTCATTGGATTGAAAGTTAATACAGTTATATCACATTCTTTTCTAAGTAAATTGCTTTTTTGAGTGTTTTATATGGACTAAATATTATTTGGTTGTCATTATTTAACCGAACATATTCAATCATTACTATCCGTTAATCAAGGATTGTATTTCACAGATATTCAGATGAAATATATAGGAACATTAATATAAAACTACGTTTGTATACATTCCAATTATTGAATTTAACAACCATTCTGAAGAAACATTTCTGTATGTTAGTGTACATATTCGAATTATTTATTCAATATTAAGATATGGCAACAATTATAAGCATTTTTTCAATTATTAATATCAGAGAAAAATTGATTATAGTAACGTTAAATATTTTTCATGAATTTAAACATTTTATTTAATAAATGAGATACTAATGCATGACATGGCATATTTAATTTAGAACGGTAACTGAAAAAAATAATAATCAATTACTTATTCTTAGTTTTTATTTGATACAGAAATTAACTGCTTCTAACATAAAAAAATAAGCCTCCAATACGCAACATAAAATATTTCATTTAAATGATAATTCAAGAAAACAATCAACTGTTTAATCTAATGATTATATATCATAAAGAAAATAAATGAAAAATTCATGATATAACTATTTTTCTCGAAGTTAATTATATTTAAACTATATCTCATCAAATAAAATATATTGTGACAGAGGCACTTACGGAATTTCACTTTCACCGTAAAGTGCTCTTAAATCAAATTCACATCTTACGAACTCCAGTAATGTGATAAATGTAGGCTTTTCGTGTAAATTCGCAGGGACATAGGTCCCGTGACCTAAACGATAATACATTGTCCAATAGTCGATAGCTCGACGAAACGAATCAATAGTTTCTACGTGAGTTAGCCACGTACTAGAATAGTCTCCTTATCAAAATCGCCTTAGATCTATCAGTATAACAAAGAAACAAACTTTTATTTCTCTTTCCTTTTTCCTCTTTTTAGGAAGAGACATTTTTTAGGATTCCTGCTGTTTCTCCAGGCACAGAAGAGGTTCAAAATCAGAGTGAATGGCTTTTTTTATGTCCTTTGTCTGTTCAAAAAACCTTTCTTAAAACGTAAATTTTTTCAAAAAATGAATAACTATTTTCTGTTAATATTTTTAAAATTTTGTATCACTAAGCCAACTTATATTTCGGGATTTCTTTTATATACTATTCACACTATTTTGCTACTGCACTGTTTTCTAAATAATAGATTTATATATATATATATATAATTATGTGTGTGTGTTTCTTTTTAATTTGAATAAATCATATTTATCCTAATCAAAGAAATATACAAGTAAAAAAAAGTATATTTTCTTTTTAATGTTGAATTTTTGTAAAGACTAAGACTGTTAATGTAAACTACCAGAATAAATGTCAGAGAAAATATTTAGTAGTAAAAGAAGTGATTCACTTTTTCTTATAAATCAGAATTTTTTAAGCTTTAATTGGCTCATTTCAATGGATTTACCATGCAAAAAATATTTTAAGAAGATAAATGTTAAGAAATGTTATAACAGTGGAAATCAAAATTTAATTTTAGATCATCTACGTAATGGCAGACAATTAACAGGAAGATTGCTAAATAATATTTTACAAATGAAGCAGTAGTAATAATATTTACAAGAAAAAATATAAAAACTGCATTAAAAAAATAACACAATAGATACAATTTCAGCTTATTTTCAAAGGGTTAATGTTAAAAATAATGGTAAAAGGTGTTAACGTTCTGTATAGAAACCAAAATATTCAATAGCGTTTTACAATTTCTACTACTTCTCATTTAAGTAAGGCTAAGTGCATTAATAAAAAAAAATATTACTAATTAATTTTTTGTTTGATTTTGATAATTTAATACGTAAAATGTGCAATATCTATTGACTTATTGTTGCAAGCTATCAGCATTTCTTATAAATCGAAGGATGTATGTATAATGAACTTTGAATGTTATGTAGATGCCAGTATTCAAAATCATATTGTAAATATGGTTTTATGCATTATCAAATGTCTCTGCTCATTACATTAAGTCATTAAATTATGCTTGGTTTCAAGTATTAATCTGAAAATAATGAAATCGATAATTGTTAGATTTAATCAAATATAAAATGTTAAAAATTGCAATCTAAAACGTTCATCATAGTAAATTTGAACTAATCTCAATATATATATATATACATATAAGCTGCACTATTATCGTTTCAAATGGGTAATTATTTTCTTCCCCAATGTCCAATGTATAAATATCATTCTTCATAAAAACTTTAATATAATTGTAGAAGAAAAACGCAGCAAAGTATCTAATACCTTTATTATCATTTACTTGACATCAAGCAATGGCTTTGATGTAGAAACAATTTAAAAATTCAAAAATTTTATTTTTTATTTTTTCATGCATTATCTTTTTCATTAAAAAAACTTTGATACATCTTATGTGAAATTTAACATATGAAATGCATATTACCCAAAGCGTGCAGTTAATATGCATTCCTTATTCAATTTTGAAACTCATAAATCATATTTATTTAAATTTCGTGATACATTAACCACTTCAATTCTTCCTATAGTTATCTGAAAACATGCTTTTTTCATATGTCTCTTCATAAATCCACAATAAGAAAAAAGGAGAGAGAGAGAAAAAAAAGTGTTCAAGGAACTATTACATGAAATACAAATTTCTGAAAGATTTGGTACTCTTTTCCAGAATCACGTGATTGACAGCTCAATTTTACAAAGCACGGCTATTACGAAAAGTAAAATATTAATACCGCATATGTGTTTTTCCTACAGTTATTTAAAGTATTTAAAGTAATATTTCTTGTACATACAAGCATGCAGGCTTAAAGAATCTCTCTTTCAAATTAAAAAAAAACAGTTTACATATTGTTTTAGCATTTATATATTATTTATTCATTTCTATGCATTTCTATTCCTTTTTTGATTGCATTTTATTCGTGTTCAGAAATGATGGATGAGATTTTATTCCATTGGAAAATAATCTTATTTTGTTAATATTTATTATGGTTTAGAATCCAGTAATTCTCGAAGTTTCTACTTACTCTTATATTCGGTTACGTTAATGCATCTACTGGAAAAGTATGTCAAAATATTTCATTGTTAAATACTTAGAGCTTTTGCTTTCGGCTTATTTCTCCCATTGATTTATTGACTGCTTTAAAATATCATTTTCTAAAAAAGTATTTAAAATTTTAAATAACATTTCTACGTTTCGAAACTGCTTTATAAAAATGGCTTGAAGTTTACTTATTAAACCTAAGCTTACAAAAATTAAATGTACTCAGTTATTTGATGCATAAATTTCCATATCTAAATAAAACTATTTTCATTTCCACCCTTCTAAAAATGAAATGTGCTCTTAATTATTTCGTAGTTTTTGATCTGAGTTAATTTATTTTCAATGATAAGTTGGTTCTGAATGCATATTTAATTCGAATGGAGTGTTTTTTCCTAGAGTTTGGTTTGAATCGACTGCAAATTCTTTACATTTCCATGCTAAGAATCTATTCAGAATCTTCTACCCAAAGAAAGTTTTTAATGTGTAATTTAGGAAAGGGTTTTTTTTTTTTTTAAAAAAAAAGGAGCAGAGAGTAGATTCCTACTTAATCAATTGTTGTTGTTGAACACGAGCCAAATAAGGTTTGCTCATGAAAGAAAAAAAGAAAAATACTAAAAAAAATGTGCAGTATTTCTTTTTTAAAAAATAAAGGGCAATATTATTAAAATACAGTTATTTTTCATTAGCTTTTAATTTCTTTCCTAATGAAGTAATAAAATTTTATTGAATTTTTAATTACATACAGCATTATCTGTGGTTTGCATTAATTTTTTTTTATTAATTGAAAAAAGAATGTAATAATTTTAGACGTTTATACATTTTGACTTCTCTTAAAATCTTCCTTTTATTGGTTGGACCAATGTTCAACTAGTACTCACCGATTTTTCTTCTATATTGCAAGAAAATAAATTCTCCAACTTACTACAAATTTACTTGTAACGTTTGGATCAAACAGTTATCTACAATTATATATATTATACACTAAACATATATATACTATTGTAATATATATGTTTCATGTAGAACATGATATAAAAACACATGTTTGGGCCGAACATGTATATAAATCGTTCTACTATTAGCATTAATTTTCTTTTGATTTTATTGAAATATTCAGGTATTAATTCCCAGCTAAATAAGAAAGGGGAAGGTAAGCATACTGCAACTCAAGACCAAGCCAGTTATTTTGCTATAATATTGAATTGGGTGTTTCGAAAGTTATGATATCCATTTTGGAACTTTTAACTTACCTTTTGGTTATCTTATAATGTGGAATAATTTTAATATTCTCCCTAATGATTAAGATTTTCTGTTTATTAAAATAGCTTTAATATAATGAAAGCTATTAGCAGAGTATTATTAATTGTACATATAAAGTATAACAAAAGAATGTCATGGTTAACCTTTCAAGTATGTTTACAGTGTGCAGATTTTAATATCCAGAGAAGAGCCTGTCACAAATAACAGCTCCAATTTGGATGGACATCGAGTTGAACAGAGCTTGGATAATAAATACAGACACATCATTGCTAGCGGCATCAAATTATCATACTTTTTCTATTACCTAAAAAGAAATTTTTACTGCGTTTCGGTTTTAGCATCTTCACTAAACTTAATTATTAAGTTTGAATTATTTCTGTATATTACAAAATTACTATTTTCATTATATATATATATATATATATATATATATATATATATATATATATATCTGTGTGTGTGTGTATATATATATATATATATGTGTGTGTGTGCATATATATATATATATATATACATATATGCACATATATGTTTGTATATATATACAATAGTATCTCTTGTAAATTACAACTCCATATAAGGGACAAAATGTCTGGTACGGTGGGTGCCCCTTATTAGGAGGAACTACTTTGTGTATATGAATATATGCGTGAGTGTAAATAAAAGTAATATTTCTGTAATATAAAAAAAAATATTTTTGTGTGTATGAAATAATTTTTAAAAAAATATGCTAACAATAACAACTAAATGGAAATACTTAAAATCAAATATTCTAAGTGCAAAAACCTAGGAAAAAAATTACACGTACAAAACAATTAGGAAAGAGAATTATTACATTAAAGAATACATGAAAAAATTAGTAAGAAAATAAAAACATCAAAATAAAAAAAGCACAATAATAGTATAAAAAATATGTGTGTGTTTGTGTAAACAAGATATATATATATATATATATAGATAGATAGATATATTTTATAAACATTTCAACAATATTTAAAACAAAAACAACTGAGGAAAAAAAAAACTTAATAGTTACAGGAATAAATAAAAACCAATTTACCAAAATATTTATGCAAAATGAACAAAAAATATTTAAAATCTAAAAATTCTAAAATACAAAGTCCTAACATCCAAAAATACAAAACAATTTAAGAATCAAAGAATTTTGAAGAAATCTGAATGATAGAAAAGAAAAATTTAGAAAAATGGAAATAATGTCATTAATACTTTTCTTTACTTTGGAATTAAAAAATATACTTTCTAACTGAGAGAGGAGAGAAGAGATATAAGAGAGATATATATGATATATGGATGTCCTTATGTCTGACGTCATGTAGGATGTCCCTTATAATTTCAACACGATATACTCTTTAATCTGGCTTATTCATTTTACGTATTCAAGTAGAAGCTTTTTTTCTTATTTTCTCAGAAAAGACCAATAACTAAAGACGTGTTGTTTAGAGGAAATGATGCACATTAAATCTATCGAGGTCAAAAATCCTTTAGTGGGCATGATGTGCAAGTTTGGAAAGGGAATTGCCAGTTCAGGTGTCGTCTTCGTAATATGACCGAGGCTCAAAATTACGAAGTCCGCCGCCAGTGGCAGAAAGAGTGCAGTTAAAAAACTAAACTAAGAGTGCAGTTAAAAAAACTAAACTAAGAGTGCAGTTAAAAAACTATTTATAATTTCTCAGCAATTATCATCCACTTTAAAATCCCAAGTCAGTTTCATTTCCTTTTATGTTAACAGTCCTAACTATTTTGCGAGTCAACTTCTTATCGAATTCTAAAACTAAAGGTAATTATATATATATATATATATTTCAACAAATTCCATTTTCTAAATTTATTAATTTGGTTATAATGTTTTAAAAATAACCTCTGTAGCAACTTTTCTAGAAAGCTTTATTTTTTTAAATGCATATTTACCACTTACTTATATCATTCTTTATTTATAAAAAAATTTTACCAATTATAAGTTGTTCAAAAGAAACATAACTTTTGACACATTTGTTGTAGTTTTAATTGTAATGTAATTTTTTTCTTTGTAAGAAGTATTAATATCTAGTAATTTCATCAAAATACTATAGAATAATTTCGTTTCTGCGTATCACAAAATATTTATTAAAGATCTTTAGTTCACTATCTAATATTTGTATACATTATTTTATTTTTATATTTGATACTTTGAAAATTTATTTTCTAAGCAAATTGGATTATTGGATCCTATTTCAGGGATATAACTTTTTCTCTTTACAATATATTTCTTAAAGATATGCTATCAAACAAACAAGTAACTTATTAGAATGTTCATTTATAAGCAGAGAGTGAAAACACACACAAATTAAATGTGGTTTTTTTTCTTCTTTGCGTTTAGAGTTTACTTGTCATAAATGTGCTTTTAGAACATCTATGTACTTAGAGAATACGCTTACTGCAAACATTTTTTAGAAAATCAACTCCATAAAATGAATTTATATTATTACCAGGTTTCATATTAATATATTTGTAGCAAAATGTGTCATATTCTTCTCATTCGAGGAAATAATAAGCCAAATGAAAAATGCATCCATTGCGATTAATGTAGTTATCAAACCATTGACAAACTCCTGAAAAATAACATGCCTGAATCTTAATATTTTTATTTACTGCAATGAATAACAGGAGGTTTGAAATATATCATATTTTATGCGCGCTCAATTTAAAGGGAGAAATATAGTTTGTAAAATATACAGCAGTCAGCAGTATTGCAAAAAGGGTTCTACACTGAAATTTATATCGATTGTACTCTCTGCAACTTCGAGATTTTGAGGTAAAATTTTCGAGCTGGGTAAGATGAAAAAAAGCTTCTTTCTCTTTCCCTTAAAAGATAAATGGACCAAATCTAAGGATTTCTTTTGAGAGCGGTTGTGGTTACCGATGGTGATTCCCTAGTCCCTAGGTGTTTGAAATTTATAGCTTTAGAGACGGCTAGGTCTCCGACAGAATTTCCATTGTTACAGGAAGCATTTGATGTGTCTAATAAACTTTTGGTTTCTTGAGAATTGAAGAAAGGGATTTGTAGAGTTTGAAAGCTGACTCAGGAATTTGTTGGTCGTTACTTGAAAGGAATTCTAGATCATTCAAATGAATAAAAAAAATGAAAAAAAAAATACTTTATCTACAGTTCTGTGAGTGCATCGCTAACGTATGCTAGGCATTAATATTAATACATTTAAAACAATTTACTGTATTACTAAATAGTAATGATTAATTATTTCTATTCAATAGATATTTTATACTGATTTATTTCAAAGCTTTAATGATACTTAATTGTTCAACTATTTAAATTTAAATGAATTTTTCTCAAATAATATATTATTATGTAATTTTACTACTGTTTCTTTTTCAGTGACATATGTAATAGAAATACAGCTGTGTTGAGTTTTTCTACATTGCATTTTTTTTAACTTTATTTCTCTAAATGAAAATTAAAACAAAGCTTTCTAACGCTTAAAAGCATTTTTTACGATTACATGTTAATCATTTGTATCTAAAGGAGAGAAGGGGAAATCAAAACAACTTTATTACAACAACGAGTCAAAATAAGAGTTTACATTTTATAGGAAATAATAAGTCTGTTCTAGCCCAGTTGGAATTAGCTAGACTTTGGTATGTAAATAAATCGAGTCTATTCCATCAAGCACTACATGTCGAGTAAAGGAGATATGAGAGATAATAATCATTGGGCTTTCATTGCTATTCCGTAATACAACTGTAAGGCTACAGTAATAAAAGTGCATTTATTAACATACATATCATGTTCATTGAATTAATGAAAGTATAAGGGATTAGAAAATTAAATAATTTGTAAAGCAATTTTATATTTTGAAAAATTCAATTTTCTTACGATAAACGAACTCCAAATTTCATAATTTGTTTGGAAGAAATCAGTATTCGATTTTGACCTTTTCTAATAAAGCAGAATTCGAATGGAATTTTTAGATTAAAATACTGTTCCCGTTTGGTTTCTAGTAAAGTTAGAAATAAAACTGAACACAGCCAAACATGAGAAGTAAATTGATTTTTAGACGAAGAATGGCAAGATTAAAGTGGATGTTTCGGTTTCTATTTACTCTTATACAGTAAAATTTCATTAGTAGGAAAATATATAACGACTGCCTTTCACTACTTTGCTTTTGCGCCATATCTTAACAAAAAATTAAGAAATAATGATTAAACTCCAATTAATAACATGCAAGAAGAAACCAAAATTCTCTGTTATTAGACAATGATGGATAATTATATCTGTTCTCCCTCAAATCCCGAATTAACTTTACAATTCTAAATTAGGAAAAACTAATAAATTCTTAGCTTACCAATTCGCATGCAAATACAATCACTTCACATTTATTTGAATCTTCTCCTAATACTTCTATAAATTCCTTTTTAATCCACAAAATTAATATGAGAGTTTCAATCCCACTAAAAATTATCTGTCAGGATGTCGTTACCTCTATTCGTTATTTCTAGTCGATAGTTTTTTTAATATATCTTATTATCTCTAAATCCATTCAATTAACTTCCATCTTCGTCTAATTTATCTCATAAAGTTTCAGTTTGTTTGAAAATAGATTGTAATTTTATGCAATTCAAATTGATATTAAGTCCTCGAGATTCGAGAAGAGAAACTCGTGAATATCCCAACGTCACAGAAGGAAATTCTAAATTGATATGTTCTTCCACTATTTGTACCACGCTCAAAAATTTGAATAACAATCAAATGATAAGAATTGTGTATGGTCTGGTAGTACTTTTGTGAACAGAAGCATCTACTATTCAATTCAACAGGTCTTTAATTCAGTCAAAGCTCAACCCGATCCTAGAGGCTTGTACTGTTCCAGGATTGCTTCCATCAGTCAGTTGCCCCATCACTAGTCAATATTTAAATAGTCACTAATTAATAGTCAAACGAATAGAAAGTCAATCAATGGAAGCGAACAAATTGTTTTATTTAAAAATACTTCGGATATTCAATAATTTAAAACTAAATTATTATTTATAGAGATAAAGTCCTTGCATACTTTCGAATCTAAAATTAAATATCATAATTATTAGCTTAATAATTGCTGACATATAGTGTCCGAGTCATTAGTAATACTTGGAAGGACAGTCAGACTCACTGACTGTACTCAGATACTCACTAACTTCGAATTCTAGTTATCGGTACTCTTATCAATGGAAGTACGAGACTAATTGCTTCGTAGATAATTTTCGATCACGCTCTTTTACTACTAATACTCACTATTAAATTCTTCTTAGTTTTATAAATAATGTTTCAATCCTATTCAGTACACTCTAGCACTTCTATTCAATTTACATATGTCACGGTAAGAAGTATACCAGAAGAGGTTATCAATACAATTAATGCTTAATGGAAGTCCAAAGATTTAGTTAAAGGGAAATATGTGAGAAAGCGATGATTGCGATTAGGATCATTATTTTGATAATCATTAAAAAAGAATTAAACAGTTGCAAATAGGAAAACTGAAAGAATAACACACAATTCCTCTTGATTTTAAATATTTAAAGTAACGGCGATTTGTTTAATTTGCATTTTTAACAGTTAAAGACATTTTTAAACTTTCAGTTTTCATCTGTCTTATCAAAACTATTCCTTTTTAAATATTTACTTAATTATTTTGAAATTTAGGTCAGTAAATTTATAGGGATTACGAGAGAATATAGACAATGTTTTGTATGAATGTGCTCTCAAAATATATTGAAAATAATTTTTTATATATTATGAAGGTTATTTTTAATATAAAACCTTTATAAATAACGAAAATAATAAGTTACTTTTTTTTGTCTCACAGAGCACCTGTTTTGTTAATATTCTAAATAAAAGAATGTAACTATATGTGATAAATTATTCCTTATTCGGGTAATTGAGTAATACGTTTAAATTTTTTAAAATTGAAAAATAAATATTATTTTTTCATGTATTTTATAATCCAGTTAACAAAGAGAATTGTTATAATATAATAACATCTGGATTTTTAAGCAATTATTGCTTGAGAATCAGTTACCTTAATCTAGGAGCTTAATTAGATTATATATAACTTGTTGAAATAATATTTGTAACTTTTAATTATGATTACAAGCACGAAATTTCTGTGTAGATAACTTTAAAGTATAAAAATATTCTTCTATGTATAATAATCTACAAATAACCTAAATCCCAGCCATCCATTATCGCAGAGCGTCAACCATTAAGATAAGAACATTTTAATTTCTGCTTAAGCCACAGAATCGTAATGCATAAGATTTTCAGATCTAGATGTCATTAATACTGTCCTAGTCAGAAATGACCAAACTCACAGCTCACACCAACAACACAGCAATCAATCTTACTAATGCGAAGATAACAAGCTACTGACCATTCTCATCTCTCTTCCTGACTCGTAACATCTCCAGGTTTTATCCTTACCCTACAAACTCAATCCTCTTCATAACGTTGGAAGCCGTATCGTCACTCTCTTTTCCTGGTTCTAGTGTCAAGCAGTTTGCAAGTTGTTAAGTAATTGAGATTATGCTCTTCACCTATTCCAGTTCGCTTGGCTGTAATAAACAACTTTTCGTTGATTACCAACGCGAGTTTCACTGAAGCTTATTAATTATTCCGTATTTCATTACATAGCTTTCTTAATGAACGCTGCTTGCATGATGGGAAAGTCTCATTACAGAAGACTGAATTCTTTGATGGAATAGAGTTAGGTGGAAAAATTAGGATTACGTAAGTTTCGGTTTTTGAAAGAAACTATAACGGTCTTGGGGAAATTAATAATTGAAAATGTAAAATTTTAGTCATATTAATAGATAAATTTTATAAAGGCAAATGTTACACAAAAATGATAACTGAAATCATTAACATATTTCTCTAGTCTCATTTATAATTCAGTGTTAAGAGTATAAAAATATATAAATATTTTTCAGTAAACATTTCATTTACTTTATCAAAAGATATAACTTGAAACATTATCATTCTGTCACACGAAATTAATTCTAGACAACGGGTATTCCGATTATATTTTATATTAGTTATTCACTTGCTGAATGCTCAATAAAGGGTTTTAAAATCAAATTCAAGTTAATCTAAAATTGACTTGGGGCATTTTCCCAATGAAGCATGCTAATAGGAAGTTAAGTTAATATAATTAAAGTTTAAATAATTCAAGGATTGGTTGACGGAAAATTGATCGCCTTAAACATATCTTGAAAGTCAGTGCAATTTATCCTTTCCTTTGTATTTATTTTGCGATACAAATTAAAATAATTCGTGAATCAATTGCTTAAAATACTTTCGTTTTAGCATGATGTTTTCTTTAAACTATCGGATACTTAGCTTAAATTATCATGCGTGTTGCAGCAAGTCATTTCATGTAATCATTGCAATTTTATCGTAATGATTTCCAGAAGTAATTTTTTTGTCGTTATAAAATGAATAAAGTGCCTTTTAACTGTCTCAAGAATAAAAAGTTCATAAATTTTAGCAATCTTGATGAAATAGCGAATTTTAATAACATTTGTTCGTTTTAATTTTTTTTTTATATTTCATGCATCTATAAAGATATAATTATATCTAAGTTTTGATGAATAATTCTCAAATGTTCTTCAAAAACTTTAAATTGATGATTTCATAAATACGAGATGAGAAATAGCAATTTTGAAAACATTTGTAGGAATTTCAGTGAAAAGAGGCCTACAGAAATCATTTTCATCGCCAGTGACTCATATACGTTCCATTACAGTCAAATAAATCTTTTTTAAATAAATCAGTAGAAAGTAATATGAACAATGTTAAGCAAGAAATTTAATTTTATTCATTGAAATTTTTAAAACAGAAGATGCCATAAAATAATTTTCTCATATGTGTCCTGCTAAAAGATCATGCTTACAGTTTAGAATTTGATTTTTTATATTAGCATTAAGTCGAAATTTCAAGCAGGTATATTCAAAGCTACAGCTACCAATAAATAAAGAGTTTTATTAAGAACTCAATAAATATCAAATATATTTAAAATATTTCTTCTAACATGTATTTAAATGCACTTATTTATTTGTGGGTAATTTTATTTTTAAGATTTTCAGAAAAATGTCAAATACTAAAATGCACATTAAATTTAATCCAAGATAATTGATTTCGCTTGAATTGCAAATGATTAATTACAATTTAATTTTTAATATCGGATTACATAAAATTCGAAATTCTTTTCGCGATAAGCAATGTTTATTTTTTTAAAAGCAAATAATTAAAAAAATATTATAAATAAGAGTAATTTCTTAAAAAAATCTAATGCGTTATGTATTGGAATAGGAGCTCTTTTCGAAAGCAGTTTTGTTAATTTAAATTAAAATGTAATAAAAGATTTGTAGATAGATTAAATCTATTTGACCAGAACATTTCAGCAGCAAACGAAGTAAACAAGATTAGTTCAGATGCAGTAATTATTTCGTTACAATTAAATTAATTAAATCCGTAAGAATGAGAATTTATCCCTCTGAAAAAGATTATGTTCTTACCGGTAAGTTATAAGAACCCCCAAAAGAAGCAATTAATATTTTTTTTTAATTCCAAATACTTACTTTGGATGCATTCACTATTAACTAAAAACTTAGATAGAATATCTTTAAAGTGTAGAAAAAATGTTGTTCCCATGAATTAAGCAACATAAAGTCTTTTAAAAAATGCCCTCTTAATTAAATGAATTTACAGATATTAATTATCGAAGAAAATCCTTTTTCTCGATATTATGCTTAAGATACTTTTTCTAATATAATTAAAATTATTTATTGAACCCAATAAAAAGCCCAAAACACGCAAAAAAATCTCCATTTTTTCTAATTTTTCTTTATTTTTTATATGTTGTTAAATACTGTAAAAAATTTATTTCTTCGAATACAAATTTTCCGAGTTCCTTTCTATAATTTATTTTGAGCGTCGTTTTTCCCCACTTCTTTAAACTCTTATAATGAACTGAATTTTTTAGCTTGCTACAAAATTAATTTTCGAAAACTGTATACATGACTTTGTTGAAATGTAATTTTTCAAAATTTTTTGCAAGTATGGAAGTTGTTTTCCTAAAGTACAGAAAACAAAAACAAACTTTGTGAAAAAATTTAAAGTAATTAAATTATTTGTGCTGACAATATTAAAATGCGTTTTTATTAACCACTTTTCACATTAAGTGAAATTGCATCAAATGAAAATTTTCCATAATCGCCATGTCTAAATTACTCAACATGTGATGAAAAAATTATGTTCCTATAATGTAAATTTAAATATTGAAATGAGAAATTTTTTTAAAGAAAATACGGTATTTTTTGGATGAATATTAGCTTGTTTTTCTTACAAGCACATTATCTTTGGAAACCCATATGCAATTGTAAAATAAGACATTTAAGCGTTTGTATATTATGATGAAGGCATTAGATACAACACACATACACTCAAGCGTTAATACTTAATAATTATGTAAATATCGTTGTTAAATTAACAAATTTTAAGAACAATGAATTCGCATATATCTTAAAAATAAAAATAATTAATGTTGTCTTCGTGATTAATACATGTTATTAAATATCCATTTGAGTATACTTAATATCTGTAAATTATTTGAAATTTATTCTAGATGTTAAAAGATATGTAATAATATTTAATGTATACAAATGTGTGGATTCATTTTACAGAAACACTATTATATAAATCTACTTAGAGTTTAAATGTATTTTTAACAATACAAATTTAATTGCAATTGAGATTGTTTATTAGCATTGTATTGAAAAGCAAAGCTAGAACTATTCTCGACCGATCTCGTAATTTTGAACCTTGGTCAAGTGACGAGGGTGACACTAGCTTGCCCCATTCTCATCAAACTTCTACATTAGGCCATTGGGAGGACTTTGAACATGGACAGATTTAATGTTGATCAGCGATCGAACATACGACTTGAAGAAAACCGCCGAGCATGAGTCCGTGACTATGACCATTACACCACAGTTTGATTTCAAAGAAACATCTCATAATATAGATATGCTTTTTTTTTTCACAATTTGCAGCTTCAACGTAGTTTATATCAATGAATAAAAATTAAATATATAGCTGAAATGTTCAAAAATATGATTTTTTAAGTTTATATGTATTCTGAATTAAACAAATACTGAATTTCTTCCAAGTATACTTCTGAAATTTAACATCAAGAAATCATAATTTTATTAATAAACTATTTACTATATTCGGTTTGTCATTTTAAAACAATTTACATTTTGATTTAGCTAGTAATGGGCAAAAATTCTCTTTGAGTCATTCAAACGAAAGGATATATTTAATTTCTAATATTCTGTGAAAATGTTAAAAAAAAAAAAAAAAAAAAAAATTCGAATATAATTTTCTCGTTGATATTTTTGATGAAATTTATATTCAAATTTGCATGTCGAATTTTGAAACATCAATATCATAATTCAAGGAAAAAAATAAACACATTTCGAGTCAGGTTGAGAATACCTTTTCTTTTGAATGAATTGTTCTTACCTGATTTTTTTTTTTTTTTTTTTTCATTTTTAAAGAACTGTACTTTAGCCTGCTCTTTGATAAACATGTTCTTTAGATTTCTCGGCCAAATTTTCAACGATATTCTAATGAATTTAACACTATGTAATTTTTACATTTAATTACTTTACACATTTTAAAAACAGTAAAATAGGTTCAATTTTTGGAAGAAAAGAAAACAGTTTTCCATTAAACTAATTCTAAATAAAAGATAATTTTCCAATTTTAATAGTAGATACTCTAAATAAAATATATATTTGGTAACTTCTCTGTATGAATATTTTATATATATTTAGGTATTTAAAATAAATGTGAATGCTGGTAAACAAGTATTTGAAATCATTTAATATTATATACTGTATTATAAATATTAGGCAAAGAATTCAATATCTTTATAGAAAAAAATATTAAGAAATCCGCTTCAAATATTTTAATACGAAATGAATGAGATATTATATTCTTTTTAAAACACACAAAATAATATACAAATGTGTTTTAATTTAGTGTGCACTATCTATAAAAATTAAATACTAAGTGCAAAAATTTGTTTATTCTTTTTTAGTCAAAATTGAACAATGGATATAATAAACATTTAAGGTATCCATCAAAATATGTTCTAATTTCTTGGAAGAAATCACGTCACCTATTTTCAGCTTTTTCTGATGAGTGACAAACCACAGCCTAAGCTTATCTGGAGTTAATATGAATCTTTTGAGTAACAAGATCTTCACATGATCACAAACTCTTGATTTTTCTTTGGGCTTTCGAGAAATAAGTTGTGTTATTTCTTGTGGGAGTAAACCCAACAGATGCGTAACCCAAAATTTGGTGTCTTCCTCGTCGTACCTTGTGCTATTTATAATTACATTTTTCAACATTGGTTAAGTCCTTTCAGCTGTTGCTTCTAAACTTAACTCTGCTATAAGGAATAGGTCCTATTTCTTATCATTTAATAAAAAAGACATTTTTTGCGAATAAAATTTGAAATTAATTTTTTTAATAATTAACTATTCTGAAAAATAAATTCCATCTAAATTTTCTAAATTTAGTTGAATGAAATTATTTTGCTGTTTTTTTTTAATTGATTCTATATATTTAATTGATTCTATAGTTTAATTGATTTGCACTATAATATATATAACGGGTCAATTGAAAATTCCTGGTCTACTATAGTAAAACACATCTTTTTGGCAAAATTAGTTTTTTTTATTCAACATAATTCCCTTCAAGGGTGATACACTGATTATAGCGACCCTCCAACTTTTCGATACCATTTTTGTAGTACGATTTGTCCTTTGCTTCAAAATGGGCCTCGGTTTCTGCGATCACCTCTTCATTCGACGAAAATTTCTTCCCAGCGAGCATTCTCTTGAGATCTCAGAACAGGAAATAGTCGCTGGGGGCCAGATCTGGAAAATACGGTGGATGAGTAAGCAATTTGAAGCCCAATTCATGGATTTTTGCCATCGTTTTCACTGACTTGTGACAAGGTGCATTGTCTTGGTGAAGCAGGACTTTCTTTTTCTTCAAATGCAGCCGTTTTTCGGCGATTTCGTCCTTCATACGGTCCAATAACGCTATGTAATAGTCGCTGTTGATGGTCCTTCCTTTTTCAAGGTAGTCAATGAAAATTATTCCATGCGCATTACAAAATACAGATGCCATAACCTTGCCAGACGACTGTTGCGTTTTTTCACGCTTTGGAGCGAGTTCATCGTGTGCAGTCCACTCGGATGACTGTCGATGGACTTCGGAGTGAAATGATGGAGCCATGTTTCATCCATTGTCACATATCGATGTAAAAACTCGGGTTTATTACGCTTGATCATCTTCAAACACTGCTCCGAATCATCAACTCGTCGTTGTTTTTGGTCAAAAGTAAGCTCGCGTGGCACCCACTTTGCACAGAGCTTTCTCATACCCAAATATTCGTGAATGATATGATGTAAATGTTCAGTTGATATCTTTAGAGTGTCTGCTATTTCATTCAATTTCAATTTACGGTCATTCAGAATCATTTTGTGGATTTTTTTTAATGCTTTTGTCGGTAACAACCTCTTTTGGGCGTCCACTGCGTTCACCGTCTTCGGTGCTCATTTCACCACGTCTAAACTTAGCATACCAATCCTTGATGGTTGATTTTCCTGGAGCAGTGTCCGGAAACTCGGCATCAAGCCAAGTTTTTGCTTCAAATGTATTTTTTCCCTTCAAAAAGCAATATTTTATCAACACGCGAAATTCCTTTTTATCCATTTTTTTCACAATAACAAAAGTTGCTTCACTCAAAATGCTATAATTCACAAACTAATGATCCGACAGCTGTCAAATTTATACACGCATGTTTTGAGGGTTAGGGCTAACTAAAACACATGTGGATTTAATTCTAGGGGCGTCATCTATGTGTCAGGCTGGGGACTTATAAATTGACCTGTGTTATATATGTATATATATATATATATATTTAAAGTTCAAAAAAGAATTTCAAATTCATCACAAGAGTAGTGATTCAATAAAAGTAAAGTAAATACCTTTCATCTCTTGACATAATTCATTCTAATATAGGAAACAAACAATTTTCACTTATAATTTCTTTTAAAAGAAAAATTTTGAAAAATATTTTAAATGGAAAAACAAAACTCATATACTATTGCAAAACAAAAGTATATTCTTCAGGATTAATGTGAAATACAAATGTATATAGTAAGAGGATTGTATATGCCTAGAATTGACAAGAAACAAATATTTGTATAACAAAATAAGTATTATTGTATATGTTTTCATAAACAAAATAAATTATGGCTACTTGCACAGAAAGTTTACTGCTAAACGTTTGAATAGATGAAAAGAAAAAAAGATCAACATAAAAATGAGGAATTGAATGCAAAACTCTTTCAGAGGTTCAAGGTCAGATATATAAGGTTTCTACTTTTAAATTTTTCGTTGTTTAGAAGGAATTTAAATAAAAATCACCATTACTATTCAAAAGGAAAACTAACAATTGAGGATACGTGACATATAAAAATTATAAAATATATTCATAGACACATCTATTAAAAAAAGGAATATTTCACAATAAAGGGATAATATTTACACTCTCTCAGCCAAAATTGCATTGAGTTTCTCTGTGGCTTTCTGTCTCTCGAAGCCATACTTTACAGCAACATATCACAAAATATAAATAGATCATAAAATTATGGATTACCCAAATAGGCACTTCAAAAGTCTGGATGATGTTTCCGCTTTGAAGAAAGCATAATTCTTTTACTAGCATAATTTCTTTACTACGGAACTTCGATGACGGAATCAGGATGATTCTTATGAACGGAAAATTAATTTTCTTGTGATCAGGATGACACAAGATCTGGGTGGATCTTTAAGGTGAAATAGATGTCTTCATATACACGGATGGTGCAGGATCGGAGTGGATCTTCAAGTTGACTACGCAATTTCAGAATGACACACTGTACTTTCCCCTTAGAAATGTGGGATACATATATCCGAGACCTGAGAGCACTTCATTAAAACACAAGCTCCAAGTGCAGGGAGCCACTATTTTAAGGCACTGATTTTCGAACACCGACCTCCAAATGCAGTAACACCCAAAAAATAAGCGGGATGGTATAGGTTCAGTGAGATGGCGAGGAATGCTGATATTCTTATAAAAATAATTAATTTTCAACCCCGGGCAGTAAACCCTTAGACAATAAAAGCACAAGCTGACAATACAATACTTGTACGGATTAGTGACTTAAATACAAAAACTAATACTGCACTTTTAATGAAAGTCGTAGTTGCATCAGCAACGTTGATCCCACCAGCTTTCTAGTTCACACTAAAGAAAAATATTTGCAGTAATACTCCTCACTTCAAAGGTAAGCTCCGACAATTCCTGGATGATGAATGCTCCTTCTCTAAAAATTCACCGAGCACTCTTCAAGCAGTCCGGAGCAGGTCCGATTCCAAGTGCTGATGGCTTCCAATAGATTTCCCTATTGATCTCTGAAGCAGACACCAAAGACAGACCTACTCCTCTGTTTAAGGCTCGCAGAGTATTTGCAACTGTTCCGGCCAGATGTGACATCACGAAGAAAATTCAAGAAATCAAGTTTTTGCCTAATTTTCAGCACAATCCGAACCTTGTTTTATCTTCAAAGTGATCAGGTCGCCAAGTTTAAGGGACCATTGCTCAAAGTTTCCTTGGATGATTGATGAAGTCTCTGTAAAAGCCCCTATTTCTTTATAAGAGAACCGTTAAAGGGATATATATATATATATATATATATGTCCCTTTATCCTATATATATATATATATATATATATATATATATATATATATAAAATAAAAATTAATAGTAAAATTAGAAATTCTCAATAACATATTATAGAATATAAAATGAATTAATCTATAATATAATATATATTTAGATAAAATTTTAAATGAAAATAATTATGTAATATCCTTTTAAAATGTTATTAATTATTTAATCTTAAAAATAACACACGCTTAAAAGCAAAATTATGAAAAAAATTGTTTGACAATTCATACCAAAATAAAAAAAAACAAGTGATAATTAAAAAAAAAAATATTTAAAACTAATAATGTTAAACTAAGTTTATATACCTCTATTTAATAGTACTACAAAATTATAAGAGTTATAAATATATTGTAAAGATTGAACGACAGCAATCAGTAATATCTTTATAAATAATTTCCTAAGATCACGAGGAAATAGATGGAACACATTGGAAGAAAAATGTTAAAAACACCAAAATTGTTTTAAATTTAAATACGGGAAACCTTAATCATCATATTAAACAACTGAAAAGTAAAGAAAAATAGTTACAACTAAAAAAATTATACACACAAAAAAAAAATTCACTCTAAGTTTAATCAATTTTAAAGTAGGCATTTCCATTCGTAAATACATATTTCATTCCAAATACAACATCATTATTTTATAAACTTCTATCACCCTCTTTTTTAAAAATTTGGAAATGAGAACAATGAAGACATAACTTAAACAATTTAAATATAATCAAAACAAAGATTATTTAAAAAATTATTGCAATCTTAATAAGAAACTAAATGCTGAAAGAAACTAAGGAGAAAATTAAATTAGAAGAAATTTATCCTATTTTATAAATTTTAAGTATATATATATATATTACAAAATGAATAAATAAGCAACTATTTGGCTGCATTTGCGCTAATATTGTATGATTTTTATGTCTTTCGATATAAATTATTATTATTATTGCATTATGTATATTATAATAATTTCTTATTAATTCATTTATCCTTATTATCAAATAAATTTGTTAGAAAAAATTAAGTTTATGATCAAATTATAATTGGATGAAAATATTCAAAATTATTGTAAGAAACCACTATTCTTATAGCTTTTATGTTTTCAAGAACTTTTGTTATAAGTTTTAGCATTTAAAAGTGCATTTATAAACTGAATTTCCTTTCTTAAAGAAAGTTCCACAGATCTATTAATCCTGCTGACAATATGATATATTTTTTGTTATTGAGACAGCATTCCAAGGAAATCAAATTATTCGATAAGAAGCTCTTTTATTGCTTACATTTATTGATTACAGCCTCCTTGCGTGACAAGATAAGGTAGAAATAAAGCTCTTCATTGTAACAAAGACGGCAATTCATCAATAGTAATTTTTACTGCTTCTAAATGTCATACTATAACATAATACATAGTTGTGATTTGCTTGGACATAACTTATTACCTTTACTAGATTGTTATTGTTTTGTCTCGTGAACCATATTTTTAGCGATAAAATCATTCATCACAAGCATTGTAATTGAAAATGAATAATTTTACTACAGGATTGACGATTGATTATATAAGACCCTAAAATATCCTCAAGAATATCTTTATTTGTAATTTTGATTTACAAGCTTTTCTTTTTAATTAAATATTACATGAATAAAAACCCATTTACAGATTTTCATACATTGTTGGCATGACAATGCGATTAATTTCAGTATATTTTATATTAAAAATAAAATTAGTATACCAGTGTATCTTTAATGAGTGACATTTTTGGAATCTAATTTTTATGTTAAACAAGTGTTACCTATAAAACAAATCACTCTGTCACATCGAAATACTTTGTTACCGAAACAAGATTTAGATACTAGACATAAATATGCAAACATGAGAGTAAACCTACTCAATCACAAAAATACAATACTCTATTGATCAATGTCTCTCTGAAACTCCAAATTGGGAACCATGCAGTGACTAGAAACCATAGTGGACATTGTCCAAATTGTAAACATTTCATTACAAAGTCTTCCAAAAGCTCCATTAAAGTACACGCAGTTTCCTATTGTCATTCTAAAAACAAACAACGTTCCGATGAGAGCTCATTCCGCACGATTACCATGACCAAATAACGCATTTGTAGCAATCAACCTCTTGAGGTTCAATTTGCATTTGCCGAAACAACGTAGAAACGTGGACGTTACCAGAAGACACTTCAACCTTGCTAATTATGTGCCTGGAAACAGTCACACAAACAGTTAGTTGACAAGGGAGTTGACTGACTAAAAGCGAGTACGGGGAAATAAATTGTTCCTTTGTGATACAGTTGCCCTTACTCAATCTATTGTCCTCTCTTTTAGAAAGTTGACATCCGGCAATTGCATTTTATTAGAATGAGAGCAATTCACCATGCTACATTTGTTTGTGTGTGTCGGTCGATTGAATTTGGGAATTCCCTGTAATGAAGATATTTTGATTTTTGAGGAACTTTTGTTTGTTCTTAACTATGTTAATTGTGTGTGAATTGCATTTGAAATTACAAGTTGAGAGTAAGTTAAAAATGTATTACATTTAAATGAAATAATATTGCTTTTTGTACACAACTTTTGCATTTAATAATATTAAAATTTAGAATCTACAGAACATATGATTTTCCTGGAGGGAAGCATATTTTAACTCTCTCTATTTAGTTTTTTTTTTTTTTTTTTTTTTTTTCAATATACTCTTATGCTAATGTTTTGGTGACTACATATTAACTGTTTTCTTCTAAATAGCTCATATTTATGTCATAGTTTGAAATACTTTAAGGTGATACATGATAAGTAAGAAATAAAATTTTTGATA
>BMAW01056365.1:376074-433331 GCA_019974015.1 Nephila pilipes
ATGGGCAAATTCCAGTTTCATAGTTACATATCTGGTGTATGTTCAATCTTACTACAACGTCAGCAAGAATAGATGAGAATAATCGCTGGTGATAAGTATGCAATAGTTTTAAGCCCATTGCTTCTTTACTTGTGAAAGTATTTATGGTTTGTCCCACTTTAAAGTGAAATGTAAATTGCCAGATGATTATTACGATAAAATTTGGTATGTACGTGTAATATACGCGCAAATTACATATACGTGAAACGTAATTTTCCTTTCCGTTCGGGTGAACTTAAGTGATTAAAAGTATTTTTTTTTTAAATTAAAGCTCTCCACTTAGGTAAAGTACTTCAGAATTATAATAATTATAGCTTTGACGCAGAAGTTATTACAGAAAGACAATTCATAAAAGCGAGAAGAATGGCGAGTACTACTTTAACCAAAGCGTAGCGAAAAAAAAAAAAAAAGAAGACCATTGACAAATAAACAAAATTTTTATGCTGGCTAAATCTTAAATTCTTAGAAAGTGGTCGAGGAAATGAAGAAGGTAATTTTACATTCACAGCTCTTTATTCCCTTAGATATTAATATCTAGTTACGTTCTGAAAGATATAGAAGTAACTGGCGACATGTAAGATATAACAATAGGATTAAACTACGCACTTGTCAAATTTTAATAACGTTAACAGTAACGGAGCCATGGTCTAGACCTGTATCATTATGAATAACATACACAATCACGCTTTATTATCGATATTTGTGTGATTTCACAGATAAACTGGAATATATTTATAGCTCATTTTTTATATAAAGTTTTTGGTGGCAAAAGGAATATATTTTACAAATATTAGATTACTCATTTTCACAAAAATACTTTCATTCAGTCTTATAAAAATAAAAGCATTAAAAGATAGAAGTAGTTCACATACTGAATGGTTTTAAACTTTAATGAAAATTTATGAGACTCAATAAAAATTAATTGCATTATTTTATTGCCCATACTCAACTCTTCATTAGCCATTAAACACACTTTAGCATAAATACACTTTTCTTTCAAAGAAATTCAAGAATTATTTTAATGAAAAAAATACAAACCTTAATGAAAAATATGTTACTTTTAGAATCTACCATTCACACTGCTTACATCATCCTAAAGATACGAAAATGATTTTATAACAAATTTGATTGCTAACTGTGGACAAATCAAATAATTTTAATATACTTAACATATTGATAAAAAATTTATTTGAATTTAAAGATATGTCACACATAGCAATTTAATGATGCAATAAAACATTCTCTTTTATTATCAAAATAACTTGAAATACAATTTTATGTTCTTTTCTATCTCTTCTCGTCATTAAATTAAGGAAAAAAATTTCTACAACTTTAGAGACTAATTTAGTTAGTTGTAGTTATATTTTATACAAGAACTAAATACATTTTAAAACTAATTGTTGTTCTAATTACAACTAAAGTAGAAATAAATTACTTTTTTGGTTTTTAAATATAAAGTAATAGTATACAAAGTAGGTTCTCCTTTTATTCATTTCTTCTATTGGGCAGGGAAACAGAGGGCTTTTTATTTAAATGTAAACTAAAGCAAAACATTCCTTACGTGTCTTTATATTTATACTGTCACATACAGGCCTAATGCAGAAATGTTAGTCATGAGCCAAACTTATAACTTTCGGAAAATTATTGTTCCTTTTCGAATACATATTTTTTGCAATTTTTTTATTTGAAATGTACAATTTCATAAAATCCGATATATTTGTACCATTTATTATTTTCATTTAAATTTATTATTACCTTTTCACATTTCTAAACATTTTACATGGCAAAATTTAATATAAATGCATTAAATTATATTGGAATACATTTTTCTGAAATTAAAAAAGGAACTAGAAGATCACTTTATTGTAAAGGGAAAAAAACAATATTATTAATTACGCAGTGAGAGTCTTAGTTCTGGCCTAAGAAATTAATTATTTATGTCTCGTGATTTTTAATGTTATGATCTCTCATTGGTTTTAAAAATGAAGATATAAAGTGTAAAGCTTTAAATAAAGTATTTAAATTTTAACTAATTTAATCCTTAAAAGAAAAAGAGAAATTTTGAAATTTCAAATCAGAATATATTGAGAACCACTTTGCATGTCTGTAATATCAATTTTTTGATAGTAAAAAACCTTTTAAATAAATAAATTTACTGAAAGAAGGTATGAAAACATGATCAAAAAAGAAGAAAAATCCTTACATGCAGGAACTTTTACAATTAAAAAACATTAGTTCGATCTTCTGCTTAGAAAATAATTTTCAAAAAAATATATCTAATACTAAAGAAAATGTTTTAATATATATATTTACGGAAAATGGAAAATCAGATTACAATAATGTATTTAATGAAATTTCAAGAAAAAAATAAGAAAAGCAATATGTGTGTGTGTGGAAATTGTACTTTTCTAGAAATTTGATTTGGATAACACACTAATCTAATAAATATCAATATATATATATATGAGTAACTGGAATTTAGCAAATAAAAGTTTATTTTAGAAAAAAAAAAGTTCATATTCATTTTAAAAGAAACTTGCGAAAAATAACAGAAAATATTTGAATAATTCTGTTAATAAATGGCATTGGAGAATGATGTCTCATAATAATACAATCCTACATTATTTCGATTATGTTATAATTTCTGCAACCGCATGAACTTCATTGGTTCTTGAAATAGTATAACTAAAGGAAGGAGGGATATATGACTACAGCAAAGAAACATAAAGAGTATAAATCGCGGGGGGATTAAAGAATCGGCTCAGAGCGAGGACAACCCACATTAAATCTTCTAGATGTGAGATGCCTTACTGGAGTTTGATTCTGTCAAAGTCTCACGCTTTGCTTCTCTTACTAGATCTGACCTTTGACCATCGTTGGAGCCGTCGAATGCAGCTGGGTTGAAAGATTCCCCCCCCCCCTAAATTGATTCCGTCCAGTGTTGGGAAATTGCGCGGTTGAGTTTTGTTCCCTGGTCCATCTTCCCCTTTCAAAGTCACTCTTTTGGTGATTTATGAGCTTGACCTCTTGTTTACATTCCTTCTTTTCCCTCTTCTTTTACGTAACGTCTTCGGAACTGTGTTCTCCAGCGGTCTCGCATTTTTTTTCGTCAACGACTTTTGAGCTATCACCTATGCTACTCGGGTTATCTTGCATTCACTTGTATTGCCTCATTTCCACGTGGAATGAAATGAGTTCCACGAGAGTGATGTCTGAGTTTTCACGGAAGTTTATGAATGATCTATGGTAAACACCATATTTCTCTCATTGACCACTGTCCATGTTTCGTCATAGGTATATATATATATATATAATTCGATAAAGTTTTATTTTTTTAACTGCAACTCTAATCAAAGTCGACTCAACAACGTCCTTATATAATTCCTTTGCACTTTGAATTATCTAAATCATCTAGAAAAATATCGTCGTGCGTCTCACTTTGATTAATAACACAATTATTCACAGAAATATCGGGACATATACGTAAACACAGTCGCTTCCATGATTCATCACTAGCATCACATGATTTTACAAATGCGAGTTTTACAGGAACGACAACTACATATAAATAATCATCAACACAATGTATAAAACAATCATTGCGAATTACTTTTCCACGAATATGCATTTCATTTCCATTAAATATTTTATTTGAGATAGAATATTCATTCCGAGCACAAATTCACAATAAAATTTATCTAACACATAGTTAACTTTTAGCATAAGCAGCGTAGTTATAAACCATATTGCTTAGGTAAAATACCCACGAGGATTTAATTTTCTGCCAATATTACTTTATGGTTTGGTGCAATCCTTTTTTAAATTTAAGAAATCCAATTTATTCATATAAATGTTTGAGCATAACAAGTTTATGTCACTTCCAGATTCAAAATATTTATTTTTTGTCTCTTGAATTAATTTCTTATTTAATTTTCGGAGTAGGTTAATAAAACAAATAACAAACGAGACAATTTTCAATAAGTGACTACTGTTTTAAAGAGGGATAATTAGAAAATAATGAAAATTCTTTTTTTTTTTTAAATTTTGGATATTGGAGGGAATATTTCTGTCCAGTTGAAAAAGTTGGTTAAGCAATTTTAATATATATTTCAGATGAATATTTGTAATATACGATTATTAATTCTTCATGAGCGAGAAATACTCTTTCATAACGTAGCTCTGTGATCAATACTTGAATATAGGATTTTATCATTTTGATTCAGACTGCACTTTTGTATATGAATGCAAATTAATATCATAGGAAAATACCTGAGATTTTTTTACTAAAAAAGAAGATATTCATATTTAGTTACATGTTTTTGGTATGTTAAATTGAATTTCACTTAATATTTTTGATGATAAATTTTCCTAATGATATAATATCTATATAAAACATGAGACCTTGTAAGCTAGGATTTAAAAGTGCAAACAGAATATGTGTGCTTCAGAAAATTTAAGAGATAGCTTATGTAGTTGTAGTTATTTGCCTAACATCATGCTCATTCAATCATTTGATTCAATCTTATTACCAAATCATTAATTTTTAACTGGGTTATTAACGCAGAATGTTACATAAATCTGTGTCAACAACATTTTTAAAGCTATTGAAACAGAGTGATCTGAATGAAAATATTATGCCCATAACCAGGTCAGTGTCTAATATATATATATGTATGTATGTGTGTGTGTGTGTGTGTGCGTGTTATAATAATAAATGCCCGATGTATGTATAATCTTAATATACATTTTTCTTATCCTACGTTCACTGATTTTTATTGATTTCAAGTAATGTTGTGAGTGTTTCCCAAAGTAAAAAAATGTCCAACAATTTTAATATTACCTATTTAAATAAGTGCAATCCAATTAAATTTTGTAATTTGTTATCCATGCTCTTAAATCAAAATATGTAAGACAACTATTTGTTTAAAATATTTTTAATATAATCTTTTAGCAAGTTCTGGAATGTTTAAAAGACGAATATTCCTATTCTTGTAATTAGTACTAAAATAACTGAATGCAAAATTTTCGAAATTTCAAAATAGTTATTTAGGGATTGATCTGAATTATAATATCACAGTTATTTAGATGAAATATGATTATAAAAAAAAACAGATAATTTGTCTTTTAAAAATATTTCTAATTTAGTTGAAACAGAAATAAATATAAAAAAAAAATATCATTTAACATAAATAATTCATCTGAAATTGTTGATATGTGATTGGATGTTTTTATTCTTTTACACTTACAATACATTCATATTGCTTGTAACGTGTATGTGATAACAATGTTTCCACTGTATGATCTTATTTTAATGCTAAAAACATATGTATAAAGAAAAATATTCTTATGACTATAAAAAAGAATGAAAAACACGTAAAGAGTTCAGTGGAAACTTTTCAAAAGTTTTGTACGCAACACATAGAAAGCAAACATAACTGCAGTGTTTATGTGTAAGTATTTATATAAATTGATGTTAATAGAAAATACATAAAACTTTCCCTATTTAGAAATAAATTTTCAACATTTAGAAATAATATTGCAAAAAATTTATGAAAATGTTGATGGGAAAATGATAAAATGATACTATATAAGATTCAAGACATACTTGGTACGCTCATGCTTGAAACTAGTTCAATATATGTAAAACTTAACATTATAAATTATACTGTAAAAATTATTTTAATGCAATTATCACTTGAACTGCGGTAAAAATGACGAGCAAAAGTATTAACTTTAATACTATTATTAACAGTCTTCAATATACCAACATTAATCAATTTATTTAGAATTTCTGTAATCAATAATAACTATATTTATCCAAACAATATTGTATGTCCAATTATATGTATTAATATCTTCATATTTGACTGCAAAATATTATAGCTCATGTTTTAAAAATGCCTTCCAACCAGTGAACCAGTTCCACATTTTACAAATAACACTCTATATATATAGGAGAAATATATGTGTATATGTGTGTGTGTGTGTGTGTGTACAATCATAAATCAATGAATTTGAACAAATCTAAGCATGATTTATAAAGAACTAAATGAAAATTTTCTCTTGATTTTGATTCTTATTATTGTGTAAGAAAGCAAGTAAGAGTAGAATATGAATTTCAACATTCAGTATATTTCATACGCATCTTTATTAATTTAATCATTTTTCTAAGAGCGTAGAAAATATTTAAATAATTATTGAACAATTTTATGCTCTTACTACATTTTTTAGGTATTGTACGCTTGAATGACACATAGTTATAAATTATTTTGTGTATTTTAACAAGAATATATTTTATATGTTGCACATTAAAGCATCTGAAACGAATTGTATAATTATTTTTTTTTCTGTAAGTATATTAAATGTTTTTGAAAAAAATTCGCAATAAATTATTGATATAAAAAGATTTCCAATTTTTTTTTACAAGTGTTTTAAATAATTAAATAATTTATTTTGAATATGTAAATATATAAAACTGCTGTTATTAAGAAATTATTAAAGGTATTTTATTTTCGATATATTCTGGTAAAATAGAAAATGAAAATCTATTTATTTATAACTTGAATTAAATAATGTGTTTTTCTCAAAAATCTAACTATTTTCTTTTTTCTAAATGCGAAAATTAATCATACGTAGTAAATATATGGCGTTTCATTTGTCAGTGTACATTTGAGTCTTAACCAAGGAATCTAAAATACAAATGGTGTAAATGTAACTTGGTAAGTAGGGAGAAACGATAAGAAAATCTACTTCATTGTGCATTAAAGACGTATATGCTAATGGCGCTAGAAATAAAGAAATATTTTAAAATAATTAAGCTAAATTATAATTTAAAATTAATATAATTTATAAATTTTGTATTAAATAACTTTTATATAAAATTATTTTAAATTTCTTTTTAAAAATTAATGGGATAATCAATCTTTTCACAATTGATATGGAATGCATTTAAATTATTTTGAAAATTTCAAGGTATATTAACTAATTTTAAGCTTTCTTCAGTCACTAAATAATCCCCAACATTTTTTTTTTAAATTTCTCTTTACACAAAAGAATATCAAGTATAATATTTAAAAAAAAAATATTTGTATAAATTTTTGCTTAAAATAGAATAGAATATAGATAGGAATACGATGTGAATAATTTTTAGAGCTGAAACTTCAGATCTGAAAGCATTTCAGTAAATGACAAGAAAATGTTACCATACTTTTTTTAATGTATAGATTTATGATATACTTTCATTTAAATCAGTTTTATTGCACTATGTGTGTACAAAGGAAAACTAGAGTGGGATTTGTTCAAAACAAAATAAAAACATTTTCTTTTCAGAAGTCTGATTTATATGTTGTATTCTCCGATAGTAAAACTTCTTAAAATATTTTTTTGAAAAATTACTTTCATAAGGAAATTTAAAAATGTTTTTATGTATTCCTCACGATTCATTATGAAGTCTAAAATAACTAAGCGGTCTCACAAAGTCATTGAATTCTGCCTTTGAGTTAACAGTGAAAGTCATATAAATAATAAAACTAAGAAAAATATCGAATCTTTATTTCAAAGTTAAAAATATTTAATACTAAAAAGAAAAATAGTTATGCAGCTAAGAGTGTTTTTGACCAGAGAAAATTATTATGCATTTTCCGTTGAAGAAATCTGTTTTTTAGATCTTTGCATGCTTCATATTTTGTATTTCTTTTATTTTAGATATTAAAAATACGCGATGAACAGAACATTAGAAAATTTTAAAATTATAAACAAGTATACCACGTCATACAAAAAATATTTATAATTACATTTTTACTTAAAATGAGGTTCTTTGGATTTCTGGTAGATTTTCTTCAAAGCTTTCTAGATCCTTAGTGTTGATGCATCACAAAATGAGCGTTATTTCCTAGGCAGTGAACGTATTTTTTTCCCCAATTAATACACGTTAGTTTTAGGTATTTCCCAATATTTCCACAAATTTATGCGTAATTTTAATCAATGTTACTCAATATATTAAAATGTACTAAGCTTCTGCTGTAAAAATGAAAATTTTCACTTTTTAAAATGTTTTTTTAATAATATTCTGGAAAATTTTAAAGTTATAATTGCGGTTGAGTTTTGTACAAGATATACCCAAAGATTAAGTACACGACTTAAAATAAATGCAAGTATTGATTATAAAATACACATGTATAATTATTTATGTAAGTAAATATACCTTTCTTTCATAAAGATAAATTATATATACGCAATGATATAAAGTATATATATGCAATGTATCATTTTATAATACTTATGAATATATAAAGTGATAAATAAGTATATATACGCATATCTCAGTATTTAAATATGGCTGTCATTACCTTGAGGATTTATTTAAACTTGACATAAAGTAAACAATTTTTTCTCCTTGCCAAAGATCACATTCTATTACCATAAATAAGGATGAAATCATAAAGATATTCCATATGCTACATGTTAATCATTTCAAGTAACATAAGTTGAAGAGTGGAATGAAAAAAAAATCATGAAACCACCGTAAAACTTTGAGAAGACACTGAAAATACTTTTTGAATTAATTTTAGTAAAGAAACCATATATTAGTTATTATATTCGTGGTCAAGTAGCCAAAATTAACTATATGTTTCTGAAACCTATTTCTAACAATGGTGTGAGATAGTCAATAGGAGAAATTTGCACGATAATAGGATGATACAGATATAGTTTAAATCACTGGTTGCTTGGCCGGTGATGTTTGAATGTATTTGTGATTTCAAGTCATGAATACATAGAAAATTGTGAAGCCTAATAACGAAGGATTCTACTCTTTAATTTCTGATTTAATAATTATTAAATTACATCAATTAAAAGTTAGATAAGCAAAGTACAAGCTCAGGTGTTATCCTCTTAATTTTACAGAGGCTCAGAAGTGAGAGATATTTCATTGTGTAAACACACATCGACATTAATTAAAAAAATAGAACAATGATAACTTATTTTATAATAATTTATCTTACGATATGAATAACAAACTATATATAATCGGATAAATGCTACATTACATGTTGTTTTGTGTGTATTAATTAAATATTGTTAGGAGAATTTTGAAATTTATCCGTTTGATCTGTTCATAATTTTTCATTTCGTATCTTCACAGATTAGATAAATAAAACAAACTTTTACTTCTAAAATAATTTAGCTCAAATTTAATGAATCAGTATTTAAAAAAAAAAAAATTCATTTTAACATGATAAAAATTTATTTTATGGCAGACTCAACTATAGATTGATTTTGAAAAGAAAAAGTTATTAAACAGAAAATGTAATGCCAAGCTTCAAAAAATTATATTATTATGATTTATCCAAACAGAATAGCATTCACAACATTGTTTCATTTGAATTCTCTTCCAGGAAATATTTTTTCAAATTTTTGTCAAGATTCGTTTAAGGATATGAAAGTATAAATGACAGGAATAAATCAGGAATTATTAAGCTAAATACCATTTTTCTTTTTCTTACATTTAATTGCAATGATTATATATGTTGTATATAGAGTGATAGCTAAAAATAGTAATTATGCTTTAATTATAAAATAAAGCTATAACAATGTATATTCTCATGTACAGTATATATATGTACATTGACGCTGTTCTCATGCAATGTTACAATTTTTTTTTGAGCATTTATTAAAAATTGTTTTACATTCAGTGTTTCTGGAAATTTTATAATTTTTCCAGTAGTGTTGATAAAAGGAAAAAGGAATAAAATAAACATAGAAAAATTATAAACCAGACCAATGAACATGTCAGCAGTAATAAATATATAAATACGCTTCAAAGATTATATGTTGTTTTGCTATTCCGAAATTTTGATCATAATCAAAAATGGCATATAAAATGTCGTTGTTGGTCCATTACTGTTAAATCGGATTAAAGAAAAAACTGACTTATTTCTATCTAACCCCGGGAAGATGGTACTCATAAGAACAAGGGAAATCGTTTAATGTCACTTAGCTTCAAAATCCGTTTTCAAACCAAGAAAGAAAAAAGAAACAAAAATTTAAATCTTATGGGTATAGTCGCATTTTAGAAGGAGCTCATCCTTTAACAGGGATTGGATTCAAAAAAGCTAGGAAATCCGTAAAAAAGAATTTTTAAAAGTACCACACTAATTCTGAAACTGTGCCAATTTCTATTACTAAGCCAACTTTTTCCATTTTGATCTTTTAAACATAATTTTTCACGGTAAATTAAGGTTTAAAATATATATTTCTTTCCTTAAGTTGATAAATTGCGGTTTCTGATTAATTAAATCTAATAAATTTATTTTTTATTGCGAACCCAATGTTTATCATTTTTATTTTCCATTTTTAGGTTTTAAATTTTATGCTTGATTTTTCAAAGAGTTTTTAAAATGTAGTTTTTAAACTTGAGGAAAGAAGAAAGAGAGAAAGAGTTATTGTGAAGAATTCCAATAAAATTTTAAAAAAAAAATGTTACTATTATTTATCGATTCAAAATTTTCGTGTTTATTTTCGTTACTTTTTTTTTTTTTTTTTCGGTACTTTTTTTGTTAAAGTTTTGTAATTTTATCTCGGGTGAAATGAATTTATCAATAAAATATTTTTTACTGCATTAAATGTTCATTGCGGAATATTTCTTTTTGTAAAGGAAAGTCAATCTATTAATCATTCTCAATAATTATTTAATCTATTTTCTCTTCCCACTTTCAATGATGCTCTATGTTAAAATTAAGTAATATTATTTCCTCATCGGATTATTAATGAAAAATTCATTGGTCATTCAGATGTATTTATTTTTCCAATTTCTCAATGGAATAAATGAAATAAATTAGCAGTTTTAATTCCTATTTGGTATTATAAAAAAATAAGGACAAAAATAAACGCAAAAAAAAGAGCCTCTTATTTTAATTTTGCAAAATTCAAAGGCATGATATACGTACCATCTAATGAAATATATTAATAAATTGTTCAGTAGATAAAAAAATTACTTCTTTCATAACACTGATATATTGCTCGGAATTTTCATTACCTGTACCTTATAGATATTAGAACAACGTACGTTTGGGAGCGCATGAAACCCTGTTTTTTCGATTATAAGTTTGATAAATATTTTCTCATCATTCTCCTAAGCCAGTATAAAAGAAGAAAAATGACTAGTCTTGTGATAGATGCCTTTTTAATTTTCGGTGTATTTCCGTCAATATTGGTATTTAAAAATGTTTCTCAAATAATGGATTTCGATTTTGCGTTATGTGGTGGAGGATTTATCATTATGAGGATATATATATATAAATGAAAAATGTTACAAAATAAATTTTGTTCATAATTCATGTTATTAAAGAGGCTATTCTGTAGAAAAGTCGATAGTTAATAATTTATATGAAAAAAGTATTTTCATGAAAAAAGAAATTTTTCCAAAGATATCCGTAAATCTTGATAACAGTTAAAAAAGAGTTTTTCTTATTGTATTATAAAGTAAACCATTTTCATATTAATCATTACAAAAATGGTTAAATTAAAGACCTAAATACTGTTTAATATCTCAGAAAACATAAACTAAAATAATTATATTTATTATCAAATAATATTATTAATAATAAATATTTTTTTTATTATCAAAATGTCCTTTTGTATTTTTAATTTAGGGACATAACATTACAAAACTATATCTAAAAAGTAACATGAAATCTTATTTTTGTGTTATTGGTATATTTTTATTTCTCCTTTGATTTAGACTCGATATGAAAATTTATGTCTATCTTGTTTGGTATTATTTTATAAATATAACTCGAATATAATTTATTATACACATATTAATTAAATGAAATGCAAGCCTATTGTATATTCTGTTAATTTGCCCTTTTTTTATTTTCGTTCACATGAAATCTAATTGTCTGATTCTAACAAAAATTACGTTTTTATGCAGAAAAAATAAAAGTAAAACTTTTAATTTAAATTTTAACAATGAGGAACATACTTCGTAAACTTGAAAAAAAAATTTAAATTAGTTTTTCAGCATTATTATTCCTAATTTTTATAATCATCATTATAATAAGGCAACAAATTCATGTGTTGAAGTACTTTTAAATTAAGGCTCCCATTATTAAATTATAAACTGAAAACAAAAAATAATATCCAGTTTCTTAAATTTAAAATTCTTTTGCATAAGACTATATGAAATAGTTATCTTTTGAATTCAGTTCTTACTTTTAAGATTTTTTTTATATATTATTCAGTATTTTTGCTCATGTTTGTGAGGCTGTTATTTTATATTCCTGTTTGTTTTGCGTCACCATGCATCCATGTTTATATCATTAAATTATTATTTTTTTAAATTATATTATTGTAACAAAAAAGAAGTTTTAAACTTCTTGTAGAAGTAGAGAAAAATAGAGTCACATAATTCAACATTTTAATACTAATTGATTTATGAATAATTTTCATGTTTTATTTTTTCAAAATTTAAGAAATATCTGAAGACAGGTACGTATCATTTAGATTTTTAAAACAATATTGAAGATACGTACCACTTTGGCCTTCAATCAGCTCTCTTTTCTCATAATTTTATTCTATTTCTTCGTAATTTTACCTCGATATCAGCACGTTTCGCGGTTAATTATCATTATTTTTTAACTATTTCCCTAATTTATTATTTTCATTTTAAAAACAAATTGTACGTATATGATAAAATTATAGCTAAATCGAATTCAGTTATCATATACAATAAGATAAAGAAATATAATGGAAAATTTTAAGAAATTAAACGTTCAATTTTCCTTTTTAATTAATTTTAAGAATTTTCTGATTCATCAATAAATTACATTATATCTTAATGTATGTTTCAAACTATTTTTCATTGTTATCGTCATATCTGAAGTTAGTATTCCATTCTTATAAAGAATTCGAATTGCTTTGAATATGAAATATAGGATTTTTTAATTTGATTTAAAAGAGAGCTGAATTCTCTGTTGTCTACATTAGTTATGTTTATCAAATTACTTGCAGCATGAAATTTACTCATTCTCTATAGAATTATTATAAATATTTAACTCTTCCAGTCTCTCAGAATTCCAATGTTATTCTGTTTAAATAACATCTTACTAACATTTTAAAATAAAGAATATTTCATTAGAGGAATTACATGTCAATTTAAAATTTAAAAGTGAGTTCTGTACCTACTTCCATAAAGAAATCTTATAAAATTATTTTCGGCAATCATTTTGAATTTTGAAATCAGTTATATCCTTATATATCTTTTCGTGTAAATTGCAGTTATTAACAAAGCAAATTAACAAAGCAAAAACGTTTGAATTTATTTTGTTCTAATTATTTCTAATAATTAATTTCGGCATAATATACAAAACATTTGTAATCTATACTTCAATCCTATAATGAAGGAGCTCTTCTGTTGATGGTATTCTCTAAAAGTCGGTACAGTACGTAAATACAAAATTATTTTCATTAATAAATAAACATAATTTAATATTTAAATAAAATATTAGTTAAATTAGATGTTAACAGTAAGAAAATGATATTTTAATCTAATTTTAGTAACCTTGATATATTTAATAATATTACTAATTGCTTATATCAGAGTATTAAAATTTTAAATAGCAATTACTCTTTAAATTTTATTAATACTGAAGGACATGTTACCCTACAACTTATAGCATAATCGAATCTCTTTAATCACTTTTTTTAAATTTATTAGTTAATTTAAAAGGGATATATATTTCAAAAAATCCTCATATTCTCTGTTATACTCGTATAATATAAACACGGAATAATGGTTTGATGAAACGGAAAATACATTTTCATATCAATGTTTCATATTTTCACTTGTAAAATTTGTATTACTATACAATGGTATTTTTATTGATCATATCTAATCCATATTTTGCGCAAAGTATAAATACGCATAGTAAATTAATTATTGAAAAACAAAAAATGTCAACAACTTATTTTTCTGTAGAATGTTTTGTGAAAGATGCTAAAAATTAAGATATGAATTAAAATCTTCTTTTACGCATTGATATTTTCTTGTAAATATAAAGTTATTACTTATCTATTTGAATAATCAGTAAAAAGAAAATGTAATTCATGAAATATTGTAATTGTCAGTCACAGAAATATAACGTAATCTAATCATAATTACGAATACAATAAATCTCAACTAATGAGTTATATAGTAAACAGTACATTGAACAATTTCTTAATTGATATTGCATCATAAAATAAATTATTTTTCCTTTTCCCAGGTATTATAAGCAAAGATTGGGATTTTAGTAAAGATGTTTTAAAGACTTCAAATTTAACATAAAAAATCGATATCTTACATAAATGTTTGTCCACAAAATACAGATCCAAATAAACTGAAGTAAGTAACATAAACAAGGCCTTCGATAATCTTATATTGAAGAAACATTTATCGTGGTTAATTTTCTATATTATCTAGTCAATTTAATCGACTCTCTTTTCTTCGATCCAATCGTTATAGTTCATAATTTACTCGGTAACCGTTAAGTTTTGAATTAATTATCATAGCTTGTTTCTGACATATCTTCCAATAGAAGGCGTTTGAATGTGATTTATGCTTTCCTTAGAGGATGGTTTAACATGATTAGATACCATATTTTAGCAGAGATATCAAAAGTATTGCTGAACCGTGACCCGCAAATACGTCCTTCTTTGCAAACAGGTATCGTGGAAAATCTGATGCTCTTCGAAGCGTGGTAACCGAGTTATTAATTAGAATAATTAGGGTTATATCAGGGATCTCGTTATATCTGGCATGCGCGATAAGTTATTTAAAGTTAATTGACCAAGCACGATGTTTTTGTTCCTTATTTACTATGGGAATAAAGTCTAGTAAATGCAATCATTTATTTTTAGAAATCGTGAAAAAAAATTCAAGCATTTAACACTTCTCATCAAGTACCCGTTGCATATAAGCTCATAAATTTAAGTAAATATATCAATATAGAAAGTTAAATTATATACACAGCTTAAATGAACAGAGGCTGAAGTTCCAATTCGAATAATTCTTCTTATATATTTCAAAGGAATTCGTAGAAATGTTTTGAATAACTATTATATGTAACGATTACATTTTGGTAAAGAACAAAACGTTATCATTAAGTACAGCATCCTCCAGTTTCAAAGATAATTAATAGATTATTTTGTAATCCTATTATAGTTTAAGGTATAGTTTGTGGAAAGGCATTAGCTTGATTTATAAATAATAAATCAGATTATTTCTGCATAAATGAGCAAAATATAGTATTCTGTTCCAAACTGTAACTTTAAATAATGAACGAATAATAAAAACTTCAAGAATATATATATACATACATACATATATAAACATATACATGCACTGTTATTTTCAAAAATTAAGTAAAGAGCAGGTCAGAATAATATCATTATCTAAATAAGAAAAAAAAATATTAACTCGATAAATAGCTATGTGTTTATTTCCTGAAAGTTATATTCCAATTGCATTCTTGTCCCGTATCCCGTAAATTAAATACAAAAATCCTCTTAACAACCTCTACAGAACGTTCTGTTTAGGATAAATATATGCAAGAGAATTCATGTATGAAATCGGTTTATTACTACTTTAGTTATTTTTCTTATTTCTTTTATTAATTTGTTGTTTTCAAGAGTGCCTTATTAAAGATAAATGGAAAAAAGAACACTGCAAAACAGAGCAAGTCGTACCATTCTAACCATTTGGTGCTTTGAAAGCTAGCGTCGAACACTTTGAATTTATGTAATAATAGCATAATTTACGAATTTGTGTATAATATAATACTTCAAAAATTGCATTATTTTCCCACACGTATTAATAAGAAATAAAGATATTTTTATTATTTTTTTAATAATATTGGAACATCTGTCTCTAATCACATTAGAATATTTTTATGGCAAATTATTCGGTAATATTAAAAATTACTCTTTATAATCAAGGAGTTAACATGTATTTCCCAGTGTTAATGAAATATAATTACTTTAAGTAATATTAACAATTATTATATAATCACAAGTAATGAAGTTTAATTTCTTTACATGGTATTAAAATTTAAGCAAAATTTTAGGTATTCCTACGCATGATTCTACGCGAAAGTAGCTTTCGGTTTTAACTTATGTTCATTCATAAAAAAAAAAAAAAAAAAAAAAAAAATTATGGCTTATTATTCTATGAATTCAATTAGAATATGACTATGGTGATATGACATTGTTTCTGAAATATACTGAAATAATTTATTTTCTTTGAAATGGTATGATTGTTTATGTAAAATATACTGCCCTATTTTTTGCAAAAGGTTATCTCAAAATAAACTTAAAATTTGAGTTTTTAAGATGTTTCCTCATTAAATGTACATTTACCCAAGTATTGATTCGCACCGTTTAGTTTAGTTTTTATTAACATCGCACTAGAAGCAACACGAGGGCTATTAGCGGCGAACCTCGTAATTTGAACCACGGTCAAGTGACGAAGTCAACATCTGAGCTGGCACCCCCCTCTCCTAACATCCACACCACACCAATGGAATGACTTTGAGCCCCGAATAGATTTAACGTGCATCAGCCCCGGCAAAACGGCGGGTCTTTGGCGGCCAAGGATCGAACCCGCGACTGAACGAAAACCGCCGGCCGCTAGTCCACAACCTTGACCAGTAGGCTACCGCGGCCCCTCGATTTGCACCGTATTGGTAAAAACCAGTTTTTAACGATGTCGACAAATTTTGGTTAAAGTAATTGTGATATTAAAAATGATATTTGTATAAATAAAATTTTATACGGTATTTAAAACTATTATAAATTTTGAGGATAATCTGTAAAACAATTTTAATTAAAGCAGTCTGAGGAATAATGTAGAATAATTGTACATTTATTTTATTTTCCATGTTCCAATTAAATTTGTTAAAACATAGTTAAAGCCAATTTGTGTGTTATTTTTCAAATATTTTATTCAAATCTCTTTTTGTGAATACATTCGTTAAATTTTTGGTTAAAAAATCTATTTACCTTGTATTAAATCACAAAACAAGGCAATTTTAAACTAAACAAAAACACACGTTTATTCAAATTATTTGCACGGAATTAAAAAAAAAGCATAAAAAAGGAAACTCTTACTCACAATACTGAGCCATTAGAACTTATTTGTTGTATTTTTATGCGACGAAATTCTATTTGAGTTTTTAAAAAATGATGCTAGAGAACCAATTTCTCTACTTTTTCCACGTTCAATTTTCAGAGAGCTAGTTTTCAACCCTCATCTTCAACTGAAACATCATTATTCAAGCTGCACAACTACTTGTTATGCATGGCAGACTTTATCCACTGAGACTTATAATTTAGTTTTCCTGTCTTTCCCGGTAGCTTGGGTTTGGGAAACATTATGCCAAGAATAACCCCCTCCAGTTGGCCGATATCACTACCGTTTCCACTCTAGATACGTGACTCAGAAAGTGTGAATTCATGTGCCATTGTAAATCAATAGATGAGTTCAATAAAAAAAAAATGTTTTTTCCTCGTTGCCTAGGACAGTTTTCACTGCTTTTTCATAAGTTTTGAAGTCGAAAATGAAAACAAGATCGTAAAATTTAAGACGCACATGTATAAAAAAAAGTTGGAGCAATAAATCTAAAAAAAAGAGCTGCTTTCTTGCTGTAAAGAAATAACACAAAAAAAGCATGAGAGAGAACGTTTTCTACCATTTCGTCGAAAATGTGTTCTGAAGATAGGACACAGCAGCTGTAAAAGTTATGCTTATATTGTTAGCTATGAATTTTGAAACGTAGAAGAAATATGAAAACGTGAAATATGTTTACGAGTGAAGGTGAAGTAACAGATGAAGAGTTATATTTATGATATTTGTGAAATAAACATTTATATTCGACATGCGTTAGGCATCTCTTCATTTTCCCATTACGGAATTTCATTCGAAAACCCTCTTTGTAAAAATTATTGCATCTTCCTATGTTTATGCCATTTCCTTGCATTTGTACTTCATAAGACTTACCAAAACAATTTAAAATATCTGAGTCTTCAAAATTTAGTCAAACTAATCAAAAAGCAATTTTATGAAATTATTTTTCAGTGTAAAAATACATTATTTCATCATACATTTTTAAATATAAACATAAATGATTTTTTTCATCCATTTTCAATTATTTAACTATATTATTACATAGGTAAATATTTATAAGAAATTCGCATTTTAAATATGTTTTAAGAAAGGAAAATTTGGCTAATTGTAAAAATATGTTATTAATAAATCAATATATGTAGTATCTACAGAATATGAAATGAGAAATAAATATTATGTATATTAAATTCTAATTTGAATTACAATAACTGCTTTGAAACATTGATCACGAATTTGTCCAAAATATTTACTGGATTGGACAGCATAATATATGCATAATATTATTATATATAAATTTTTCTGCAGAGCTTGGTATTATAAAATTGTTGTTTTAACTATTTTTTAAGTATTGAAAATAAATATAGCTTAAGAATATCTTTATAATCATAAATAAAATTTAATGGTAAATAATTTCTTAGACATTCCCCTAATGTTTACTATCTTAATGTAATATTTTCATTAAATTTGGTAACTGCAAAGCTATGGACATTTTGTTTTTTATTCTTCGCATTTGATTTATATTAAATACAAACACGTGTTATTTACATCAAATTTAGGAATGTAATTAATATGTTTCAATAATATATACTCTCCTATAACATACATGCAATACATTTGAACAACGATTCAAAGATCACAAAGATGTAATTTTTTAAATTATGATTTATATGTGGTTCGAAATCTGAAATGTGTCCTCAGTTTTTTTCTCTACTTATGCGTTTCATTAATATGGAAACATCGATATATTTCTATGATTAATTTGAAAATCAAATACACTAGTATTTGAAAATGAGCGATATTATTCTTAAATCTAGAGCATTTTTTACTACCCATGAATCAATAACAACAATTTTCAATTACAACCAAAAATTCTGATGGTTATAGCTATTTAAAGTATCGTTATCTCTTTTGTATTTTGTAAAATGTGTTTAACATGAACAATAGTATCATCAAAATATAACAGTAACAGTTAATCAAAGAAACATACCAGTTATGCATACATCATTTGAAAATCTGTATAAACTCTAAACTCACGTTACAATATGTTTGAATCAGCGAAAAGATTAGATATGTTTCGAGTTCTAAAACATAGTTTTATCAATTCACATTTCTGCAAGATAAATATTTACGAAAGGAAAATGACTTGAAATCATTTTCTTAAATTGCCGTGGCTTTCCAGTTTATCTGCATTACACAAATGAAAAGGCGAAATGGTTATGACAGTCATTGTTATTCACGTTTTCAAATTTAAAATGGAAACAAAAAGATAATGGCCTATTCTAACTCAGCAAACGATATTGCTTATTATATCCAAGTCATTATACCGAAAATTAAAAATTATGAAGACTTGGATATATTAAAGCTTTTGTAATATAATAACGTTAAGACATAACATACTTATGTAATCACTATAATTTTCCTCTAAGATATGGGATAATATTTTTCAATTAAGTATTTTAAATCTCTCTTTACAACATTAAAGGGAAGTATTGCATCTAAAATTTTCAAAACTGTTCCGTAATTAAATATTTCACATACATACGAATTAATGAATTAACGCACATAACTATGTGTAGCAAGTAACTGTAAAGGCTAAAAATGTAGGATTGGATGAGAATTGCATATTTATGCAGTTTTATTTTATATTGGAAAAAATCACATTATTTCTGTAACTTACTTATGTTTATTTTTTGAAATGTAGTTTGGAATTTTTTTTTTCCTAATAGGAGCCTAATTATTAATGATTTGTTATTTTAATTCTTTATGTCATGTATGTAATTGCTTAAATATTTAATCAAGTATGAAACGATATACATTGAATACTTTCAAAAAATCACTTATAAAACCGTATTTAATCCCCTGGTGACTTCCGCACTATAATTTATGACCGAAGATCTACAACAGCGAACCACTGAAAGTTCTCAGCTCAACCACAGTAGACTCTATTCATTAGGATATTCAAACAAAAAATCGCAATGGGAACTCTGCCATCAAACCCCACCCTTAAGAAAGCTCATATAAACAGAACCAACCTTTTAGCATAGAGCCAGCAAGAGCGATAAATCGGACCTCGCCTAATGCAACGCTCTGCTAAGCATGAGATCCCATAGGTACACTTGCTATCACCATTTATTCTCGTTTGAACTGAAATACGTTGTTATTTATCGTTCTTCTCAATACCTATAGGGACATACGGCTTCATTTGGGGCTGATTCTTTACTTTGGTTACTGGCAGGATTAAGAGTACAATGGTTAAAAGCTCTCGAGTGGTAAGGATTTTATGATTATTGATACTTCCTGATTTTATGTGAGAAATTTTTTATGGCCTTGTTTATACTCAACCTGGATATCTGGTAAAGAGTATAAAGAAGCAGTGTAAATCCTTTCTTTTTATTCAGTTATATGATAAGAGTTTATAAGTATTGCTAATCTTGATTTCTATAGCAATAAAAATTAATGTTATAAACAACGAATAGTTTAGTATTTAAGGTAAGATCTTCAAAATTATTAGAATTTTTTTTTAAAAAAAAAAGCAACTTGAACAACTCAAATAACACTTTATTTAGACAGCAGGGATTTTACCGATTTTTTAAAAAAAATTTAAGTGTACTAAATCTTGTTTTGACTATAATTATCAAACGAGAAGATTTCACCATTCTGACTGTACTGAATTATTCTTATTTTAATTTTTTTTTATTTTGACTTATCAACTAATCGCAACTTAAATCCATTAAAAAAATTACATTTTATATGTAAATATTTTTTACAGTCATGTTTTACTTGTTGTTTAACTTGCTTTCCAATCACTTTTTATCTTTTTTAATTTATTGGAAAATATTCACTATAAGCTTAAACACATTGGTAATATTTTTTTGTTTAGAACAATTTGAGTTCTTTACTGACTTCATATTTCGTAAATAAAATCATATAAAAAATTCTTAATTTTTTTGAAAAAAAGAAATTCCATTAATATTTTTGTATTTAAAACAGATTTCAATCATATAAACAAAATTGCATTTAGATACCTGTACATCTAAAATTTATTAGGCATTAAGAAAATTGGGCATCCAGATATTGTTGAATTCCATGATTGCATAAATTCATTTAATATCTAAATAAAATTTAGGTTAGGAAATAATTGTAATTGTATTATTTTTTTCATCTATTATTATATGTTATTATTATTCAATTTTTCCATTGATCCATAATAAATTATTGACATTCCTTTCATTTTCACATTGTTTATGTTTATGTTGCTAGATGTTTACATTTAAAATGCTCATTTTGTGCTATTTTTTTTCCGATTCATAATTGAAAAATGTAGTTAAGTTTTAATACTTATTTTTAAGTAAAACCTCTGACAATAAAGTTCGGTGAAGGAAGTCAGAACGCCCCATCTGGAGACACTGGCGAAACAAAACGCTGAACCTGGGTAGCGATAGGTGTTGACCATCTACCCTCACCGTTGTTTAGTTGAGCATCGTTTGTGTTCCGTGTAAGATTTGTTTTACAAAATGCTTGTTTAGTGCGTTGGTTCTTAACTGAGAACAGGAAAATCAGCGAACAAAAGATCAATTTAAAGCTTTCGTTTAATCTTGACAAGATATCGAAAGAAACTCATGCGATGCTGGTACGTGTTTATGAAGATCAAGCACTGTCCATGAAGTGTGTGTAAGAGTGGTTTGCCCGTTTCTGAGAAGGCCGGGAAAGTTTTTCTGACAACCCCCGTAGCAGAAGATCTTCGACCTCCGTCAGTAACGAAAACATTGAGAAAGTGAAGAAATTACTCACGAAAGATCGTCGATTAACTGTGCGCATGATAGCTGATGAACTGCAGATTAACCATGAATCCATGCGACAAATCGTTAGCCAGAATTTAGGGATGAGAGAAGGGCCACATCACTTGACCGAAGATCAGAAGCAGGCACGTTTAGAGACTTCACAGGATTTTGTCGAAACTGTGGATGCGACATCAAATTTCTTGAACTGTGTTGTCACTGAGGATGAGATCTGGTGTCTCAGGTACGACCCTGAAATGAAACGGCAAAGCATGGAATGGTGTTCTCCTATATCATCTGGACGGAAAAAGGTCAGAGCAGAAAAATCATCAAACAAAAGCATCAACGATGCTCATCAAACGTGATTCGAAACGTGACGAGGCTTTTGAACTATTTCGCAAAAGAAGACTTCTTGCAAAGTTTCCAGTACACGTATAGCAGATCTCAGCGGTGCTTTGTCATGGGAGATGAATATTTTGCGCGCATTTTTTTGCGAATAATTTTGAAAAATGGTTATTTGAAGGACAGTAAGGTAACTTTAATTAATATTACATCTAGGTTAATGTTATAGGACTATTCACCGAACTTTATTGTCAGAGGTAGTATTTTAATATATAAATTAAAACTATATTTAACTTTCAAATTTATTCTATAATATAGTGAGATACTTTTTAATATTATTGAAAATAATTTTTTAAAGAATAAAACTGTCATTTGTTTCAGTAATAACGCAAAATAAATTCTTCTTCATTACAAATAATTTAAAGGGGTTACTTCAGGCATTATTTTTCTATACTTCGTAATATTAAAAATGCCATAGGTTATTGAATATTTAAAAATTAATTGTTTATACAGTAAATGATTTTTTTCTTGTATTTGTATAGAATTATTATTATTTTACTGGGAGCATATTTTTGAGTTTTTAATTGATTTTTTCCTTAATCCATATATGTAGTGCAACGTGAGGAAATTTTCAAAATTATGAGCATTAGTGTACATTTAAAGCCATAAAATGTTTTTAATAATGTTTTTGATGAAATATCTCGTAAAAGTAATAATAGAATTGAAGTATACGTACACAAAAATTGTGACTGTATGACTAGTTATGCTTTGAAAAATGGTCATTAAACTTGAGTCCTGTTTAAAGTTACGGAGAAAGCCGCGGGAAATGAACTTTTTTACAATGGGTTGGGTTCCCTTATAATAATATTACGCATATTAAAACTGAGCTTACCTACAGAAAATCCTTATTACAAGAGCTATTTTAAGAACATATTCACCAAATTTGACACTGAATTAGACAACGGTTCCGCTTAACTCTTGTAAATTAGAATAATCCTTTAATAGCCATAAATAACAAATTATTAATTTATTTAAAGAAATCAGGTAGAATTTATTGATTTGTTTAGTTTAAATTTGCTTGAAACTTTTGACTTTAATGATTAATGAGAATGAAGAAAAGAAACACCATATAGATATAATCGGTGTAAAAGAAATTTTTTTTTTACTACTAAACATACTATCGAAATAAATGTCAAGTTGTTGAGACTTTAATTTAAAAATATTAACCAAACTGATTTGAGACAGAAATTATACGAATAATTTTTAACTCTGAATTCGTTCCTTAAGAGTACCGCTCATTGCAAAAACTATGTAAATTTAATAAATTCTGATTTTTATTAAGTTCATATGCGTGAAATTTCAAGATAAAATTGAGAGATTCGTAGCATATTTTTCTTTTCTTCTAAAAATGCTAATTTATAATATTGCAGATTTAAGACTATCATGTGTTATATATCTTATTAACTGCAAATGTATATCGTAAATGAAAAAAAAATACTGATTTATTGTTATATATGAAGGTTTTCATTCATGATTAGAATAGAAACTAATAAGGCATTTCATGAATTATGTTCAACATGAGGTAAAGAATGAGAATAAGTAAATAATTTTAAAAAATTTCATTTAAATTGAATTGATAAAAGTGCAAAAAATATTGAAAAGACACGTTGAAAGTAGTTTTCAGTGTTGAATGATTAATCACGGTAATTTTCTTTGATGATCATATTCGGAACTTAACTTTTTGGTCGTAGTAAGTCTGTAAGCAAGCAAGCAAATGTAATTATAATACACGAAGTACTGTATGAAAAGTTTGTTCATTAATTAGTAATTCTTAATAACTTGCAACCCGAAATAATACATTTTTTTTCATTTGTCAAGCGTATATATATATATATTAATGTATATGTAGATTATATGTAGATTTCAAATCGATTCTGAATTAAAATATTAAAATCTACTTGTATCCTTAAAAAATGCTTTTGAATAAGTAATCTGATAATCTGAGAGATCTTACTGAATGTAGATTAGAAGTACAAATGATGGTATTCAAAAAATACTAAAAATATTATTCAGTTTTTTTAGAACAATTTAAGCCATACCATTTATATTTTTATCTTAAACTATGATAATTTACCGCATTTCCTTAATTTGAAATAAATTGGGGTAAAAACGCCATGTACTTACTGTAATATGAATTTTACAAAAAATAAGGAATTTGATTGGGCTTCGTATGAAATTATATAAAGAGTACAATTTTTTTAATTATTTTAGCAATTGGTATTGCATTCGCATCAAATAAATTCTGCAATTGTTGTTGTTCTGATAGTATACACACACACACACATGTATATATATATAATAAAAGCTCTTATAATGTATGGTTAAATCCTGCTTTTCAATCATCATTTCACATAAAAATTAAAAGCTGAAGTTTCTTATGAGGAAAGAAATATTCATTTTCATATAATCAATTAATTACTGTAGATTCTATTGTGTATTTTTTTGCAATTCTTTGTTCGGTTTTGGTCCTAATACCCCGAAGTTCATTGGAATGTTTCAATTCTATAAAACTTATTTAATTAAGAATAAGTTCTTATATTTTATAGGAAATTGACTGTGTACTCAAAAGTTAAAATGTTTTTAAATTAATCACGGAATTATTAAGTTATGAATTAAATTAAAATGTGCCAATTCCATGAATCACGGAATAATTAATTTGTTTTTTTGTTAAATTGCTATGATAAACATTAATTATATTTACATATAATGAAATTTATTTGTATAAGTATACATTTTTTTAACATATATAATATACATCTTTAAGAGAGGTATAGCCTCAATCATTGCATTGATGAAAAACAAATTTATTTCGTGTTTAAAATATAAAATAAATTTTTTTAAAAAAAAATTTAAGCAAAAATTTGTAGGTGTTAACATTATATTCATGGTTAGCCATTTAAAGCACCACACCAATAAGGACAAGTGATATCATTAGAAATAATAGATTGTACTAAGGTAAATAGTTTGAAAATGCAGCCTACTATGAGGTGAAGAAGAAGGACAAGTGATATCATTCAAAATAATAGATTGTATTAAGGTAAATAGTTTGAAAATACAGCCTACTATGAGGTGAAGAAGACAATGAAATCAGTACTAAATTTTGCCGTCAGTTATGGTAATTATCGTTGCTATACGCTTCGGCATTGAATGAATGAGGCATTAGATATCTTATTGGGGTGCGGTAGTTCATGTTGCTGGTTGTCCCGGTTTAGCAGCTAATGGTGTATTCCGGGCCAATTATTCTCCAGTCATGGACCAGATTATTGGTGGCATCTATGATTGGTACATCTGGAATGAAATGCTACTGATTTGCATATCCTATCATGGTATATACAGTGTGAAAATTCCTCGTGATTTGGATAATGGAACATTTTGGAAACCAGCAGCATACATTTATCTTTATTGTTTAATTTATTATAAAAACAACAGTTTTTTACTGTGCTGTAAAAATTCATACACAAAAATAGTAATTTAATTTACATCACTAGAATAAAAATAGAACAAAACAATTTTTTATAAACAAAAAGAAATTATTCTAACACATCAAATGTACATTGAAAAAATCAATCCGCATATGCAATCTATGAATTATGAATTCAGTACCATTTATTTATAAAATCGACGGATTGAGTTTGGGTATCATCTATCTCTGTCTATCATCATAAATAATAATAGACAGATTACTCAGATTGTGTATAAAAATGGTGTCTGCAAATTAATTATTATTTTTTCTGATTATATAAGGAACCTTTTCATTAAAAAAAAATACAATGTGGAAATAAGCATATTTTTAAATTGAGCCTAGATTAAATATTTTCCCTTATTTTTAGTGAAAATAAAATACTCAAAGACTTAACAAACACAATGAAGGAATGGAAAGCTTTTTTTTGCTAACCATATTTCGAAAGAAAAAAAATCTTTTTATCATTTTGCATGTCAGTTATCCTTTTTTATTGACATTATTTATTTTCACAATTATTTAATCTCCTATTCACTCTTATTTTTATTACATTAAAATCAATTGAGTATTGACTAAAATTAAATCATAATTTGAGGGACAACGCCCAGAAATAATCAAAATATTCCATGTCTTTTCAAAAGAAAAAAAGTGTCTTAAAATTTAAGTTATATATTTCTCATTGTTTTATTTTTTGAAAAGTAATTATCTACGCGGTGCATACATATCTACTTCCCGTTTCTTCTTCCTTATAAATGGATACATTTCACCATTTTTAACTCACAATTATTCTTCATTATTTCTTTTATTCTGTCTGTAATGTGCAAAAAGAGGATTTATAATAACTTTGAATTGTAATATATTAGGACTTCATAGTTCTTACAGTTTTTATATGTCTTTGTTTTTTGAACGTACATTAATCTGCATTTCTAAGACATCACGACTTTCTACTAACAACGAATGCTGTTACTCTGATTCTCGCCCGCAATCAGTCAGTTGGTGACGGCTGGCCACAGCGTTGGTCTGAAAGATGATTTTGGATGTGATGTGATTGTGAGCGTACCATATAAAAATTTGCTAACAAAATATTTGCCTCTACGCCACTATATATATATATATATATATATATATATATGCAAGTTAATTTTATGTTTATGTACTCAGTTATCGTCCTAGTTATCCAATCGGAGCTCTAAATAATGAAGTCAGTTGCCTCTTTGCTTAGATTTGAAGTTACGTTTATTCAAAAGTATACGTCCATCATAGATGCGGAATTTTAATATTGGGGTGCATAACCCTCTCGGGCTTTAATTCCCAGATTTAATTGAAGTTTAAAGATGAGTCAGAACATTGGTGTTACGCTTGCCCATGAGTTAAAATAAAATATTGAAAATGAATTAGGTTATAGGGAAAAAGTGAGTTTACGAACAATGCTTGATTATTAATTAAAAAAAAATTAAAGTTAAAATTATATCATATTATTAAGAATAAATTCAAATTGATTTAGAGATATAATTACTATGAAAAAAACCTTGTAATGATAGATTTTTTTTTTATTTTATGAAAGTTTCGGAGAAACAAATGACATTGCTATTTAATAATTAAGAATTTTTTTTTCTTTATTTTCACTAGTACTTTAATATATTAGCAGAAGATTTGAAATAATGCTATTTTATGATAGTGAAATAATTTAAGATTTTATGAGGTTGCGTTGATAGATCTATCCTGTATTTTACCTCCAGTCTGATTGGGTTGTTGAATCATTGACTTTTCTCGCGTAGCAAGAGGGTGTGTTCCTATTGGTAGCTGTGGATGGATGTTATTTTGATGTGTATACTTTCAGGATTTCATTGAAATTTTTGTATTGGTGGTTTTGAAATGGGAAAAGGGTTAGATTAATCAAGTAGAACTTCTCGAGGTATGTGTAGGAGTTGGTTATTTCTGACGAGTGTGTATTTTTCAATTGCTTATATGGTTCTATTGATGTTTTCAATATTTTGGAAGAATTTTCTTGATAGTTTTTAATGAAGGTTTTGAGGGAGGGGTATTTTATTGAATTTCTGATATCGGTATTTCTATATAACAGCTTGCTTTAACTATTGTATGGGTGGCTGTTGACTGGGATTTTTCTAGTAAATCAAGGGTTTTGTTTGCACATTGAGACCAGACTGGGTAGACGCAAGTCAAGATAGGTCGGATTATCAGTATATAGATAAGCAGTTTATTACGTCTACTTAATGTAGATTTGCGCACTATAAGGGGAAAGATTTTATTTACTCTAATTTTATATTGCTTTTTAATTAAAGAAATGTATTGTTTGAAAGGGAGCTTTTTTATCTAATGTTACTCCAAGATATTTAGTGGACCAGGACCAGGGGATTTTGTTATTGTCTAAATAAACTTCAGGTCCTATTTTTCTGTGATTTCTGGAAAAGAAAATGTCCTCTGTCTTGGAAACGTCCAGGGCTATTTTCCAATTAGAGGGCCATTCTTCCAGTTCCTTGAGGTGGTTGTTTAGTACATGGGCTATATTTTTTGGATAACAGTGCGGGGCTAGTATCGCAGTGTCATCTACGTTCATACAGAGAGTTGTGTTAAGGTGTATTGGTATGTCGTTCACGAAATAGTTGAAAAGGGTTGGAGAGAAAATCCCGCCTTGCAAAACTGAAGCTTCAATATATCTGGGTGAAGATTAGGTTTCATTAATAACAACTGTGAAAGTTCTATTTCTTAAGTAGGAGTTGATTAAGTTTATTAGGTAGGGTTGGGTATTAAATTTAATCAATTTATAGAGAACGCCAGTATGCCAAACTCGGTCAAAGGCTTTCTGAATGTCGTCCAGTCCCTTCATACCGTTTATTTCTTACTTCCCCAGTTGAGATGAGGGGGTAAGATATCTCTAGTTTGTCGTTACCAGTAAGCAAATTCAATGGATCTCTTTCCCTCGTGAGATGAAATTGTCCTTCCATATTGTTCAAGTATTTGAAAATTGTCCCAAACTAGGAAGAAGCTGGCTTTTTCAAAGCTTCAAACATAGTCATTCTTCAAGTTCGTTAAATTTGTTTTGCTCCTCCTTTTTTCATGCCCTCTAATTTTAAAAGAAACCGTTTCTACTATTTCGTTTTTTTTTTAAAAAAGACGTATCACACAATTTATTTAAAAAGATTGACAATACTAGTGAAATATCTCCATCAAATACTGAATAGGGAATATTCCAAATTTTGTGAACCCTGATTTATTATATAAAAATTAAAAAAAGGTGATACCTGGTCAGAAGAAATAAATGTGATGTATGTAAGTTTGCAGTTGTATTAACATAAATAATTATTAGAATTTTAGCCAAGGTTTTTTGCCCAACCCTAATTGCTAGAAGAGAATATTTATATAAAGGCACTTGCTTTAACTCGTAGTTTGATTTACTCTCATATCGAAAACAAAAGTTTTAAAATTCTTAGCTTCACTCAATTTTGTTTTTTAGTGAAAACTATTATTTAAAACAAAGGCTTACAAAAATTAAAAGTAAAGATAATTTTAGTTTGGAATAGGTAATCACGTTAAAGTATCATTAATATCACATTAATACCTATGTATTAAGCACTTACGATTGAAACTTATAAAATACAGAATATACCAACAAAATAAATAGTATACATGTTAAATATTTGTATTGAAAGATTTAAATTTTATATTTTATTTCGAAATTAAAGGCAAAAAAAAAAAAAAAAAGAAGTATAGAAATGAAACCATGAACAGACATCGCTCCCTTTATCAAACCTTGGTTAATTTTTCCAAAGACAGTCCCTAAAATGTTCATTACTTTAATCTAGTACGTCATTAATGCAAACAAAAAATAACAAAATTAAGCTAGAAAAAATTATATTTTTCTAATAATATATTGCTATTTAATAAAAAAAATTTAGACATAAAATATGGTAACTAATTTTAAGTACTTTATGTGTAAGCAATATTCTATGATGCTTCATATAATCTTAATCTACATCTATATTCAAAAAAAGTAATGAAATCAACCTTGAATTATAAATACATTTTATAAATTTATCTCAATACGAGATTGTCTACACATTCTCATCGTAATAGAAATTTGTCAATTATTTTCAACTACAATTATGTAAAATAATTTAATTGGAGAAAATTTACACCTAAGATACTCTATTTTTAATTACATTTCAGGTATGAAATTATTTTGAAATTCACATTTATTCAATAAAAAAAGCACTTGGATTGTGTTACGATTATATCTAAAGAATCTAAGTTATTTATTTATGTTTTAGCATTGAGACAAAAAAAATTAATAACTGGTAAAGAAGGAATAAAAGGAGGGAAAAAGCTCATTCAAGATCGAATTCTGAATACAAAAATTATAAGTATTGAACATTTATTAGCGTCGCACTTAGAAGAAAATGATAGCTATTAATTGTTTTTTAATTTGAAACATGGTGGCTGTTCTAGGACAATTGGACTCGAACACTCATCTTTACTGAAACATCGCTAGCGACGAAATAGAGAACATAATCCTTCGGCTATTCCATACACAATTTCAATGTAGTAAGATAATGTTTTCTTTCCTGAAAAATGTATCATCCATGTTAAATTGTGTACATATCTAAGAAGCACAAAACTTTTGCACGTAATAATTTTTTTCTCTATATTCTTCATTTAATCATTTAAATTTGATATATTTCAATCTCATTCCAAGAAATAGAGTTTTGAAAAAAAAAAAGTAATAAATAATTACACAAATAATATATGTAGATGTCCATTCTATTTTATCAAAAAATCTGAACAATTTTCATTTAGTTATAATACATAATTTTAAAAAAAAGAACATTTTTCTTCTCTCTCTTTCCCTCTTTGTAAGTTATCTAACACATGTTGCATATGTATGAAAATGGCAATATATTTAAAAATATGTATGCCAGTCCTATTCTCAAAATATTTCTACGTAAATATAGTTCAAATGTTTTGTGGGTAATCTCTTGAATAAGTATATACAGTTGTGTCAATCGAAATAAAATTATTACTTCTGGGTTTTAAATATAATATAGACAGTGATACACAATCACAATATAATGTTTGTTTCATTTTATTGACGTTGCACTAGGAGCTACATGGGCTTTGAGCGACAGACCTTGTAATTTTGAGCCTCGGTCAAGTGATGAGAGTGGCACCTGAGCTGGCACCTACTCTCCTAACTTTCATACTACCCCTTCGGATTACTTTGGGCCCGAATAGTTTTGACATGCATCAGATCCGGCGAACAGGCCAGTCTTTAGTGGCATCAAGGCTCGAACCTACGACTCTACGAAAACCACCGGCCATGAGTCTACTGCCTTATCCACTAGGATACCGCGACCAATAATAATATAAATAAACAAGTTAAACAAATACCTTTAAATAACATTTTCCCATAGCTATATGATTATAAAATACTAACACATGTAAATGGTAGTTAAAAAATTAATAAAAATTAATAATTCCTTCAAAATTCTCGTTTTTGCTTTTTACTTACAGTATCATATCACAATATATTTTTATGCAGATCAAATGAATATCAAGAAAAGCTTAACAATATCAGTGTTATAATTTGAGAGATACAAAATGACTAAAATTTTACATTTGCGTTTCTTTTTTTTTTTTCTCTCTCTTTTCCTGTGCTTCCAGAATCGAAGCTTCATTACGCATCTGCATCGACCTGGGATACCGTGGATCTACAAGTTCGGGTAATCGACAATTAAAATAAAATAATTCTATTTTTTTTGTCATGTTATTCCAAAAAAATAATTTCCGTTAAATATTTTCCCCCATTTTGTATCATTTTTTTTTGTTTATATTACAATAAGACAATATTTCTTTTCTGCAATTTACAGTGGACCCTAAAATTGATAGAAATAATCACGATTTTTGTTTATAACCATCTTTCCAAATATATCAAATTTCCAGATGAGAAATTTTTTGCAACAATTACTTCTTCGTTAGTTATGCTTTGGCAAGAGACCTGGCATTTAATCTCAATTCCATCATCTTCAAATAAACCACCTGGAATGGCTGCTAAGTACTCCAGAAATTTTTAGTCTTCACAGCCTAACCTTCATGATTTATTCCGTAACCCATTGCTGAAGACCGGAAGTTAGAATAAAGATTTTTTTTAAAAATTATTCCTTCTTTCCATTCCGAGGGATTCTGTCCTTTATTCTTTTTTCGATATGAAGAAAGATATAATTTTGTCTTGCTGCTTTGACGATTATTTATATTACTTAATTATTGTAATGAATTTGTGCAACATAAGTTTATTAACTGCAAATGTTATAATATACATATAACTAAATACTGAGGAAGAACACGTGGATTTTTTAATTCTGGAGGTATAAAAAGAGAATGTTTTAACGAATTTACAATACCTCCACAGACATATTCACGATGTATCTAAAAGATCTATTGCTCCTTTAAAAATCATTACAGTAATTTGTGTAGCGTAATTTTCAATAACTCAATAAAAATAGCTTAAAAACGAAGGATTACTTATTTATTTTAAGAAATCATACATAAAGTTTACTTTTTAAACACTATGAAATACCGCATATATATCTATTTTGCAAGCTAGACACTTTCAACGAATATTACGCAACTGTAAATAATGCTCAGTACAATTTCTGAGAAACCTGTCGAGTCCCCTAACGAATCGTAAATCTCCTTTTGTCAATGTTACTTTACCATGTATCCTTGCGCACTGAGGTGGAACATAATTTTGCTGTTCCCTCTTTCCTTGTTTATTTTGCAGACTCAAAAAATTACAAACAGCAAAATAAATTTAAAAAAAATTAAAGTATGAATTTGAAAGTACATGAAAAAGGAAGAATTATATAGAATTACTTTTTTTGTCTGATTATTCAAAGTATTATTATAATCAATTTAGTGCGCCGGATGCGAATTTTCAGATCTTCAATAGAAATATAAAAATACTTAGAAAAATCAGACAAAAAAAGTAATTCCACAGAAGCCTTTCTTTTTTAATGCTCTTTAAAATACATTTTATTCTCTGCATTTAAAATAAATATTCTAGATGTGAGACTTAAAGTAGGTAACTCTATAGAATTAACATTAAGTATGGAAATTCGTGGTGGCGTGTCGACGGGAGTGTTAACATGTCATAGTCAAAAGTTGTCTGTCTTCCTCATCGGTAAGAGTCGAAAAGATCGAAATTACCGGATTTGAGTTTAGAAAACCATCTTTGGTATTTATGGTTAACTAATACGTTTGGATAAACACCATAAATGTTTTGGGTAGCAACCGTTGCCTTACTACCCTTCTCAAACTCAAAAAGTATATAATGTCGGAAATGCGCTTCTTCTGGAATTTTGCAGGCCATTTCACCTAGAGTTTCCCAAAACAATTAAGATTTAATTATTTACGAGTAAACAAATCATTGAAATCTCAAAATGTTTTAAGACGACTTTGAAGTACACAATGAACTGATAAATGACTAACGAATATCGACATCCGCAGAAACGATATTACATTCCGGTCCCCCTAATATATAATGAGTAATTAAGACGTGACTGAAAATAAGTAAAATTATTCAGAATTTTAAGACAGATGTGAATCAGCCATTTTTACCTCGCTCCTTTTAAACAACATCTTTTGAATTAGATTTCCTTCTTAGAAAATTTTGGTATTAACTGATTTTTATATTGATATACCATTGTTTTCAATGACCCGAACAAATAGAAAATTGGCTTAAACTTTTCATTACCCAGATTTCTTCACACTATTCCTCTTACCTGCTTATTATAGAACAAATTAAGTAAACATATTTTTATTTTCATGCCCAACATCATACATTCTCCATACCGGACACCTAATCCCAAGTGTTTACCTCACTTAGTTAAACCTACTTTTCGACCAACATTACCACTGCTACTTAAGCTACAAGTTCCAATGATTTATGATCTCCCTTCCCGGTTACTCCTGTCATATTCAGCGCATCGATCAAATGGTTAGGAACTAGTCATTTCGCAAAGTGCTTCTTGTAGAAAAATGTCGCCGCCCCAAGCTATGTCCTATTTTTCCGCATCTCCGTGGATTAAGTAAATACCAGTCTTTTTGTAATAAATGTTTTAAATTGTTTTCGCACGTTAGAGGAAGTGCGAATAAAATTCAGAAAAATAAAGAAAGAATATGTGGAAACGAATTTTTAAGAAGATGGTTTCGGTTTACTTAGGTAAATAGAAATATGTCACAGAAAGTGTTAGATTTATTGTGAAACTCTCAAGCTTGAGAAAAGTATTTTTCAAATTAGCTTTGAGAAGGCGTTAAAAATATTTCAAGTCTCTAAGGGATTTTATCGTTTTATTTTTAAGATAACACGTATCAGATATAGTTAAATGTTGTACAGTTTATCGGTATTAAAAAAATTGAGCAGTTTTATTCATTTTAAAATATATTCAAATTTTGGGATGTTCAATTCAAGAATTGGAGACATTAGTGAATTTAAAAAAAAATTTATTGAAATTTGGGCTTAATTTGAATCGATTAAGTAGCTCCAATGGTGAAAGACAAATAAAAGTTCATTACGTTGCGTGTAGATGATTAAATTATTTCTTTTACTAATACAAATAATTAAATAACTTCACGATATTTTCTTACAGATTCAGCAAAAGAAGCTTCAGGTAAAATAAATGAATTAAATTCAATATATTGCGTTACTGACAATTATAAGGTTATGCAATTTAAACTAAGCAATTCAAGAATCTAAAAAAGTTCCAAAAACTTAATTAGATGTGGTATAATTTAAATCCACACAACAGATACATTTCGTTTGGAGATTTTCCATTTAGCAGCAAATAAATCGGAACAATATTAATCTCGACTCTGCCGAAAATCGGTATTATATGCAAAAAAAAGAGGAAAAAAACATAGCATATTCATTTTAAGGTTATTACTTGCATAATTTTCCGATTTTAAATTAAAGCTTTTTAAACACAAAATACATTTCTTTTCATGTATTATATAGTTTAATTATGTGACTTAAGTAAATAATATTTAAAAAAAAAAGGAATAAATCACCACCTCAAAAGAAAGTTATTAAATCCAACATAGAAATGTAAGTGTAAACAAGAAGTTTTTTAAGTGAAATTTATTTAAAATTCTGGTTAAACATTTAGTATTTCAAATAATTATCATTCAAGTAGTGTAAAATATTTTAATTTTCAATTATTGTATTTTTCCAATCTTAGTTCAATAAATAAAATTGAAAAGATGTTCCTTTCAAGAAATCTATCAATTTTCTTTTCCTCTGTGAGTTCTGTTTTTAGTTTTTAATGTTTTTTAGCCTTTTCAAAAAAAGAAACGAGTGTAAAATGTTTCCTTAATTCCTGATAATTGCTATTTGCTTGCAAGCTATTTATTTAGATTAGTAAAAATGTTACAGTTAATTGAGAAAAGTTTTGCATAAAACATTGGTACCTGTAATGAACGATAGTAGATTTTCGTTTTGAACTTTTTCTTTTATTTCTTTGAGAAGTAATTTTCTAGAAGTTTAAGTAATTACCTGTAATTTGTTGATTGTTTTTCTTCTCTTAATTAACCAGGGTGTATGTCGAATAATCAAAGGAAATATATGTATTTTTTTTAAAAAAAAAGGTGGAGTTTAGTGAGAAAGTCGAGACATGCATATATATTTATTTTAATTTCTCTAGTACCATTTTCAATTATTCATTTTGTTTTTTATATACTTTGTCATTGTGGGGAAAATATATGTTCTTACGAGAGAGTAGCGTAAAGTTTTAATTATCACTAAGATATAACCGAGATATCTGAATAAATTTCTTCTGCATATTAATTGACTCTAATATACATAGTGTTCCAAAATATATTAAAGTTGATTTGATTGGTTTCAGAAAGCCGTTGAATTAAAGTATCCCATCGCGTAGTGAGGTGTTAATTATAATTCGAGACATCGCAGAGTTTTAATAATTATTAAAATTAGCAAGATAGAGGTTTACTTTATACTCATTATTTCGAAGAATTCTCTGTATATTCATCATTCAGAGTTATACATTTCTCTCAATATTTCTTGACCTTTGGAAGACTGTTATCGTAGGAACACAATTGAATTAGCTCTACTTTTCTTATACTCAGTGTTTCTTTAAAACTCAACAGTCTGAAATCGAAAAAATATCAACATAAACAGCCGTAATTTACAGCATTATATACAAAAAGATCAATTAATATGCAGAGTAGATTTTATCAGGATATCTTGCTTATTTCTTAATAATAAATTTTTTTGATACCCCTATGTATGTGATGTACATGTTTCATATGATATAGATACATCTCACCACAATTAAAATAGCATCAATTTTGTGGAATGATACGAATTTGTTATGCTTATTACCAACATTCATTCCTAAAATCCATACATAATTATATGTATATATATATATATATTGAAAATGAATTATAAAAAAAAATTAATTTCTATATTAACTAAAGGTTCTTAGAAAATTTTTTTATAAAAATTATGCAAACTTTAAGACAGAATTATCTCAGTTATTATAAGGATATATAATAATTATTATATAATATCTTCATTATATTGTACGTAATTCCTTATTAAATTCTTTCCTAATAAAATAAATTTATATAATTCCTTTCTGATTTTGATAAATTAATTTTTGTTCGTTTTAAATGCATGCTGATTCCAATATTATGGACTATATCTTTTCGAAGAAATCAACTTCTATAATAAGATGATAAGAATATATAAAAAATAACAAAGATTTGAACAATGTAATGAAAATAGTGATATAATAAACGCACTTAATTTCCTCCTAATATGATTACTATTATTCTAATTGCAATGCAATTAAAACAATAATAATCATATTATGAGTAAACTAAGTCTTAGTTTCTAAGATACTTTAAATTTAGAAAATTGAAAGAAAGAATCATCGCAAAAATATAGTTGGCATAAAAAAAAGTGTGTTCTTTAGCTTTATATCAAGAATCAGCGTATTTTAGTGGCACAAAATGTCTTTTGAAAAGCACAATTGGAAGAGCTCTCCACATCTATTTCATCTTGCCAAACTAAAATTGAAGTTTTCTCTCTCAAAGTCACTGAACAAAACGATTCACAAGATGGTTGAGATCCGGCGCCTGTATAACGCAATTTAGAAGCTGTCTTGGCACTTTCAGGACATCTAGAAAGTAGGTGTTAATGTGGTCAGAGGCGTAAAAAAGTGGGCCAAACCTTTTAGTTGAGGAAGCTTGAGACAGACAAGTGTGCTTCTTTTGCAGTGAATTGAGTGAAAAAATAAGGATCTTTGAAACAGTTTCTTGGCAAAAAATATATTTCCGTTAATATGGTACTATGGTTTATTAAATTCTTATCATATATTTCCAGAGTTGTTACCAATTTGTTCTTTAGTAATTATAATAAAAACAATGTCGATTCTATAATAAGTTTAGTAATATTAAATGGTCTTTTTATTTTTCCTCCTTTCACAAGAATAAAATATGATTTATAAATTTATTTGGCATGGTGTATGCTACTAAATTAGATATTTATGCATTCATAGAAATTGATAATTTTATTCATTTTCATTACATTGATCATATATATCTAATTTTAAAACGCATATAGTCTAAATACAAATCGCATCAAACAAATGTTTATGTATGCTACACAAATTGTACATTCCTTTCACTTTTGGTTTAGTGTCTTATGAAACGTAAATAATTAAATATTTTTTAAGACATTTAATATCAAAATCTTTATTTCATTGCAGTTAATTGATTTCCATGGTTAACTTCGTATACATACAGCAGACATCTAGTAATATCCTAAAATTCCATTATTATTTGTATCTATTTTATCTTATATTAAAGAAACTTTACAGTAAATTAAAAATAACGGATCAAAGTTGGGTTAAAATCAAAATTTTAGGTTATATAAACTATAAAAAAGGAAATTGATAACGTGAAGAAAGATAACGTAAAACTTAGTTTCAATGTTCTGACATTTTCCCCTAAGAAAATCCTTTTCCTGCTTTAAACCAAAGTTTGTATTTTTTCATCACAATTATCATTCAAAATTGATGTGGAATTGTGTCAAACTAATTATTAAAAGTATTTTTCTTTGTAATAAACTAAAATAAATTTGTCTGCTTTCAAAGGATTTTAAAGATGTTTTAAATATATAAATATAATATATTTCAAACATCTTAATGTTGTACTATAGCACTTCAGTTTTAAATTAGTATTATTAAATAAAACACTATAACTGTTATTTGAATAAATATATATTAATATTAAATAAAAATTATTTTCTACCGAATTTAGTTATATATATATAGGAAAAATTGTACTTAATAGCTAATATTTCGCAAGATTGATTCTGTTGTCCAATGTGATTCGATTATACTACTCATTTTACGAAGCAATAATATTTTGGATGAATATTTTATTTTGTTTCATTAAAAAGACCAAGATATCCATAAGGAGTAAAATTTATTTTTTCTGTAAATAATTGCTACTGTAAATTACAAGGAAATTATTGAATGTTATAGACGAATATAACCCTGGGTTTTTGTTGTTGTTGTACTGATTCTTATAAAAATAACTTTTTTTGAACATTTCGGAGCTCACGAATCTGATCTAGTCCTACAAATACAAAATATGAGAAAATAAAATTGTTAATAATTTTTATTTTAAACTTTGGTGCATTGCTTTTCTTCACAGTGAAATGAGACGTTAGAGAAAAAAAATGCGTAATGATTTTTTATTTCATTTTTTTTCTGTTCATATTTTTAATTTAATTTTACGCATAAGAACCTTAGAGTATATCAATTGAATATGAGTTAAATACTTTTAGGTAAATTAATTTTCAGTAATTATCATCAATTTATACTAAGTCATCAGTAAATGAATATCAAAATGTTATTTGGTTCATATTTTAATACTCTGCATGTACTCAATAGCGACGATTTGCAGTTTTTTAAATATAACAAACATTCAGTGAAATGTAATTCTTCCGTTGCCCAACATGAAGACAAGATGTTTCTAGTACATTTCATTTATAAGGCCTTTTACCTCTGTTTACATTCTGTATTTCATAAAATAACATATAACCCACTAATCAGTAACTAGTCATTTAGTGTATGTGCTAATTTTTGATACACAACAGAAAGATATGTTTCATAGGGTAAATTTGTGTATCATACTTTAAGCAACACAGAATTGAACTAAAAATCATATAAAAAAATGAAGCTACTTTATTTATTTTGGTGAGATATCTGAACTAATTTTAAAAACTAAGGTTTTCTTAATGAAGTCTTATAAGGCATACATTTACACTACGTAGTACATTTACTATTTATATCTTGAATTCTCTATCTTTTAAATTTCCCCCAGAGTAATGCATTAGGAATCAAGATATTCCTTCTCCTTATTCATATTCCATGAAGCTACTTTCTGGATTATTCAGTACTGGGGCAGTTCTTCAAAATTTTGTTAGATTGCGGTACTTGTAAAGCTTATGGAAAAATGAAATGGATTTATCCAAAAAGTTTACCAGTTTGATGGCATGAATATAAAATATGTTTAAAAATGTTATCTTTGCATGAAAATTGTTATAGTATAAGAAATACAAGAATTTTTTAGATACGTTGCTTCCCATGTGAAAAACGAACAAAAAAGAATAAAAAGTAAGAAGATCTTTCTTGAAATTGAATTTGTTTCATATGTACTACATGCTACATAAAGTTTATTTACTCTAAACTAAATTAGTTGCAATGTATCATGTTGTATATTGCAGATTCTTGTTTGATATATGCTGTAAAAAAATTGGAAATGAGAGAAACATTTTTTTTTAAAAGAAAAAAAACAACAACTTTCTAACTTTAAATGTCAAACTTGTTATAATTTAATATATTTGACCAAACAGATTATTTCCAGACATACAAAAATGTCTTATAAATAGAACTAAAAATGCCACATATATTTGCTGCATTAAAACAATAATTTAAATTGAATTGTGTAAATTAAATTCAATGCATAATTAAGGAGATGCCTACTTTTATTACCACTATGGCATTTAACTATTAATTGTTTGAAAACCTATTAAACTTACGAACTCTTTGTTAGTACACAATACAAGAAAAAAATTGACACGTATGAATATTGTCAAGTAAATTAAAATAATTATCATCTTAGCTGACAACAGCTAGCTTTTAAAAAAAATTTGCAACTGATATTTGCTAAAATTTCTAGGAAAAATAAATGAAGTCAAAATAAAACAAATACGGATATTTTTTGAATATAAAAGACTTATTTAATTACTTAATAAGGTTTTGTGTAAAATTAAAATTAATAAAATCTTTTTTTTTTGTATTTGTAGAGGAAAATAATATCGTTTTGAGATTTATTTTATTTAGTGATTAACGTAATATTACACATACATACACTATTCGTATATATTCATGTTAAACTTCGAGATAGAATTCTGAGTTTATGGAACCTTCTCCAATAAATCGTTTGATTAAGCAATTAATCTTTTCCTTGCTCATTAGCTTGAAGATACAATAGCATTGGTTTTATTTATTTTTCAGCATTATAAATATATCAAGAGAAAGTACACATTAATTGTTATTTTAATAACTGAAAGAGAAACGGACAAACTATGTAATTTTTGAAGAAAGTATTTTGTTTGTAAATGAAATAAACTCTTTGATTAATAGGGATGGAATGCTTCGGAATGGTGTGTATATTCATGGAGGGGGAGGGAAACCTTCCCTACAGCAGTTTAAATTGAGAATGGTGATAATTATTGCCTTAAATGTGTTGTTTAAATATAATAAAGTGTCTAATATGTATTGCAGAGTGAGATTGGTTACAGAACCATTTGGCTGCAAATAGTGGTAGTAGCGTTCCTTCCTCAAAACCTGTAAAAAATAAGGATAAAAAATATGTCATAAAGTTGTAGTATGTCAACCATTTAGTACAAAAACACATACTGCGCATACTAACGCTGGAACAGAACGTGTAAAACAAAAGAGTTTGTTTGGTTGCAATTTCGAATACCCATGTATTTAAAAAAAAAAACGCTCGAGAAGATTGAAAAGATTTTTTTTTCTTTCAAAAATAAGCTGGCTTCGTTGTTCAGTGGTACAGGGCACGTGATTCTCTGTCTAATAGACCAGGTTTCAAATATCAAGGGAGCATGCTGTTTTGGCTGTGTTTAAAAACTTATATGTATACTGCATACTGATCATGAAAACTTGTACCTCAAGACGCACTAACTCTATTCACCCAGTATTTATATACGAATTGCATGACATTCATATAATATGCAAATACGTAAGAAATGATATTCCTATACAGCAGGTACCACAAGAAAATTAAGAAGTTCACTGGATCTTACGTTCAAGCCATAGTCATCAAGAAACTTGTTTTAATAATGCGTAACTCAAAATTATTCTAATGTACATTTAATATTAGTGTAAGGTACTAAAGGCAGCGTGCATGTATCAAGAAAGTTTTTGTGGAGGCCATATTCCTCTCTAGAGACTATCCGAAGTGCATTGAAAAGCTTAAGAAAGCTGGACTATGTGACAAGTCAATTTCAATTCCACGGACTAATTCAAGTAGAATGAGAAATTCAACCTGAAGATTCATAAGTATATAGTCTGATACCTGATGGTGATATAGCCTCGTACATCCTCAGATGAGTGAAAACTGTAGCCTTTATAATTGCAGCATTTAGAATATCCTGCCAGAAGTAAGGTCTCATTATACTGGCGAACTCCTGAATTAGCACTAAAGGCAGATGACAATGAAAGACGTCACGACTTATGCAAATTTGCCTGGAAGTTATTAGAAAGGAAGCAAATGTTCATGGAAAGCGTAATATGAACGGATGGGGCAAACTTTCTCCGCAGTTAAATGTAAAATAAACAGAAGACCTATTTTTGTGCTACAAAATATCCTACATGCCACGTTGAAATCGAATTGAACAATTAGTGTTTGCTTAGAATTTTCAATTACAAGCTGATTGGTCTTATATTTTAAGAAATCATAGTAAATGAATCATGATAATTTGATCTTCTACAGGACGTAATATCTTACTTTGTCGAGAATGTGTCATCGTTTCAACTCCGAAAGTATGATTCCACCATGATGATGCTCTTTTGCGTAAGACATCAAAAGTTAAACAATATCTGATAATTATATTCCAACATTAAATGATAGATTATATTAGTTCCGTTGAATGGTCTCACCACTCATCTGATCTGAACCCAAATGACTTTTTCTCAGGGAGGGACTTAACTCAAACAGTAGTTATAAATACCATCCGTATCATTGTATGACTTTTAACGACATGTTACTGAGACTTTTGCCAGTGTATCACCTGATATGCTACAAAATAAGAATTATGAAATCGAAAAAAAGTCGACATGTATATTGTAACTGGCAGAAAGAATACTGAACACCAAAATTAAAGATTTTTTCAGATAATTAGCTTTACATTTTTTTCTAATGCTATTTGTGACGCAGCAGTGCTGGTATTTGAGAACAAACTTTCTAGTATTTAACTAGTATTTATTCTGGTCATTATTGTGCTCAAGGTGTCATTTCGTAAGAAATAGTGGTAGCTCTAAATATTTGTTATTGACATCTTTCCTGCATCTTTTACAGTTTTTGAGTAAGGGAGTTAATACAACTGTTTGCCTTCAGATAGCGAAGTAACAAGTACCATCTTGAAGCACATAATCACTTTATTATTAAGATGTGGAGCAGAACGTTAATATGTCAGAACGTTAGTATATGGATCTCATATTTTGTACCTCAAAATCACATGTATTTGTTAATATAATCGAAAAGAAGCCAAATGAATATATTTTATGAGAACGTTATATTATATTTTTCACGCAATGATTAAGAATAGGAATCAAACTCAAAATATTTCTCAAGATAGAAAAATACACAAATATGGAAAACATATTTTGACTTTACCAATTTACCTTTAATATCACATTTTATCATACGTTTATTTTTTATCAATTATTTTTTTCTGTAAAATAATTTTCATATTACAATAATATTACTATAATAAATGTACTATAATTAAGACAATAAATATTTTTAACTTAAAAATTAAAGCTGAAAATGCATGTTTAAAGTATGTTTCTAAATTTTAACGGCAATGTCAGAGTCACAGCTTACATGATCTTATATCCATACTGGAATACTTTTCCTATAAGCTGGAAATAAGTTCCAAGTCTGTACCTGTTCTACATATATTCAGGAATAGACAGCTCCTTAAAGGAGAAATAAATGAGTCTACAGTCTTAAAAGAAAAAAAATAAAAGCTTTGTTTGGCAATTGACGGTGAATAAATTCATGTAATTTTAAGCATTTAAAACTAAAATTTAAGTATGTAGAGAAATATAGAATTCATAAAATTTTCACTTTATTGATATTCAAATTATTACTTTAATATTTTTTTGTATTTATTGCTGATTTTAAGAATGTTTTGTTTGATTTCTAAACTTATGTGTATCGCATTTAGAATCACGTTTCACAAGAATTTTTTTTTTGTTGTTATTTTATGCTTATGTGAGAGAGAGAGAGAGAGAGAAGGGGGGTAACAAATTATTCGAGTCTTACCACTAATGAAATCCTTTCAGAAGTTTAATAGAAATTTATACACATTAAATGAAATTCGGCTTCAAAATCTTTTTGTGGAAATGTATGTGAATAAGTAGACTCTGGACTACATGCTTAATTCTTTTGTTATTGTAATATCATCACCATTATGTCTTGTAATATCAAGATCGTTATGTCATGTAATATAAATATCGTTATGTCATGCAATATCATCATCGAGTCCCAAATCCAATTGTTTTCGTTGTGGTATGGGATGATGTTAATTCAAAACTGATAAACTATATTAATAGACTTAAGTAACAAACATAAATTAATTGATTATAATATGATATTATTACGAGATTCTTGCAATGGGATGAGCTTAAAGTGATCAGTATCGTAGGTATTTCTGGAAGTGATTCACAAAAATATTAGATTATTTCTTTACTCAATTATCTTAAGTCCAAAGTCTACTATCAATGATTGATAGAAATAAAGTAATCTTATCCACAGTTTAATATTTATACAAAGAAATTATAAAATCTATTATAGACTTTTTATAAGGTTGTGCATAGATATATGCACGAAATAGGAAATAAAATATTAAAGAATAAGTATTATTATTTAAAATTTTCGATATAAAAATTATAAAAGTAAAATATTGTTAAGTGAGAGTCAATTCTATTTTTAAAACACTAAAACCATATCTTAATATATATATATAAAGTTATAAATGTGAAAAGTAATTAGTCTTAAAGCTAAAAACATAACAAATGTCTTAACAAGAAAACCAGATACAGAGGCGATTAAAAGATGAATGATCTTTCGGTTTGAGTTCAGCAAATGTGGTAATTAGTTTCTTTCAAATCAAAACCAAACGTTATTTTCTGTATCGATTTACAACTAAACGTACGATTATTTCTTTTTCAGTGGTGAATCAGAAGTATGAAATACGATTGTCTGACGAGTTTGTTCTACGAGGAAACATGGCTCTACTGCGATGTCCCATCCCAAGTTTCGTGAGTGATTACGTGAAAGTGACATCTTGGGAAAGAATAGATGGTTTTCTCATTACTCCAGGAATCATTAGTGGTAAAGTTTTCCCATTCCATTTTCAACTTCTTTCCTCTCAATTTAAAGCTCTTTTCCCTAGTTTTTTTTTCTCTTTTTTTTTTGTTCTATCTTCTCTTTTGAAAGAATTCGTGATTTATGAAATTTTAATGACACTGCATATTTGTCTGGAATTAATTATTGCATTTATTATTCAGATTCATGAAGAACTGTTCTGTTGAAAGTAAGATAATATCATTGAGAGATAATAGTAGGAGTATATTTGAAAAATTCCATATGTTGAATAAATTACAGTAATTGAAATCATGAGAAATCAATATTATTTTCCCTTAATATAATTGGTTCCTACTTTCATTTGAACTAAGGTTGGTAAAGATGTTAGGAATATAGAAATATATTCACAAATTTAGATACATTCTAGTCGATAATATAAGGCTTCTAGTTATACGTCTATTACTATATGATTAACGTGTAGTTATTGATTAAATTGTGCACCTTTAAAAATTCTCAAATATTTATTTCACCATTTCCTGACAAAAATATGGAAATCTATAATTTATACAAAGTATAATAAAAGTTTTTACTAAAATGACAGTATGTGTAACCAGTTTTGGATACAAATATTCTTACATGATACCTCATTAATTACTTCAATAAAAAAATCTGTGCAAAATTGATTAAAGAATTATGATAGTTTTTTTCAAAATTTATCTTCTAATCAAATTTATTAATAAATAACTCATTATTTGGATTAAGTTATAAAAATTTTAAGTTTGTGTGCAAAATACTCCTATAAAACTATCCATTGTGCCTCAAAGAACACAATATTATCCTTAGTCTTATAGAAACAAAAAGATAATGATTCAAAACCTAAGAAACTTTCAGTTAGAACAGAAAAAATAATACAATGATCTTCAAGGAAGAAAATGACAATTGAATATTATTTTATCTCACAATACAGGGGGTGGACAAAAATATGGAAACACCTTGTAAAATGCATGTTTGAAAAGAAAGATTGATTTTAATGAAATATGTAGGTGGCGCTGGCGTTTTTGACTACTAACGCCACCTATACAACTCCGTAAATGTGCTAAACAGTTCAGTTGTTGTCGGAGTACTGTTATGTGAGGTTGTCATTGCATTATGTCAGAGTTAACAGACTTCGAACGTGGGCAAATTGTTGGAGCACGTATGGTAGGTGCTTCCGTAAGCAAGGTAGCCGAGGTGTTTAGTGTTTCAAGAGGTACTGTATCGAAGATTTATTCCGCATATTTGAAAAGCGGAAAAACATCATCTGCTAAATCACAGCGCGGACGAAAGTGTGTGCTGAGTGATCGTGACAGACGATCATTAAGGGCAATTGTGACGAAAAATAAGAAGACCACAGCTGCAAAAGTTACTGCTGAAATGAATGTTGTGTTACAGAACCCTGTGAGTACCAAAACAATTAGAAGGGAGCTTCATAAACAGGGAATTTCTGGCCGTGCTGCAATTGAGAAGCCACTCATCAATGATGCTAATGCCCGTAACAGGAAAAGGTGGTGTTTAAGTCATAAAGCCTGGACTATAGGGCAGTGGAAGCGAGTAATATGGTCTGACGAGTCTTCTTTTACATTGTTTCCCACTTCTGGCCGAGTTTACGTCTGGAGAACGCCATCTCAAGCCTATAATACAGACTGCTTGTTGCCAAGAGTGAAACATGGCGGGGGTTCTGTTATGGTTTGGGCAGCCATATCGTGGTTCTCTGCTGGCCCCATGATAACTGTGTCAGGGCACATGACTGCCAAGACTTATGTGAACATTTTGGCAGATCAAGTTCATCCCATGGTACAAACTTTGTTCCCCGATGGTGATGGTGTCTTCCAAGACGACAAAGCCCCTGTTCACACAGCTCACATTGTCCAGGACTGGTTTTCTGAGCACGAGGAGGATTTGTCCCATCTCCCCTGGCCACCACAGTCACCAGACCTGAATATTATCGAACCTTTGTGGTCTACATTGGAACGGAAAGTGCGTTCTCGTTATCCACCGCCAACATCGTTATCTGAACTTGCCACCGTTTTGCAGGAAGAATGGTATAATATTCCCTTGGCACACATACAGGAACTGTATTTATCCATTCCGAGAAGACTGCAAGCTGTTTTGGATGCCAACGGGTTTCCTACACCATAGTAAGCAAAGAAACATGTTTTTTAAAAGGTGTTTCCATATTTTTGTCCAACCCCTGTACATTCTATGTATAAATAAATATTGCTGTTTATATAGAGTAGGTAGATATTATCGAGATGAACATGGTTGTAAGGAATTGAAAGGAGGCGCCATGTTAGACAATTACCTATATATTAAATTACCTATAGGTAATTTGTTATATAGGTAATTTAATATATAGGTATAATTACCTCTAGGTAATTATGCGATTAAATTCAAATGATAATGTTCTTACAAAATCAGTGATTATGTATTTAATCGTAATTAATATATCCTAAAAATATCTCAGAAGGAAATGCTTATGCACATGAACTAATGACCATCAAATTAGTTACCATTTCAATGAAAAACAATACACTTTATTCCTAAAAATATTATCAGAATCTTCTGCAGAAATGTCATTTTACGATTTATTACAATGTTGTCAGGATTGAAGAATCAAGATTCAGCTAGTCTTCTACTACTGCTGGCTCACAAATATTGCAGAAGTATGTAGAACAATATCAAATATAGAATATTTTCTGTCTATTCAATCCTACTCTTTTTGTAATTGACGACCCCATGTATAATAACCATCGTAGTACCTTTACAAATTCTTCTGTTTTACTCATATCCGACTAGGAGGAGGAAATCCCTAGCTACAAAACCTTTTAAAATAAAGTTGATTTTCTTATACCACACATAAGATTTTAACCATATCAGATTATATTGAAATGTATTAGTCATTGTATTTTATCTGCTATTTTATCTTTTTCTTGCTCTAATATCTAATACGATATAGTAAGCAATCATTTGGAGTAGCTTGGCCGGATATTGCTCATGCAAACTTTAGTGCAATAACTTTAGTGCAATTTCTCGCATTCTAACTGCAGTTATTCATTATACCTGAAAGAAAAAAAGTGCAATAGATTTTGAACAAACATTTTGACAATGAAACAGATATTTACAGGATGTGTATGTTGCACTTCTGCTCATTTCTGTAAACAAAGAAACTTTATCCATACCTAGAAATATATTGAAACATTATATTATCTAATGTTGTGGACTAAATTAAATTTTTTAGAACTATATTTTTTGCAAATAAATAAATAAATAAATAAATTTTCCCTTTCCTCTTTTACTTTGCAAACATTGTGAAAAATAGATGGATATCTTAAATGTTTTGGCAAACATTTCATGGAATTCAAAAACCCTTGTTTGTTATGTTTATACCACTTATTCGAACGATAAAAATTACACTATGGTTATGTGATGTATAGGAAATCAGTTTTATGCGCACTGCACACCGTACACTATGCTGCACTGCGACTTTATTTCGGGTCTTCCCAAACATCTACCCAAATGTTTGAACTCTCTTTATATATATGACGACAATTTTTCTCTCTTCAATATCATTTTACACCTGCATCATCATCAAAGATTTTATCATTTTCAAGCAATATTTTATTTTTAGATAGATTACATATTACAGAAAAAAAGCCTTTTGTACCTCCTTCTCACATAAGAATACAGTTTTTAATTCAAGTCTATGGATTATCTATTTTTTTTACCTCGAAAAAAAAATTAGAATTTCTCAACTTTGTATGAACAGAATTTAAAAATCATTTGAATTTTTTTAATAAATTGCACACAACGCAAAATATACACATCCCACCTTCTAATGATTTTGTAGAAAATTATCCTGATTTTCACACATTTATAATAATGGCTCAAAATCAATAGTGCCTGAGTTTAATAAGTGATTTACTTCATTCTCTTCTCACTTAAAACACTCATGTTTTGTTTCTAACGCTAAAATTTCTGCTATTCATAAAGTGTAAGCCAATTTGTCAAGATGACACTATGGAAACTTTACTTTATTCATAGATTCCAGGAGTATATTGCAATTTTAAGACATTCAATGATTTATCCTAGCCATTTATCAAAGAAACATTAAAAGCAATTCATAATTTAAAGTTTGCATAGTTAATTTTTTTATTGGATACATCTTCACGAGGGTGTCATTCCATATTGTGATATCATTAAATTCATTAAATCAGAGTTCATAACTACTGCCAGAATCAATGGAATTTGGAAATAAATAATAAACTTAATCATAGAAAATTCATCATATTTCATTAGAAATTATTTTCATGTGGAGGAAGGGGCGTTATTTTATTATATTTGTAAGTCGTATGTATGAGCATAAGCATCTTTCTCTGGAGGAAGAGACCTCTGTATGGAATCATCGTGTTTGTCTTCTGATGGTGAGATACATTTTAACTGAATGCTTTACTTTTATTTTTGTTCATTTCATACATTTTAAATCTCACATTTTATATTTAATTGACATGATTGTAGGAAAATGTCCTTGCAAACATTTATAATTTATTACATAATATTGTTTTTACTCAAGTGTTTGGAACAATATATTATCATAAATTTTATGCAACCAACCAGCATTTGTTGCTCGTAAAAGGTAGATAAGCAGTAGGAAAACGTTTCACCCTTTGTTGACGAATAAAATGTTAAAGCTAAGTCAATTTGCAAAATTATCACTTAATTTGAAAGAGATGAATTGAAAAGTTCCATTCATAGATAAATTGCCCTCAAAGTCATATGAGGGAAAGATAAGAAACAAATTACAAATACAATTTTCATCATATCAGTTATCTTGTTCACTATAAAATGTTTTGTTGGACGAGATTTATAAATATCAAAATTGGTATACAATTTTACTGAGAAAATTAATATTATCTCAATATTATCCTAAAATTTGGGACATTTTAAAAGTAAAAGATAAAAGGTACTATCCCCTACATGAATCACATTACTGATAAAAATAAAACACGATACAAATATATCTTTCGAAACAGGATTCAAATATATTTTATAATCATATTGATTTCTTATCTGTGAAATTATGAACTGAACTGTTTACTCAGTATGTTCAATATAATCTAAAACATATATTTAATTTATGCTCTCTCCAATGTATGTATAATCTTATACATACATTGTGTATAGAATCTTATAATAAATCTTAGTTTAATCAATATAAACATACACACCCAATCACTACCCATATATATATATATATATATATATATATATATATATATATATATATAATTATTATAACCTCGTTTACTAGACATTAATATTTAATACGTTCATAGTGACTAAAAATTGCCAATCGATAATATAACAACATCATAAGATGTTTATTATGATAATATTTAACATATATGAAGTGTGTATACAACATATGAGTTTAGAAACAATCATTAATCTCGAAAACAGAATGTGCCTTTGAGAGTTTCTGTCGAATTTTCGGATCATTTATTTTAAGGGTTGATTACATAAAGACATTGTGGCAGTTTAAATGCAGATGGCATTAAGAGAAAGTCAGATTGAAGCTATAAATGATTCAAAAGGCTCTTGTTAAGTAATGAAAGTTCGCGAATAAATTTACGATTGATTATAAATAATAATCTATTGAAATTTATTAACGAAAACAAAATGAGAACTTATTTGAATGACATCAGATAGTGTATTATAATGATAATTCTGTAGTTTTACTTTTTAAATAGTGATTAAACTATTGAATAACAGTTATGTGTATTGAGTTATTCTAAGCAGAAAATGATTGAGTTATTTTAAATATATTTTATTTGTATTTTAATGAAACTTTATCCCTTTTAAGAAATAATTTTATTTTTCATAATTTATGGTTATGATTTATCTAAAAAGTATAGAACACAAAATCCATCATTTTTCATCGCAAAATCCATGATTATTAAAAATATGAAATTATGTAAAAAATTAACAAAAGACATGATAGCACACACAAACACATACACGCACGCACGCACACACACACACACATATATATTCAAAATTAGGTCGAACTCTTCACTGTAACTTCAGTTTAATACCATCATTTAGAAGAGTATTTCAATGGTTACGAATATAAAAATATTCTTATCATGCTATTGTAATAATTTATGCATCACAATGCCCGTAAGGGTCACCACATGGATATGCATCGCTATGGATGAATACATCTAAAGCAACCAGTAAGTCTTCTATTTCGGTTTTTAATTTAATTTTCTTTTAATATCAGTTGATATATTAATTATTTTTAATTTTTTATAAGCATTTTGCACTCGTTTGGGATAACTCTCCCGAAACTTCAACTGTTTATCAACTTATAGCATAGAAATGTAAATTTAACATGTATTTACATATTCACGGATTCTCTGAGTTTTCACATAAAATATAAATACCATAAAATAATATTTTTTTCTGTAGTTTGCATTAAGGAAACTGATTAAGATAATAAATTGTACCAATGATTTAAAAAGTAATATTCATTTTCATTTAAGATTAAAATTGATATTTTGATTGTGAAAAAAAATTATTTTCCTAAATTTTGAAGTTAAAAATTTCTTCCTAAACGTGTAATGCACATATTTTTATTTATTAAACATATTGATAAACTTATATTCAACAAATAAAATGAAGAAAAAATAAATTAAGTTTAACTTTGATTTGCGGTTGGAAGATTACAAGTGTGAATGAATCATTTATATTATTTATATTTTAAAAATATTTTTATCTCAGTGATTTCACATACAATATATTAAATCTGAATTTTACTTTCAGAGACAAACACATATGTTGACATGTATATGTGTTTATATTCAATTTTAATAGAAATCTATTAAAATTCATCTGATGTTCTCAATTGTCGTAATGAATACATTTCATTATTTTAATAGATTTCAAAACCTCTCATTAGAAATAACTATTTTAGGATAAATGAATTATATAATTTACTTTTACCGGAATATTTTTTTAATATTGAACTCTTCTGTTTAATTATTCAATACATGTTATTTTCGAAAATTTATTTTCAGGAAAATATGGAATTTTACAAAACGGAGACTTGTATATTAGAGATACAACAGAACATGATAGTTCGTACAGTTTCCGGTGTCATACTGAAAACTCTGTAACGAGGGAAAAGAAAGTCAGCACTAACTATTCGAAAATCATTGTCACAGGTAATCGTTTTATTTATTTAATTATTGATATTAAGTTTAAAAAGTACTGCTATACATAATATTCGGAATACAACCATGTAACATATAAAAACCTAATGCAAAATAAATAATTAAATTTTAAGCCATTCATCATAACATTTAATACAACTAATTCAGTCATAAATAATTCTGATATTTTTTTACAATTTTGTTTCATCTTTTTCTTAAGAAATAGTTTGTTACTAAACTATGATCTCAAAGATATATTAAAGTAGTGTAATAAATTACATCTTTTTTTTTTAAAAGAATAAAAAAAAATACATAATTAATTGTTATTTTTTTCTAACAAGACCAGATGCAAATATTTATTAAAGTTTCTTTTCAAAAGTAACTAATCAAACATTAAAACAATCATAGAATGATATTTTCTTTTTTGTTCTCAAAATAAATTTATAAATTAGATTATTATTTCTGGAAATTATGAATTGTAAAATCTACTCTCAAAATAAATTAATATTTATCCTGTAACACTTCGGTATGAAAATAATAAATTTAACTTGGTTCTAGCTAAAATCTACGTAATCAGCAGTCTTTAAGACACCCTCTTAGAATAAATGTATCACATCACATATCAAAGTTCAACGTGCTGCTATGCCGACAAAACATACCGTACGCTGTAGCGTACGCATGTTAAAAAATGTATTTTGCATTCCATCAGTCGATATCAAACTATTGCATATGTTTTGGGAACAAAGGAGTTCAATGAGAGAAATTGCTATTTATATTATTTGTATTAAAAAAAAAACTTCTGCCTGCTTTTGAAAAGCTTAGATGTTCAAAGGTATTTTTGATATCTGATGCCTGACGTCTATCAGTGTTAGATATTTTTTGGGATATTTTTGTTTATCTTATCTGGAAGCTAAATTTTGCTAAATATTCAAATAATGTTTGCATTGTGATATTTAATTAATATTGTTTCAAACATGAACGTTCTGGAACGTAAATGTTAAGTTTATGAGAAGCTCCAAAACGTAGTTTTACATATCTGTATATTAATGTTCTTTTTTTTTTTTTTTCAAAATATTTAATTTTTTTATATACGTTTTAATGTCGGTGTTGAAAGAAAAAATTTGTAATCATTGAATATATTTCCGAATTTCGTTCTTTATGTTTAATTTCAGAACGTTATTATATTTTTTATAAATTGAACAGATTTATATACATGCTTCTTTTAAAAATAATACATAAAAACTGTTTAAAACAATCTGTGGATAAAGATCTCATTCTTTGCTTAAATGTTTATATTACTGATATAGAGTCAATAAACATATTTGAAACTAAAAAAAAATATATCTGAAATATCAAATGAATTAGTACATATATGCTTGTTATATATATAATCCTCATTTACACTAGTTATTCCAGCAAAATATTACAACCTAAAAATGCTTATATGTTTTGTTGTAAATTAAATTTCAAAATTGTTTTAGGTACTAATGTAAATTGCACTACAATAATAAGCAGAATTAATTTATCTATAATGAATAGCAATTTAGTTTATAATGCACGTGTGTTAATGTAAAGTTTTAATTATTACTATGAAAAAAGCATATATCTGAAAAAAGATTTATTCTACATAATGAATTTATCCTTTTATTGAAAATATTTGCAAATTACAGCCATTGCACAATTTGGATTGTTGGGTTTCAGGAAATCATGTAGATTGAACCCCAACTTGCAGTATAGGTAAAAGACAATATGCTGATTCTGCAATGACGGACTTCAATAGGTCACGAAAACCTATAGAGAAACATAATACTGGATGGCGAATATGTAGAAAGAGGTAATAAGCAAAATAAAATACAGGTTAAGTTTCTATCTCAATTATTAATATTATTATTAGACACTTCATGAAATCTCAAGACAATAATTAAAACTTTTACGATACTTGGGATACTTCTATTGACAGTTTCATGAAATCAAATAAATTAACATTAACAGCTATGATTTACAACATTATGTACATGAAAAACAACTATTATACGGAATAAATGTTATCCATGCATCTTAATTGCTTCTTGGTAATAAAATCTTAACAATGCCTCAATAATTCTAATAAATTATGTATAATTTTAAATCATAAAGAAACGAACAAAAGAATATTTTTTACTTTGTTTATTTTAGAGCCACCATAATCAACATCCAAGAATAATGAGACGTTCAGTCGGGTTCAAGTACCACGTAGGACAAAGGCTACATAATGTTGTTTAGCTGGGGCCATCCTGTTCCCACTTACCAGATGGCACAAAGTTGCTGATGAGCTACGATCTGCTGACTCGGTTCTTCCAGTACGACGACAAGAGAGGAGGAGTGTTGGTTTTCCATAAAGTTGTTTCTGTGACGGAGTACCTATATTTGTAGAAGTAAGCAACAGTGTTGGAGCAAGACAAAGTTGAAGCAGAATTGATAGTGGAAGGTAGTTAGATTTCACTTGAGTAATTAGTGCTTATAATCTTTTCTTTAGTAGATTTTGAAGAAAGATTTTTTTTAGGTTTCAAGCTTCGTTAATGATTAGTGACCATGGAATCAGAGTGACAGGGTAATGAACGTGTTGTTTTGAAACGAATTCAGAATCTGATCGAATTAAGAACTACAGAGTACTGAGCTGATGCACTTAAATCAGTATAAGCGCGATATTGTTAAAATGATATATAGAAAGTTATGAGGTGACGAGCATAATAGCGATGGAGTCTTCGACACTTGACTGTGATTCAAAATTAAAGAGTGGTCGCCAATAGCTACAGTTGCTTATATGGAAGTACTTACACATGCATTAATGATCAAATTTTGCATTCATAAAACAAGCCCGCCGCATCTTTAGAAATTAAATTAGATAATCAACTTGAACATATATATTATTATGGAATATATATACATTATATTGGGTACCTAAATGTATTTTAAGTAACTTAATATAAAATGTAGGATATGATAATATAAAATGTTTCCGAAAATCGATAAAAATTTAATTTACTTTTGAAGATGGATACTTTACTCAAAAAAATTCAAAATTGTCCAGATTGTCATAAATGTTACAACATGTCTATTAATTCTGAATTTTTATGCTAATAATTAATAAATAAGACTCCAGCTTCTTGAATGCTTTTATTTTAGTTTGCATTAATTTTAAGGAAGAATGATAAAATGATAAATGAGGTTTGAATTATATGCATATACAGACACACACAAACGTATACACACACAAACACTACGTGTGTGTGTGTGTGTTCTATCCAAAAATTCTGCATAAGAACTGGTAAATACATGTAACCTAAGCAGCAGATTATTTTTAGAAATAATAAAAGTTTCTTCTGATGATTCAAATTTATATTTTTAAATGATTTAGCTCTTAAGTGAGTTAGATTTTAGTTTTTAATTTAATGTGATTGATAATAAAAGCACATTCTACAATTAATTTCATATTTATTAGTACTGTACAATTTCGTTACAATTAAGTGAAATTTCACTTTTGTAATTTCCTGATTAATTATTTCCTGTAAGTTGAAGTCGATTAATTTTAAAGAAATATATAAAGTTGAATGAAAGTAGTTTAGTAATTTACATTACATTGAAATATATTAAATTCGTTACTATTTAATATTCATTTTTAATAAATGGTGCAATATGTAACAAGCTGGTTGATTTTCAGAAACGAATTAATTTGTAACATACTTATTTGAATTAATTTCTGAAATATTATCATTTCACTTTTCTGGTTTAATGGTTAAATGTTTTCGTAACTATTCAACATCTAACACATATTTTATGTTCACACACACACACACATACAAAAGGTTACCTAATTTCCATTTAATTTACAAATTTTTTTTCATCAAACGTAGCTTTCCATAGCATATTGTACAAATAGTTTCAACAAAAATATTTAAATTTTTTGATTGATTTGAATTAAATTGCTAAGTAAACCTGGTGAAAAGTAAAACATTCAAATTAAATGAAAATAAAATGAACAGTACTTTACTAAGAAAAAAAATATTATTTTGTATTTTTCCTTTTTATTAAATATCACAATATTTTTTACTTGTCATTTCATTACTATATGGAATATGTATTATATACCAAATCAACAATTAGGTAACCAGATTTTCAAAACATTTTCAGAAAATGCCTGAAAATTATTTAGAGCTTTGAAAATAACTAATTTTAGAGGACCAACCCAATATAAACGTCCTTTTTATTCATTTAATTTATATAAAAATGATATAACAAAAAATAAATGTGAAATATATTTTAAAAGAAATACATCAAATTGAATTGATTTTTGCGGGTTGCTTATTAAAATCGCATTTAAAAGTAACACGAGAGGGCTATTGGCATATTAAATTGTAATTCTGGACTTTGTCAAATAACGAGAACGACAAATACTTAACTGGGATAAAAGATATAAAATTTTAAATTATATACTAAATTCAATATCTCCAATGAAAGTATTATATTCTTAAATTAGTAAATGAATAAATGAAAATTCACTGAAATATTTATTGAATACATTACATATTAAGTTATTTAAATCATTCTTACTCCCATAATCTGAGAGATAAACGTGTTGCTGAAATGCAATCATTTGGGAAAATATTTTTATAATCTCTTTAAAACGTTTTATTTTTTCTTTAATTTTGTGCCAAATAAAAGTATTTAGAGAGAGATTGTAAATAGTAAATAATTAATTCTTAAGTCACAGAAATGTTTTCATTCTTTTCTATTCAAAACGCGATGGAAATTCATATAACTGTACTAGTTGGTAATTTATTTGTAGTGCAACTTCAGTTTACAATTTACTTCTTGGATATTTTTGTTTCCTTTGAATTTACTTTTATTACTCTCATATTATTCTTCCCCAGTCACGAAAAGATCATTTAATAACTAAAATAATTAAGTGTTTGGATTTTTAATTTATGATAAATCCGATTTATGTTATTATTTTAGCTTTCAACATATTTTAATTTCCTCGTCGGATTGCACGAGCAGTGATTACAAAATAATATTTTTATTTGGTGTTCTATATGTAGAAAAGTAAAACTTCTCAATTATACTTACACATAAATATTAAACTATTTAGTGCCATTAGACCCAAAAAAAATATTCATGAAATCTCATTCAAAACCATTTTACACTAAAAGACTATTCTTTCATTCTTATTCCTATTATTATATTATAATTGATATGAGCTCCTTTAATTCATGTACTGCAAAAGAAAGTTTTTTTTTAATGTTAACATTTGAATAATAATGCTACTTAATAGACGAGAAAAAGTATAAAAGAAAGGCGATGTTTAGTTTAATATTTATTTCTACCTACTTTATACTCTTTAAGTACAATCCCACCCTTTGATGAAGTTTAGTTACACAGATAGGTCTCTGTTTACCTTTCCC
>BMAW01056371.1:0-48800 GCA_019974015.1 Nephila pilipes
ATATATATATATATATATATATATATATATATATATATATATAATTAACTAATATCTTAATTCATTCTTTGAAGTTATTTTTAATTTTATACTCAACGAGGATATATGTATAGCCAAAATATTTTTTTAAAAAAATTTCAATACACAAAATATCATACTAATGCAATAATTTATGTTTATCAGTTTTTTTAAGAATAATATGTCGCAAATGTTTTCAAACTCCTACATTTGCTAGTAAAAGTCAGTTCTGTTAGTGACAAAGGAAATATTGTATTCACATACGATTAAAAAGAAAAATTAGCAAATGTTAATCTTGCATAATCAACAGGATTGAATCTAAATATATTGTATGATGTTTTGAAATATTTAAAGCATTATGAATTGCCACGTTTTTGTTTTCAAATAGTTACTGCGTTTATTGATTATATTATGCGTTTTAGGACTTAGGAAGTGAATCTATTATATAAATTAGAAAAAAAAAAACATATTTCTTTATTACTTTCACTAACCAATGAGTTTATTTTTGCCTCCGAGGACAATACAATGAATAGTTGGCAAATTAAATTTTAAATGTTTAATATAGTAAGCGACTTCTGAAAAAAAAACCCGACATGAACAGTCCAAAGAAATCTAACTATTTAAAATTAGATTTGTATACAAATTGAAGCAACCCTAAACTTATTTGGAAAGAACTATAAAATTTCCATATACTAACAATTAATAATTTTATCCCTTGGAATTGGGTATTGTACTTATATAAAAAGTACAATACCCAATAGAACACAGTTTTAATTTATGGATATAAATTAAAAACGCTTTTTGACTGTGCCTAAGGGATATCTTTTGGGAAAAATATATAAATTCGTTTTAAAAAATGAGGAGAAAACTATATGTAACAATAAGCCCCTTTTACAAAGAATGAGATCTCTGAAACTAGAACAAATGCAAGTTTAGGCTTTAAATGTATAGAAATGCAACTACGGGATAAAAATATGTATGAGGGATATAAATTTTATGATTCTCTAGAGAAAATTGCCTATTGTTATTTCTCAAAACTGCACACAACTTTATATTTTTGGTAGTAAGTCTCATGTATAGAATGCCCGGCCGTAATAAATTTATAACTAATAAAAGTTGAATTCACTTTCAGCTACATTAAAAGAAATAGAGATTTGAAAACTACGAATGATCATGCTCTTTTAGAATGGTGCTATTTTACATTGTCTAAATTATGCATCGTGTGAAACAGGATATATGTTCAAGTTTTTCGTTGAATTTTCCCTATCAAATTGAAAGCGAAATTGGTAAGTGAGGCGCTGAAATGCTTCAAATTTTGCATTTTCTTTTGTTTTATTTTTAAAAAAATAGCGGGTGCTTCACTGATTCTATATATATATATACTATATAGGAGAACTTCATAAACAGAATACAAGAGAATTGAATTTTACTATTGTAAACAAGCGAGCCAAACCACAGAGACAAATACCTGTACACGTATTTGTTTCCCCCCCAACTTGTGAATCTTAAGGATTCTGATACACTTTACTCAAAATCTATTATTTTCTTAGTGCTAATAATCTCCTCATTATAAAATGAGGTTATTTCCTACACAACGAACATGAAATTTAAAAATTTCATTAAATCTAAATTTTTAATTTAAGATTATGTTCAGTGTATATAATTTTAAATTTGTAAATACTCTGCTAATTTTTAAAATTATAAATTCTGTTTGACTTATGCAAGATGTACCTAAAAGTGAGTACACAACTTACAAATGTAAATACAGCTCTCGTTTATTTATTCCTCATATATATAACTATTTATGCATATAAATGAGATTTTCTTTATACATGAACAGATACATAGATGTGCAAATATCTCTATATTAAAATATGACTATCATTGCTTTTAATTTTAGAAAAAAAAGGGAGGGTTACTTAAATTTCGCATAAATAAACCCTTGTAATTAGATGCCTCACTTTGTCCGTCCTTCATTATTCAACTCCACAGCTTAATAAAATAGCTAATAAGCTCACAAATCTAATTAAAGAGACTTCTGAAAAAGGACAACATAGTTTATTAACTATCTTCCCAGAATATGAAAGGTTTTTCTCTTACTTGAATCCCTCTTAACTCATTTTAATCTTAGCTCTTTTTTAAACAATAAAGTCTTAACTTACCAACTCACTTGCACTGAGAAAAACACTTCTTGAATATAACAGATTCGGCTCCTGCTATTGTAACTAGGAGACACTTCTAACCAATTTTAATAGAAACGATTAGTTACAATAATTCGCCTCAAATAACTTATAAAAATCTATCAATTTCTCGTGGCCAAGGTAGTCTAGTGGTCATGGACGTGGACTCGCAGCTGAGGGTTTTCATCGAATCTGGGGTTTGAGACTAGATGCCTAAAAAGAACAAACCGTGTAGCCAAAATGATCCACATTAAATCTGTCGAGGCTCAAAGTCTTGGCACGGTGTGGAAGTTAGGAGAGGGGGTGCAAGCTCAAGTGTCGTCTTTGTCACTTGACAGAAGCTCAAAATAGCCTTTGTGTTGCTTCTGTTGCTACATAATTAAAAACCAACCAACTTATCAGCTTGTCGATATTATTTGTCTCTCATCTTATAAACACAATTCTATTTCGCTTATGCATCACAATCCCTAATTCAGTTCATTACACTTCTTATCTTCATCGAATTTACTTAATCACTTTCTATTTGGCTGCCAAGAGTTGGAATTTTATGCAAATTATATTACAATATGTCCCTAAGTTTACTGATGAAAACTCATACTTACTTATGTATTACATATAATGCAAATACAACACGGCGAGAAATATCACTTTACTGGATCACTAAACTTTTGAAGCCAAACTTAATTTGTTCTACAATTGGGTATCGTAAGGATCTAATTATTACTATGCGGTAACCAAGATATTTAGATAAAACTTACTTCGTATATTAATTGATCCTTTTGCACATAGTGTTGAAATTTATAGTCATTAATGTTTGATCAGTTTGGTTTCAGGAAGCCGTAGATTAAAGTAACCCGTAATATGTAGAAGATTGAATTAAATCCGCTGAGTTTTACTATGATGATCTTCGAAAGGTTAAGAGACGCTGAGAGAAATATATAACTCTAGATAGTGACTATATAGAGGAGTCCTAAGAAAAATATCTAAAAATTAAGCTCCTATCTGCAGTTTTTTAGTAATAAGTAACCACATGATTTTTAATCAAACTTAACGATACTGCGGGTTAGTTCAACTTACTTATTCCCGATACCAAACAAATTAACATTAATAGCTATAATTCGAGTTTTATGTGAATAAGAATCATGGATGTGCAGAAGAAATTTTTTTAGATACCTAGGTTATTACTTAGTAATAGCTAAAACTTTATGATACTCCCTCGTAAATTTTTCTGCACCTTAAAAAAACTTACCAAAATAAGAGCAATTTAGCTTTTAAAAATTCCGTAAATCTGAGCTAAGCTAAGATGTTACAATGTGCAAAAATTCTCTTAAAAAGAATTTTAATCTAGCAGCACAATAACCGTGAACCAAGATGTCTTAAGAACAATCATTTCTTTTTTTGTCTGAACCGGATCTATAGATCATGCCAATATCTACGATCGCATCCACACTTCTGCGTCTCGAAAAGCGAGAGCAGGAGTGAGAGGGCGAACACACAGCAATATCTTCAGAGCTTGACCCTAGAGCTATGCCAGTGAATATTGAGTATTCGGAGACGTCTTGGAGTGTTCTTCGTTTCCTAAGCTTTTCAGTAAAAAAACAGTAACAAAAGATACATACATATATGGAAATAAAAAGAAACACCTACCCCACCAAAGGCATGCCATGAAATATTGATTTTGAACTTTATATGAATACCGATTCTAGAAGAGAAATCGGAAAATAAATACTTGGAATTTTTGTAGGAAAAGTGATGCATTCAAAAAAGTTATTTGTTTGGAAAGTATGCATCTATAAGTGTCATAGATAAATGAAAGAAGTCCTATATGTTTTGATTTTTTTTTTTGGTAGGTAATCTTCTAGAACACATGTACATTTTACATATATTTCTCTTAGTGTTTGACTGAATTTAGAGTTTTTCTCCTCCCAAAAACCATTTTTGGTTGAAATGTAGAAAAAATTATATAATGTTTCAAAACTATTCTTTCAAATACATTGGTTTTTCTCAAAATCAATTTTTTCTTTGGTTTATGCAGGGCCAGAAAAAAAATAACAAGAATTACTTCAAAAAATGTGAAAGCATCGTATGACTAGTGAAGAAAAATTCTTCTTAATGAACTCCATATTAAGCTTTCTGTTTACAAGGAATACTGCGAATGGAATATTTTAATAAAAAAATCTCTCAGATTCACGTAATACAATAAAAAATTTAGCAAGTAAAATTACTTTGTATATTTAATAACACAAAATGTTGCTTAATTAAGAGTTAAATGGGAACGAATTACGTGTTTCTATATTCGTTTCATCTGATGTAAAACGAAATACATATTTATTCCCGTATCACATTTTTAGTTTGCAATATTTTAAAATAAACTTTTTTTCCATTGGATTATCGAAATATATGCGACAATTTAATTATTAAATTATATTGCGGATGAAGTAAAACCATTAAATTGTTTCAAAAGCATTCTGTATTTTTATCAAACAGTTTTGTACGAAACTAAATTCTTATTAACAATTTGAAGAGTTACTAGTATTAATTCACAAAAGTACTGTTGTAATCTTTAAGTTTTATTTCGCAATAAATTATTTAAAAAAAAATTAACTGTGTGCGTGTATTTTACTTTAAGCTTCAGAAAATAAACATAAATTATTACATGCCCCTATCTTTTTAATTAAAAACTCATCCTCCGATAACATAAGATTTTCCTCTTGTGTCTTTAAATTGAAAACAAAGGCATCTTATAGAAATGTATTGAGCGACCCTTTTTTGCATACAATTTAATTGAAAATAAACGTATCTTATGGAAATATATTGAAGAAACGTTTTTGTGTGTGTTTTAATTGAAAATAAAGCCACCTTGTAACAATAGATGAAAGAAAATAATGCGAATGTAATGTAATTCAAAACAAACTAACATTTTAATAACAACTTCAAGGAGAGTAACTAAAACTTTATTCAGATTAATTTTATTTTTAATAAATGTCTTTCCTAAGGATTCAAGCAAATCGGCGGTATTTAAATCCGATAAGCAGTATTTGCGAAGCAGTGTTTCAAAATGAAAATACTCTACTCTTCTTATTAATTCGAATTTTTTTTTCTTGCGCTTTTGCTTTCATCAAAGTACCACATTGTTATCTTTATTTTAATCACATTAACTTAATACCTCTTTTTTAAACTCATGTTCGTTATCACTTTCGAACTATTTATTTTTAACACTCGAATAAAGTAATTCCACAACTTTCAATGCAATTCATTTTAGTAAATAGTGGGAAAACTTTCTGTTTAAGTTTCGCAATCTGTACAGAAATAAAACATATAAAGATTAAAAGGAGATATTTAAGAGAATAAATGAAGACAAATATCTTATTTGTAAAAATAGTAAGACGATAAAAGAAATCAAAAGTGGACAGTTTTTCCTTTACACCATCTTAAAACTCACTCGGTTAAAATACATTACAGCCTATTTATATTCAGATAAATTTATTTAAAAACTCGGCGTGTAAATAAGGAAGATAAGATTCCCTAGGGGTAAAAGAAATATCTTGTTTGGTAAGCGATCTCAAGTACCTCGAATATTATTCAATCGTTTTCTTTCTTTTGTTTACTCTGTCGCAAGCACTATCTCCTTATTAAGAAGAAAAGATAAACTCATTCTTTTCCTATTCCCCTATTGTGGTTTATTAATTATGAGTTCTCCAACTAATGAAAAACTTTTACATGTTTTCCTCTTCAACCGCATCCAATTGAACTCATTCGACTGAATCAACCAGACTGGAAAATCAGGAAGAAGTACTGGAGGACTCGGAATACATGAAAAAAAATGGTATAAAAAAATCTTGAAGCGGTTGGATAAATTGCGCACACAAAAAATACCACTCGTATCTCTTTGCTCCGTGATCTCACCTATGATAAAAATCGGATTCATAAAATGTAGCTGAGAGAGAGAGAGGCCCCTCAAAGTTTTTGCCGTTTACAGTGACGAACAGCTCTCTGTCCTAACGACCATGAACAAAAAGAAGTAAGCTTCAGCAAAAAGAGCAAAAATGATGCGAGCAAAAATGATCTATGAGAAAGATCGTTTCTGTCAGATATTTTTTCGCTGTTTTTTTTCCCCTTCTAGTATTTTGGATGTTCCTTAGGGTAAGTTTTACATTAAGCTGAGATAACTTTCCGGGTTTTACATTCTATACAAGGAGCCTAAGTCAGGGATCTTTCGAGGACTAAAAGATCATGTGATTTTTCTATACGTCAGTCTGAGTGACTATAGACGTTGCCTTTATTAAATAAAATGCAGAGCTCCAAAGAAGAGGGAAATGCAAGCTTTCAAAAGCTTTTTACATAGGGATTTAGAAAAAATAATGCATGTCAAATATTTGCAGTATACAGCAATTTCTTCTCAAAGCGATGCATTTAACCGTAAGAAAATTGCGTCAGAAGTCATTTCCCGTAAGATGAGAGTGAAATTCATCCTTTTGATTAATGTTAATTGGTCAAAAAATTGTCTTCATTTAGTAAGCAAGTTTTAAACATCGTTTAGTCCTATTTTTGTAATATATATGCTGGATAAAATAAAAATATTTAAAAAATAATAATTTATAAATAATGAGTAGAATTGAATCTTATGAATGTATCAATATTCATGTGCATAGTTGACGGATGACATAAATTTATTTGGAATTCTAGATATTAAAAATTCTTAGGTATGTACATTGCCCTCAAACACGTAAAATGACTTAAATGACTTGGTGCATGTGTGTGATTATTTTGCTGGTCTAGTATGAATAAAGTGGAAGCAGTGTTCACAATTAAAATAATGATACTGAGATGTTACACTTATTAGTGTGATAAAATAATCCTCAGCATTGGTTTTCGTGGATGATTGTCAGCTTTTGATTTTGGGGTATAAGCATCTCCCTTTAATAATCGATATCTCTTTTTACACTTCTGTCTTTCTTTTTTAATATTTTTTTAACATCTTTCCTCTCTCTTTCCTTATTTTTAATATTAATTTTGAAGCACCCAAATAAATTTTAGTAAGTTCAATATTTACAATGAAGAATTAAGTTCTTGTAGGATAGATATTCCGTAAGCTTACACGCCTTCTACCCGTGATAAAAGACTGGAATTTTTGAATCAGGAATTCTGTATCTTCCCCTCCTATAATAAATATAGACTGAATGAAAGAAAATTTCAATGGATAATTCTGTTTAAAATATCTCATATTTCCCATTTAGTATAGAATGTATACCCAATTATGTTAATTATTTATTCTGCAAATGACCCTTCAATTTAAAAATAATTAAATTGAAAGTAACTTTGAAAATTTATTATATGAAAATATGATACATGAAAAATATTACATGTCTTCTAAAATTATTTTTTATAAGTATGATTTCTTCTTGTAATTATTAATTATTTCCCTTGTTTTAATATTTGTTTCCTTAATTATTTTGATTGATCCATGTTTAGATTACTTCTTCATTTTACTTGGTTAAATATTTCCATTATATAAAATAATATATATGTAGTATAAGCAAAGTGTAATAAATTAGTGAAACAGAACAGAGAGTAGATATTGTAGCATGACAGATAAGATATTCTTACAGTCTTGTCTTTTTCCAGGTATTCGTAATAAGCATTAACATTAAGATTTTATATACATAAAAAGATCTGCATAAAAATCATACCTAGAATGAATGCAATTTTTCATAAGTTTGTTACATTTTCTTTTGGTATATGCATCGAAGAGCCAAATCAATATGTACCATCCCCACCCTTTTTTTTTTTATGAGTTTTCCTGGTCGAGGTGAGGGTACGTGATCAGATGGAAATGGTATTTATTTGCTGCAGGAAATATTGAGATATTATTCGATCGATTACGTGTGTTTGTAATGGAGAAGGCTGAGGTTCTAAGTGGCTTAGATAGAGAGCAGATGCATGTAAATCTATCTCCAAAACTGCATGGTTCATCCGTTACTTGCGAAATGTCGTTGACAGTACTTATGACACTTGATAGTACAGAAGCTGTTCTGCTTGGTGAAAAATAGCTGCAGCCAGTGCTAAGATGATAGCCGAATACAATACAGGTATAAATAGAAGTGTTTCGTCGCACACAACTCAGCAAACTCTGTTGATACGGGACTACACAGCAGATAACTCTCTCGTGTATTTCTGTTAACAATGATGCCAATGATGTCTTTCTCTCTCTTCATTTCATGAATATGGTGAGTATAAATGAACAAAGTGCAGCTGCGAAATTTAGCTTCCTGCTTTAAAAAAACATCTTAGAAACTGATGAAAACATCTTATTCTTGGGTTTCATCTGATTCTTTGGAGTAAAATTTAAATGTAAGAGTTGTTCCTCTTTGAGAAAAGACCGAACTTCAACAGATGATAAAGCTTGTTCTGGATGTCCTGAACAAAGTTTATCTGTTTTGCTCAAACATATGAAAATGTCAAGAAAATTCATGAACTTGTGCTTGAAAGCCAACAATTTGGAACATTTAGGGTACGGAAGAGTTAACGGGATTGCAATGGAAGTTGGTTACGCAAATATTAAAAGGTTATTGGAAACTTCGAGTCGCTGATGATGATGAATTTGATGAGTCGCTGCCAAATAAAGTCTCGGATTTAGAGGGATCAGGAGAAGGAGCAATCTGATTTGGCCCAGTTTTTGGCCGAACACAGCAGAACTTCCATGCCTCACACACTTTACCCCCATGACCTAGCTCCGCGTGATTCCTTCTTGTTTCTGGGCATGAAGAGGATATATGACCGCTTTGATGACATAAAAGCAGTCTTGAAAATAACAAGGTACTTTAAAGCTAATAAGAGAAAGTACTTTCAAGGTGAAAATGGTGTTTCGTAAGAAATTAAAAAATCAATAGCTTTTGCACAAAAATTCCAGATTTTTTTGTGTACCCCCTTGTATATGCATGTTAATAAACAAAAGAAAATATTTATACTCAAAAAAAATTCCTCTTAATACACTTTTATCACAATTCAAACATTTCAGTATCATAATTTACATTAACTGGTACATTTCTTAAAAATTAAGGAAATTTAATGACAAAATATGACTGTCACGGTAGCCGAATGGTCACGGTTATAAATTAACAACCAGCATTGTTTCGAGAAGTGAGTCCTCGTTTTAATAAAGACCCGACACATAGCGTGGCTAAAGGAAGTTAAATCCATCATAATTCTAAGTTTTCCCAATAATGCGAAAACTTTGAATGGTCCATGAATGGAACGCACACATGAATGGCGTGGTGATCGTAGCACAAGGAAACAAAATTCGACGCCAGTAGTCCTTCTGTTGCTATTAAGTGCGATGTTAACCCGTTCAGGACCGTGATCACGTATACGTGATCGCGCTATTCTCCCTTCACTTCCCACGGTATCGTATATGGCGATATACGATACCGCCATATAAATCTTATATATATGGCTCTTGTTTCCGTGCACCGGGCCCATGATCACACTGGTGTGATTTCAAATTGGAACGTTTTATTTGAATTTTTATCGGCCATTAGTTGGAGGTTGAAGTTCCTTGTATTTTCAAATATCGTTCCACAGAATGTTGACCTTCAATTCCCGCTTTTGTTTCTAATTTTTTTTAACTGTTGGATCAGAGGAATTTGAGAATTTAAACAACTGTATTTGTTCGCTTATTTTGTTCGGATTGCATATTTAAAGGGCTGTGATTTGCTGCTGTGACTACTGGTTTTTTCTTGATATTTTGATGAAGTGGGGGGGATAATGAAATGTTTATTGTTTTGGTTTGAGAATAGACTTATCATTCTCAAGATGGTATTTGTATGTTTTAGGATCAGTATTATCTTTGCTATCATGGCGAAAAGATTGAAATATCTGAGTTGAAAAGTTAAGGAGACTATGATTTGTGTGCAAAATAGGTTCCCTAAAAGAAAGAAAACACAAGTTGACATATTATAAATACAAAATTTGTAAAGTACGGCTTTGTCCTGATGTAAAATAATGTTTCGAAGTGCATCATAAGCTTCAAAAATTTTAAGTATTATTAAGTAATTTTATTTCAGTTATTTTATATATTTTTTTTTGTATTCAATACTCTAACATTTTACCTATATTTTAAATACTTGTAAATAAAATAAAATAAATTTAACGAGTCAGTTATATTGTTGTTATATTAGTAGCTATATAACTTTTTATTTATCAAAATGAATATATTTTCTTAAAAATTTGTAATTATTATTTTTTTTAAATACCACAAAAATTTCACTACCGTATATAATAATGTATAGGTTTCACCGTATTTAATTGAGAGGAATCTATATGAATTTTTATATGAAATTAGTCTTAACGAGGAAAATCGCCCGGTCCCGTGCGGGCTTTCAGAGCTCACAAGCCTGGGGAAACGGTTCTTTCTCCTTTCGCAAGTCTTGAATGGGTTAATCAAGAACCTAGAGAAACTTCGTCATCAGTACACTCATTGCCAAGATCATTCTCCCTTCATGTGATGCATAGGTTAGGAGAGGGAAGTATCTAAGTTTTGTCGTCTTCTTCATTTCACCATTATTCCAATTGTGAGGAACACCGCCACAGGTTCTCAAGTAGATCTAAAGCCAGCCATATAACTGAGGGATAATTGAATGGCAAACCGTATGCACCCGAACTAGACTTATAGAAAACTAAATATATTTCCTTGTATTAATGCAATATATATATATATATATATATATATATATATATACATTTATTTATATAATATATATACATTTATTTATATAATGTATATATATATTATATACGTTTGTTTATATGAAGTAATATAATATACATATATGTAATATGTATATATATACGTTTGTTGTATAAGTATATATATACATTTGTTTATATGAAATATATGTATACGTTTTGTTATATGGAAATATAATATGTATATATACGTTTCATTTATATAAAATATGTATATATGTATATACATGCCTTTATAATAATAATACATGCAACTAATAATATACATACGTACATGCAATACATATGTATATGCATACGTACGTATATGTATGTTGGACGTGATTGCGTCCCAAAACCATGGGTCTGCATGGGTATGTTTCATTTTTCTTCACAAAAAAAAAATTATTTTCCTAGTTTTCTTCGTTTTTCATGCCTTGATATGCACTTATTTCTAATTTGAGCTTTATCTTATCATTGTTATAAATTTAATATTTTTTTAAGTATATTATTTTCTCTTATTTGTTTTTATGTTGTATGTGCATATATATATATATATATATATATACTAGCTGATACCCACCCGTTTCGCTGGGCAGAAGATAATATTATATTTTGGAACCTATACGTAAAATATCAAGACAATTTTCAATTTTTAAAACGTTAATGATAATCTAAATTCGAAATTTTAAGAAATTGCTTGTCTGTAATAATGGTTATCCACAACTGTCAAATATATGAGAAACATAAAATTTTTTAGTAAAAAGTCACCCCATATATATATAATATGGATAAAATTCATTCCACCGTATACACGTTACACCTAATATTACCAAAGATGCAACCTTTTGTCAGAACATTCATCATGTGCTTACCTTTCAAATGAAATACCCTCGTAATGGCATCATGTCTATCATAAGATTTTTGTCCTTGCCTCAATATATCTTTGATTTCCGACCATTTAGGATTTCAAGTGACTGCAATCCTTAAAAAAAAGTCGTTCAAAGACGCCCAAAATGTCTTACGTATGTCAAAGCCTCTTGAGTTCGTTCATGCATGTAGAGAGGTCCTCCAGTAAACAAAGATTATCTTGCGTATGCGATACTCCGTAAGAAGTCGCCATTTTAGTATTTTTCGAAATTCCGCGCAGTTTTGGAGCTAAGCTACACTTTCACCGCGGTTGGTGAAAGTGTAGCTTATTTCTATTATCTTTTATTTCTATCGCTAAATACGTACGTTTCCGATTATCGACATGCACAAAATTTCTCATGAAGAGCCTCTTCGCCAAAATCTTGCCAATCCTCCATCAGCGCTTCAATATAAAATTATTTGATATTTTTCCATTTCGTAAGCGCAAATTTCTCCTAATAAACTTAATTGGTGACAATACACAGTATGCATATAAGACAATATATTCCGTTTGGCGTCGGTCATATCATGTTTGGCGATAAAGTCGCCAAAATTTACGTAACCGATTGATAACAATAGATTAACGGATGAAAATTACATTTTGGATAAGACTTCCGTAAATTTCTTTCTTAGTGAGCGTCTACATCACCAAATGAGTATGTCTGCTAAATTTCAAGTCAATCGGTTGTATAGTCTTTGAAATCTCGTGATGAGTCAGTCAGTGGTATTTCGCTTGTATATATATATAAGGGTGATCAGTTTAAAGATCAGTTTAACTTCTTTAGTTGGTTTCTAATATTGCCCTTAAATCTGACGGATATGGCAACTATTCTAACACTAAAGTATAATTGTATGAACCTTGTTTAAGAGTGAGAGACAATTTCCAACAATGTTGGACTATTACAACTTTATTTGTGAAGTGAAATAGAAAAATGGAGATGCACAATGTTACTTAATCCTGTGATAATTTTACTTTTGATGAACATAATTCAATTCAAGTTTTTTGCATTATCATTCCTTACAGAAAATATTGAAAATGTTCGCCAATGAATTTCAATTTTTGATTGAATAAATTTTATTTTTGAATGCAAATACGAACACGTCAAACCAAGATTTTTGACACACTTTGAAACATTGTTGGTGTTATTGACGAGATTTCTTCATTTACGATTTTTTTTTTGTAATTCATCGATGTTTGCAAGGCTTCTCTGGAAAACCTTTCCTTTGAGATAGCCTCATAAAGCAAATTCTAACTGGGTGAGGTCTGGTTACTTTGATGGCTAGAGGCCTTTTGAAATTAAACGGTCATCAAAGAATTCCTACGCGCTTTCATTGTCAGGTTTGAGTGGCTCCGTCTTGCTGAAACCAGCAGTAACTGCCCTGTATCTCCAGTGAAGCAATAAAAGTTTGAATTATGTCCATGTGCACTTTGGAATTCATTATAATCAAATTAGTTCAAGCAGACGATTTTTATTATTGTTATTCATAATCTTACGAAATGAGCTTTCAAAAAATAAATAAATAATAAAAACGTTGAAAGAAGCCAACGATTCACTCAAATCACTTGCGCAGAATCGGATTAATAATAACTAATGATGTTCACACGAACTTATGTTTAAAAACCAAGTTTTCTCATTTAAGCAGTGAAAGAAATGATACCCGTACATTACATATAGACATATTAAATAAGTAATGATTTTGAATGTCTTGCTACATATATTATAGATGTGGAAAAAAACAAACGGGTACTCTTTTAAGTTAAATTAATCTCCCTATATATATATATATATATATATATATATATTTGTTCCAGATTTTATGCAGTTGAAAACATTTTCGTAGATAATTTTTCTATTTTCTAAAAAAATATTTGTAACTTTTCTTTGTGACTTTAAAACACTTTTTCTTATGTCTTAGTTCCTCTTTCTATTTTAATTTTAGTTAATTATTTCGATTATTTCTTCATATTACTGAATTGCTATTTTCACCATATATGCTGTGAATAATGTGAATAAATATGGAGCGATTTTTCAAAAATAAATTGCTGAGAATCATCTTTTGAAGGTGAATTTCTGTCTCTATGTAGAAAATATCTGGGGACGTCTTCATGCGTTAACCAATTGCGCACTTCGATATGCAGATAGTCTCACTTAGCATAAGCAGCTCAAACAGTTTTCATGCTTTTCATGTGTGAAGAAGCTTTGATAACTATTAAACAGAACAAAATAGTATACAATCGACATTTAGACGTGTTTTGTGATTGGAAGAATTTTTTCAATGCTTGAATCTGGACGATTACAAAAGGAACTGTGAATCTGCATCTGTGTGTAATCTAAAGTCTCTGTAACAGGTTTCAATGCACGAAAAATGTTGACCAACGTCTCGTACCAAGCTGGGTAAAATTCATAACCGTTCTCCAAGACCAATATTTGACAATAACTGAGTCAGAGATATAGTCCGACCGGATTACTGAATTCAGTGCTCATAGCCGTCATGAAGTACGAGTTTCCGAACAAAATATTTACACAGACTCAGTCATGTTGGTCTGTATCCCAGACGACAAACATTTTGCATTCTTCTTACATCTACGTGCAAACGCTTTCGTTTAAACTGTAATTTGGAACATCAAAGTTCTGATTTGGAACAGTTGGCCATTGTGATGTTTATTGACAACATTCGCATTAATCTCAACATTGACTGTAATCGGCGTTCGACATGTCGAAGACTTAGAACTCGTTTCCCCCGATCAACATCTCGGAAAGACATTAGATGTTCTTCAATTGAAGTCATGGTGAAGCCTGGCATCATGCTGGACAACCATATCATTAAGACGTTCTCAGTGGTTGCTAAATTTGAAGAAATGAAGTTTTTGAGCCTTATGTTCTCCATTTTCGAGTTACTGTAGGTCCTGTTTTCATATTTATAGATGATAATGCCTATTGTCACCGTGCTAGCTTGATCTACAGCTTTTGTGAAACGGAAAATATCCAATACATGTTGTAGCCGACTCTCTCACCTGATCTGAATCCTAAAGAGAATATTCAGGAAACCATTTGCTGTCCTTCCAAGCCCACTAAGCTCTGTTTCAGAACTGATAAAAGCTCTTCTTGACTTTGTATTGCTTTGAGCCCTCAATTCCTGTACAATGTCATAAACATGTTTGTTAAATCGTTTTGCAGCATGGCTAACTGTCAAAGGGGCCCACACACAATATTTAATCAGCTTTCTTTCAAATTGTTTCTTTGAATAATAAAAGTGTTTATTATCCTTTTTTCGGATTTTTTTTTTTACTTAATAAAGTTTTTACTCTCGTACATCCCGTTTCCCACCTTACCGACTAATATTTCCTTTACAATTTATGTATAAATTTTAGACACTAGTGCACTTACGCACACATAACACACATTTATATATATATATAAATGTGCTTCGTTCTTTCTTTTTCCAGCTTCCATTTTCTTTCTAGCTCTTATTCTTTTTAAATATCTTAAATTCTTCTTTCATAACTTTTCAGTATATATATAAATATTTAACACGATTATTAATTAAACATGTGTATAATGTGTATAATTAATTAACTTAAACTTAAAAAATAAATCTCAAAACTATAGCAAAAACAAACTAATAAATTAACCAAAAATCAAATGTAAAATTAAAACTGGTAAAAAATGCTATTATTATCAACTGAAAACATAATCATATTAAAACACGTATAACCTAATTCATTAAATTCATGGTAATAAATTAAATTAAGAGATTAAAAAGATTTACTTTATATACATATATATATATATATATATATAATGTGTGTGTGTATGGCAATAAAATAATTACAGTCTACTTGTGATTAAGGTAATGTTTTATGGGACCTAATAACATCTAATGTAACACAAAATGTAAAAAGAGCGAAATTTAATAAATAGTAAAGAAAATTATTAAGAAATAATAAAAATCCCATTTCCTAAAATTGAAAAAACAGCATTATAGACGTCTCTGTGATATATTACACACCTTCATGTAGCCTACCTTATAAAAAAAATCAATCAAGCCCCAGACTCCTTTATGGACATCAGCATCGAATCTGCCTCCCATGCCTGATGGCAAAAAAAGAAATTTAAATGATTTGGAGAACTTCATTTCACCAGGGAGGGAAAAATATCAGATAATCAACGGTACTGCTAAGCGAATTCTTTTTTTTTTTCCTTTTTCATTTTTTTCTTCTTTTACCTTCCGGATCATCTGATATCATCAGATCCCCTAGCGAACATTCACCACTAATGATTACTACTAGGCATCGAAAAATTTAGCTACTATCGGCGCAGATCAGTCGAATTTCTTGCTGAAGGATTACAACCCAAAGCTTCTGGGCACGTAGAACCATCTTATCACGGGCTACACAATTACCAAGACTAAAGATAATCCATTAAGAATAATCTACTAGCAAAGGGTTCGGTTCTCTTGTTGGGGGATTAGCCGACCTAATGAACAACTCCCTTGTTCCTCCTTGAAAAACTAGACCGTTCGGCTTAGTGTTCACTTTGGGTAATTTTTTCCTGTCCTTTGGTTCTCTTTGACACAGAAAAGCTTTACTGAGAAGAAATGTTATGTTCTGGTCATTGGGCTATTTAAAGTATCTCGGTTGATTTTTCTTTTAGGAGTTACATATTACGGCTCTTTGTGTTTGGATGCTTAGTGAATGGGGCTGCTTTGATTAATTAATACCGCTTACGTAGGATAATCGGCCTTGGGTAATTATTTCGGTAAATTGTGTTATCAGATGCGGTGCAAAATGGCTCAGGGACTGGCAAAAAAGGAAGGGGAAAAAATAGAATTCTCGTTAATACCGGTTGGATTTAATTGATTTAGTTTTCGGGATGATAAAAGTAATTGTGATTAAATAAAATATCGGGTTTTTTTCCCGGGAGAAATATATGTTTGGTTAATTAAATGTTATTTTTTTCGTCACTTTTTGAGATTTCGATTCATTACCGCTACATTTTACTTCAAACATTATGAACTAAATTTCTTCAGTTTCATATAAAAGTTCTTCATTAAAAATATTTCTTTACTTTATTTTTTTTAAAAAAACTTTTTTTAAAAAAATTCTTATTTTACTTAATTATTTTATTTTGATTGCTTTTTTGCTTTATTTAAATCTTAGCACACTATTTGAAACCTGCTTTAGTATCATAAAAAAGTAATTTGTTATTCACCACACACACACATGATGGTGTAAATTAAAAATTTTTGAAAATTCGTGTGGATCATTGGGGATGGATCTCAGAATTTTGGACAACAATTCCATAATGTTTGCGATCCTAAAGATCAGGTGAATGATCTTTAGGGAATATAATTTGAACGCGCAACTCAACTAAAAGATCGTTGGTAATAAACTCACGATTAAGCCAGATCGACTACCTTAGTCGCGAGTTGTTTCCGTTGATTCGTGGTTCGGTTCCTCTAAGGATATTTCGAGTGCAAGGGCTGATGAAAGTAAACACGCTCGAGTTTACAAGTTCTCCATTGTTGCGGTGTGGAAATTTGGAGTGTAAGATGTAGATAAAGTGTTATAATTATCACTTGTGTGTGTGAAAGAGATTAGATTTACGAGGTCCTTCACCAACAGTCCTCGTGTTGTTTCTAAGCGCAACTTTAATAAGTAATCAAATCAATCACAACCGTAGCCACAGACACGGTTTCACGGTTCTTAATATGGTCTTATCATTTATATAATCAAATTCATCTTTTTGTTACTCTATATCATATAAGATCCTTCAATCATTTTAACTCTGATAATTTCAAAATAGTATATTTTATGTAACGAATGGTCATGTACACGGACTCGAGACCAGTGTTGCTTCTGTTGAGTCGCGGATTCAAATTCTGATACCACTGGAGACCAACTAATTAGCAAAAACGATGCAAGTTAAATTTGTTGACACTACAAGTTCTCCCGTTAGCTCGGTGTGGAAGTACGGGGAAGATGATACCAGCTAAGTTGTCTTCTCAACTATTTAATCAAGCCTCAAAATCTCGAGGTTCGCCGAAAATAGCCCTCATTAAGCTTCTAATAAAGATTTAATAAAACATAAATCAATATCAATGCCGATTTAATATTATTTATATGAAGCAATACTATCATAAATTTTCAAATTAACTTTTGCAGTTGTAACGCATCATTGAGTTATTTGCTCATTTTATAATGTTTATGTTATATACCCTTAAACCAGAAATAAGCTCAGTTTTTGAAACAATAAGATTTCCAATACTTCATATACGTTGCTTTGAGTGTTTAGTTTACATATATTCAAATTTCTCCCTTAAAATGATGGTAGCGGTAGCCGAGGGATCATTGTCGCGAGCTCATGGTTTGCTTATTTTTGTTGAATCGTGGGTTCGAGTCCCGATGCCACTAAAGACCCACCTGTAGTTGGGCTGATTCAAGATAAATCTATCGAGGCTGATAGTCTTCCCATTGGATGGTGTTTACATAGGTAAAAGGAAGTGTCGTCCTCATCACTTGACCAAGGTTCAAAATTATACCGTGCGTTGCCTATATCCACGTGTTGGTCCTAAAAATGACGTTTATGCAGAATCAATCACCATTATAAAATTAATTCATTTTCTCTGTTGGCTGAGAGATAAGATTTAGTTTCTTACCTCAGTTCTTTTGAATGTATTACACTTACATTTACATTACACATACATATTGTACATATATTACATATTGTATTACATTTTACTTCCGAATCTCTCTCTCAAGAGCAAATTAATCATTATTATAAAATACATCTCGTTATTAATTTTTGAAAGTATTTATATTTATCTTGTGGTCTATAAAATTCTAAAATTTCCCCCTTGCAGCTCTGAACTAAACAATAGGAATATGTTATTATGATTAAATACATAGAGTGCTAGATCGAATAAGAAATTGCCTTTACAGAACTTCTCATTGTCATTGGTTACAATATATATACAGATGCTCAATAAATAAGTGGGACACAGGTTTTTTCGCAGTTCAGCCTATGTTTTAATGCTTAAAATTACATTGTATAACAATACCAAATATAATGAGAAATCATGATAAGCTTTATCTATAATTGGCATGATAAAAATATTTGCAAAATTAATTTCATATATTGAAAATATATAAACAATAAATATACGCAAACTAAATTCAAAAAAGAGCTAGGACACTTAGAGTTAAATATATATATATATATAATAAATATAAGAGCACTCACAATTTTTTTCCAGCACTCCTTTATATTTTATAACGGTTTTAGGCATTGACTCTACAAGTTTCTAACAAAAATAGAAATCTATTTCAGACCAATCAAGTTGGAATGCATTTTAAGTGAATTTTTGTCTTCAAAGTGTCTTTTTTAATTTATTTTCCAAATATGGCTAAAAGAAAATTCCAGACCTTTTTCTGTAAGACTCGCGTTCCTCAATTTAATAATTCCTTCGTTAATCTGAGACTTGACCCCTTCACTGCATCATGTCTAAAGTACGTGCGAATCTTTAATAGTTAATTACTAAATATAATTAACTGCTACTAAATATATAAATACGAAATCTTAATGTGTCACACGATTGATTTAAATAAATAATATTAGGATGTATAATTTGACTCTTTCTTTAATCAATATGATATTTTGACCACTGCCTCTAATAATCACTATAAGATCAGAATTAAAAATGAACAAATGGAATTAAGAGATGGGATTAATATATATAGATATATATATATACAATATATTAACAATCTAATCCCAGTTTAAATGTTTGTTGATTTTCTCATTTTATTCAATTTGATTTAATTTCTATTCAATTATCAATTATTTACTCATTTCTATATTTTTTGATATTTTTAAACTATTTCATATTTTCTATATTTCTTTATTATGTAATTTATATATTTGTATTATTTAAAGCACGCGAGCACGCACACACACACACACTGATATATGAAAAGTATTACTGCAGTAATGTAGGTGTAATGGTTGAGCATGCATTATGTTGGACTTAAGCACATATCTACATTTTTAACAAAGGTTCTCTTGACTGCTGTGATATATATAGAGAAGAATTTAGATCCCTATGTTTGACTTCTCAGGGATGTATTTGGTCCAGAGTTCCGTGAATGGACAACGACGCTCGTCCACATGAGCTGAAAAGGTCAACGATTACCTGGAAAGTGAGGGTATTAACCAGCCAGATCTCCCGACTTTAACCTTATAACGTTGGCGACACTCTTGTAGAACAATTGCATCTGCCATCCTCCTCTGAGAAGCATCCCAGAGCTAAAAACTGTCCTTCTGCAGTGATGTTATCGACTGACACACGAACTCCTCAACTTCCTCTTGCCCGGTATCACGCAAGGCTGTTTTAACTATCTATCTTGTGATAGGGAAAATACCCCAAATAGGATACTCCAAATTAGACACAATTTCAGTTCCATACCACAGCCTGAATTTTGGACATCCCAGCAGTATGAGCTTTGTTGATAATCCTGCGCATATAAAATGACTGTTGAATGTTAAATCTCTTTCTTTGTTATAAATATATTTTCATTACTAATTTCATTGAAATCTGTATACACTCCCAACATACACAAGTGTGTATATATATATATGTGTGTGTATATATATATATGTGTGTGTATATATATATATATATATGTGTGTGTGTGTGTGCGTGCGTGTGTGTGCGTGCGTGCGTGTGTGTGTGCGTGTGTTGATTTATTAATGTTAATTAGGAAAAATTCTAAATTTAACAAACTCATACAAAAAAAATTACAAATAATAACCATTGTGTACAACTTTAAGAATTGTATAATTAAATTTGAAACTTTTTCAGATAATTCTGACTTTTTTTGTCAAGAAAAGGGTCGAGATATTATTTAAAAAAGGACAATATTTTTTTCTGAAAAACTAAGTCCGCAACCAAAAATTATTAAGAATAATGAGAATGGCAAAAACTTTGCAGATTAAATGATTAAAACTCTTAATTATAATAGCTTAATTCTTTATAACATGAGAAGGATGAAAAAATGGAAGAATAATACACAGATCCAAAATATTAATTTAAATATATCATCCACTGTGCGGGAATTTCAGGGCTTTAATTTTTACGTGTCACATGTAACATTTCTCTGGCTTAAAAAAACGTAATGCTATCTGTACCTTACACACGCTTCCAAATGAAATATTCATGCATACTTCTAAGTAATTAATGAACTAAAAACTTTTAAGTCTTTGTCTCTTTGTTTACTCGCGTTATGCGTTTAAGATGCGAAAATTAACAAAGTTAGTCAGTGAAATACATAAACATTTAAATTATAAAGAAAGGGAAACATTAAATTATATTTGAATGTTATGAAACTGATCCAAATTATTGTTTAAATATGCATATTTTAATAAAAGAAATCCTGAATGCATTTAGATTAGTCTTATCCACCAGTTTGCAAAATCAGGAATAAGTTAACCTTCTAATAAGTAATTATTAATTTTTTCACAAATGCGCTTAATTGGTAGTTATAAATTGTATCAACTTAACTAATATTTTAGAACTTTTAATAATTTTTAACTTGTTTTTAATAGATTATTTTACTTGTTATATTTTCTTAAAGAATTTTGTGTAGATAGACAATCTATATTGCTTTTTGTTACTACATGAGTAACAAGATGTATTTGATTACTGTAATAATTTTAGTAAGTATATTACAACTATATTATTTAGTATCATTTGTACATGCATATGTCATTTAATTTGCTTTGATATAGATTCGTTGTATTGTATACGTTTTCCCTAATTTTTTTTAATATTTAGAAGTATATTTTAGTTTCTTTGTTTTCAGTGTTAGCCAGGTAATTATATAAAAATTTGCTGAATGTGAGAGAACCAAGAAATGGTAAACACGCTTACCCATTCCAAGCCAGGAACAAAAATTGAAATTACTATTCCATTCATTTCCTTTCTTTTTTTTGCCTTAATCTTTTACACACACACACACAAACACACACACACACACACATATATATATATATATGTGTGTATATATGTATATATATATATATATATATATATATATATATATATATGTGTGTGTGTATATATTTATATATATATATATATATATATATATATATATGTGTGTGTGTGTGTGTGTGTGTACAACAACAGAAATACAACAGAAAATAGTAAAAGTTTCACATTGTGAACATTAGGGGGCTCTCGTTTGTTCTTCAAGATGCTATTTCACGAAAGTTGTTTTATAGGTTTTCACGGAGATGCCTCGTAGGTGGCTCGGTCGTAGGAGGACCAGAATATTTGATATTACACAGCTGTTCACCTAAATCATCTGATATGGTCCCTTGCAATTTTTTCCTTCGGGGGTTTAATAAATGTAAAGTGTATGCACCAGCATTGCCTACAAATTTATCCGAACTTAAATAATGGATTTTTGCTGCTGTGCATTCAATTACCTCTAACCCTGTACGAGGTGTTTTGCTGGAATTGACATACTGAATTGGCATTGTATTTGTAACTAAAGAAAGTTATACCAAACATTTGTAAAAAAAAAAATCTTCCACATTTTCACTCTGCATTCATGAATTACTTGTCATTCTGAGTCATTTGCTTATGAAAATATAGCAATATGAAATCAGACGATTCATTTTGAATATCCCAATATATAGAGATAATTTCCAATTTTTGTAAATAATCCATTGACCAATAGTAATAGGAAGAATAATCAAAGCACAAAGTGGTTTCATATTTTTCTAAAAACTTTAAATTTGCAAGTTTACAAAACTCAGACGTGAAATAAAAATATTTAAATGTATTAGAACAATTCGTGCATTTGTTTTACATCTCACATCTATTTTCAGACAATGACGTTCATCACACTATTAAAAGAACGATGAAAAAAGATTTTGCTATAAAAATGCGTGTTTAAAATTTTAAATAAGATCTACGTGGATTATTTTTTAATATTTAGCTTAGTTGAATTTCTTGTTGCGTTACGCATTATTTGTTGACTTATAATGATTATCTGTGTCATAAAATATTTATTTTCAAAGTATGATAAATGATATTAAGAATTGAATTATTTTATAATCTGTTCGTAGAAAAGTGATATCTTAAGATAATGTTAAAAACAACAGAAAATGGAAAATCAGAGCACGTTATTTAAAAGAGAAAAAGCCAAGAAATAAAAAAAAAACTTTAAGTTAAAAACATTGCAATTTTCCATCTTTCTTTAGGTTATAAATGACGTAGAAAATGATAAACATCGCTTAAAATTGCACTTTTTAAAACAATTTTACGTTACTCAAGCTATTATTCTTTTTCGTGTGTGTTTTGTAAAATTTAAAATTACATGTTTCTCATGTCAAATTTATTAATTAAAAATTATAGTTCCAATTACTGTTCAGATATTTTCAGTGCTTTTTCAAAACGATAGAGTTTGACGTTAATTATACTTTGAAGGGTTCCATGCACCTCAAAATTTTTAGTCATCGTAATGAAAAGTTTTTTAATGCTTCATAAGCTCATTTTAATTCAATTTTACATATTTGAATTAGTTTGAGGTCACATTATTTTTTTATAGGGGCTTACTAGTTGTTAACATCCCTGTTTCTTAAAATTTCTTTCGATGCTTTTCAGAAATTTGTGTTTTTGAATATAAGGAGTTGAATATCATTCAAGCAAACTTAGCTTTAAGATGAATATATAAAATAACCTTTGACTCCAATGAGTGTTAATTCCTAGCATTAAAATGCATATATTTATAAATAACTCAAAAATGATCAATAAAATAAATTCATTGCGCAATATAATAATTTTATCAAAGTACAGCGAATGATTCAGTATATATTTTTCCTATTTAATTTTTGTAATCATAAATAATTCTCTATTGAGGTTATGAGAGAAAAAAAATACGAGAATATGCATGGAATACTTAAACGTGTTATTGGAAACATTTCAATCACGATGTTTTCAAACATCAAACACAAGACAATTCTATTTTCTTTCAACTGTTTTTGTTCTTACTTACCAAGATTAATATCATACGGTGGGTTATCGGATAATTATTGAAAAGGGTATAAATTAGAAGAAGAATTAAATGAGCGAAATGAGCCCTTACATGAAAAATATCAAAATATGAAATCAAATATTAATATCAAAATATGAAAATTTAGAGTAACATATTATACTTTATGAGTATTTATATATTTATTTCAAATGTATATTGCGATAAAGAATAAAATGTTATAAAAATAGTATAATCAAGACATATGTCTTGAAATTGTTGATAGGAATTTGAAGGATTTACAGTCATATTTTCTATGGAGTTATAAACTATTAAAATAGATTTATCTTTTAATGAAAATCAAACTAATTTTCAAAGCAGTTGAGTGAGCTAATAAATCACATATTAGCTTGAAATAATTTCTTTGCTTTTATAAATTTAAAAAAAAAGTTAATTTTTTTTATCAGCACTTTTTCCACAACAGAAAATGTTTTACGAAAAAGAATTTTATATATGTTCAATATCACTCATTAGATTTCGAATATTTAATAAGAATAAAGTACAGTAAATTTACTTTAGTTTTTATCCTCATCCTATCTATTATTTAATAATCCCGGAAAAAAACATCACAAATTAAAACATTAATTCCGTTGAATTACCAAACGTGTTTACGTTTTTGGTAATTTACTAAAATCTTCCAAATAATGACCGTGTAAAAAAGAAAAAAAATAATAACACGCTCATCTCTACACCAAAAAAAAAAAGTTTCTTTTTCTTGCTTAAGCATACTCAAACAGGTGTATACTGGCTCTGATTACATTTTTTTTCTTGTAACTTTTTTTTTTTTTTGCTTTTCTATCCTCAACCGAGCATTTTTCTTTGCTGCATTGAAATAGCTAATTACTTTCTGTGAAGTTAATCATCTAATTAGCAACTCACCAGATGTGTATAACAAATCTAGAGTTTAATATACATAAAAGTGGTGTATTTCAGCAACTGTTTAATAAATAAAGATAAAGCCTTTGTACTATGTTCTATTTCTAAATAATGCCGACGCTTTTGATATTATCTTATTCATTTTTTGTTTATTAATTAAAGGAATACGTGCGTAAAATAACGAGAAAATAACAGAGACGAGTTTTTTATCCTTAAATATAATTCTCCAGATTCTATTAAAATTAATAGGTTTTTGATTACATTTTTGTAGCATATTTCTTTATTAAGCGATATTAGTCTGTTACATTTTTTTTTTCTGTGTTCTTTGGCCTTTTGTTTCAAATTCGATAGTGCATCTGCGGTAGACTAGTGGTCCTGGTCTCGAACATTTGTCTGGTGCTGTTTCCAGTCCTGATGCCCCTAAATACCTGTGATGTTGCAGTTCTGTAGCACGTTTAATCTGTTAGGACTCAAAGTCCTCGCGTTGGGATTGTATGGAAGTTAGGAGAGTGGATTTGCAGGCCAAGATGTTCTCTCCATTTGAATTTCGTTCAGTAATATCGACCCCAATTGCCCGCGTATTCTCCTATTTATGAACCTTAAATACGGGGTTAATAAGCCTCAACATAGTATAAAAATTTAAAATATGTATTAATAATGATCAAAAAGTTATCCCTTATAGTTTTTCATGCAAAAAAATGAAGCTATTGAGGCGTAGGTTTGTGCATGTAAACAATTGTGATGCGCTTGCGCGGAGTTTTTCAACATGCGGGACCTGTCCTTGCACCGGTAGATCGCTAACGGGCGAGGAGATACAAGGACAATAATAAGATTTTCATTTTTGACAAAATGACCAAAAAACATTAAGAAGCTCTACTTGCTTCACAATTGAAGTGATAAAACAACGAACAAATCAAACCAGTACAGAAATAGATTTCAGTAGAGAGAAACTGTGACAAACCTGCAGCATGCTATCTCAAAAGAGGCGTTAAAGTGAGTTCATTTATTACATCCGTTTATATACAGACTAAGAAACGAACACAAATAATTAAGAATGGTTATTTAAGTATAACAGACCTGATGTTCAAAAACACGCATAAGTTAAAGTTATTTTGGTCAGTTAAACACAGTTATAAAAGGCGGTCACCTGAATGTTCAGTTTTTTTATGATAATAGTCCTACTCTTAGGACGCATCTGCGCCTACGTTGATGTTAATGACGATTATTTTCTTTTAACCTTCTCTTGCGAACAGCGGGATATCTTTAGGCCAATAACAGCGATTTCTGGAGGTGAATGAACATTCGGTTCTATATATATATATATATATATATATATATGATAAATTAAATTTATCCTCTTTTTCTTCTAATTTAATTATTCTTAACATCACGGCCTTTTTTTCCCACTTTTAACAATGATATTTTCCTTTTTAGAATAGTACATATGGTGTTTAATAGAAATATCCTGATCCCAATTTTAGTACAGCTGAATAAACAAAACCCATTTTTCTGGCAAACCTATTTTTCTGGCAAAACCTATTTTTCTCTATAGAATATAAAAGCATCCGGCTGGATCTAACATTCTCTTTACCTGCTGACACTTGCAGTGAGAACTATGCACCGTCACACACTTTACTGCCACCATGGCTTGTGAATATTATAAATTAGTAAAATATTTCAATATAAATGAATAAACATCAAGAATAAATAATCAAATTAATGACTTCCTTATAATCAAGCCAACACCGACAATTACGTCATAAAGATGTTATTGAAGCTGCCAGGATGACTGTCGTGGTACACCTACAAGTCGCAATAAATATCAATCCCAAGATTTCAAATCAAATTTTGCCTACAATTTATGAATGTACCATGAAAAATAGCAAAAGTAATAAACTACAAATATAAGTTCGAATTTAAGAATGGAACTGATATATCGGTGCTGTATGAGTCGTTTGCTCCTTTTAAAAATGTTGAAAATTGTGTTCAAATTTGTATTCGCCGTTTCGTTCCTTTTTAAGCGCTAAAACCTGGACAAACTGGGAATACCAACCTTTATTGTTAACAACTGGATCGACTAAACTGATCTTAATTCAAAAATGCCCAGGGATTGTCAGCAGAAAATATGTTATTCTGCAACTCCATAATGCAAGACCGCACTGCGCAAGACGAAACCTGGAAAAATTTACTGAATTGGAATAAGGGGTATTGTTTCACTTACCATACTCACCCAGTGTCCCATCGGATTTCCGTCCATTCTAATTTCTACAACACGTTCTTAGTGGAGAAAAATTGAAAATTTTGTAAGAGGTCCAAAATACCATCACCAAATATTTTGCTTAAAAACCGATTAATTCTAATCAATCCGGCAATGAAAACGTACACACCAGATGGGAAAAGGTTGTTGAGAACGACGATGATTGTATCAATGATAAAAAAGTAAAACTTGGTAAAATTTATCTGTTTGAGTTAAAAATGATATTTCTTTCCAGTCCCCTAATATATATATATATATGTATGTATGTATGTATGTATGTATGTATATATATATGACTAATAATAACGATAAAAAGTAAATAATTAACATGGATATGATAATAATGAATTATAAGTTACAACTATGATTTACAATATTATATGATCATAAATTTATCTGTATTTATAAGAAAAACTAAAAACTAGACAAAGATTCGTTTATTATTATACTCAAATAACTTAAACATCAATATAACAAAAAAGTTGAAATCAAGAAAAGTAAGACATTAAAGTATGAATAGGAGAAAAAAAAAGTAATTTAAAATGCTGTTTCTGAGTGAGGACAGAAATTCATAGTTAAACCAGCTTTAATAGATACCAACCAATCATATCTCGGCAGTGGCGTATCAAGGAGATGGGGTTTAAAGGGACATATGCACCCTCAATAATTGTTCCCGATAGTGAAATATTTCATTATAATTCCTGTATTATATTATTAAGATGTAAAAATATGAACTTTTTTCGTTTTCTCATTTTTAGACATTTTTCATCGGGATGAGTAGAGATTCCATCTACGAAGCCTAAGGCAAGAATAGAAAAGTTTTCGTTGTCTCAGAAAATGTGCTTCTGGGTCTATGCTTGTTGACGAAGAGACTGGGGTAAATTTCCATTGAAGACGTTTCCTCCTCCCTCAACTGTTTCTTGGGAACATTTGCAGAAGACATCCGTTTCTTCCAGACATCTATGAGCACATAAAAAAGGTTTCATTGGGGAGTTAGAATCCTCCACGAGAGGTAGTCTCGGCTTTCGTGAGTGAACAGCAGTCAGGATATATGGATCTATTTATTTTCTTTTGCTCAGATTGTTAAGTTTATAGTTTTATAACTTTAAATTGGCTGGAAATTTTTCTTAACTTTTCGATTCGACAATGAATTTGAGAAAACAGCAGTATCTTTTAATTATTTTAACTCCGATGAAAAAAATTCCAATTGTCATTTTAAAGCAGAAAAGTACACATTAAAAACAGCGAAGAATTTAAAAATCATTTATCTGAAATGGAAACTGAAATACAAGCACAAAGCTCAAGAGTTCAGTATTTTTCAGAAATTACCCAAGTTGTAAGAACGTCGCCGCAATTTGAAAAACATATTTCAAATTACGCCAATCGCGAGTTAACTAACGAAGAAAATTGATGTACTTAGAAAATTTTGGATGCCAACAGCCACATATGTTTTTCAAAGCTCTTTATTTGGTAGTTAAAAAAAGTGATGAGAAAGTTACGATATAACTTACTTGCTGAATCCCATTGGCTCACTTATTCCAAAATTACTGATGAAATTTACTGTAAATATTGTGCAAGGAATATGTGATTAAATCAAATAGTCAACTATTCACTAAAGAGTTAATTTGCCTTTTCGTTTGTGGCTCAAATCAGCAGAAAATCTTAAATTAAGGAAGAAATAATATCTTCCTTAATAATAGAAATATTATAATTTAAATCAAGAAATTGAACAAAAAAATACCACGCCCATTCCTTGCTAACTGCTCACAGTTTAAGGAGCATTGTTCAAGGGCATAAACAAGCCCTAATAGATATTATTGATACTGTCAGCAACACAAAATAGTAAAATTATAAATAGTAAAAATAAAATAGTAAATTTGACTAGCAAAAGAAAATACTAAGAAATCAGTAATTTTAAAAACAGTAATTTTCTTTGGCATAAATGGACATCCTTTAATAAGTCATCGTGATTACGGCCAAATTAGAGGAAAAAATGAAAACAAGGAACATTACCACCACGATGGAAGTAGCTGTCAACTGATTAAATTCCGAATTGATGCAGGAGATGAAATACTGAAAAATTATATTTTGATAATGCACCATATATACCACCTAAAATACAAAACTAAATTATACATGCTTGCAAAGAATTAATTTTAAAAAAAGTATTGTAAAAGTAAATTCAAGCAAATGTTTTCTATTACAATGGGTGTGAAATCACAGATATTTCTTTGACAGTGTATTTTTATATATATAAGATTGTAGAAATGGAGAGCAACAAATTCTTACTAGGAAAATTTTTAAAGTTTGTGCCTGTAATCTCAAAACGGGGAGAAGATGTAGCAAATATAGCTTTGAAAATCTTAGAATCGATAGTTTTGAATTTAAGAAACATGAGAAACCAAGAACATGATGGTTCTGCAACCATGTCTAGCACGTTCAACGGTAAATATGCCAAAATAAGCGAATAATAAAAATTGCACTGTATCGCGCTTAACATTCTCTAAATTTGGCTATATTAGATGCATGCCAACGTGAAGTTACTCGTGATTGGTCGGATTAGTTGAAAATTGTTATTCGTTCATGAATACTCCTAAAAAAAGTGGTATTTTGCAGTATAGGATCTTTGCCCTTCTTCCAGGAGAAAATCACTAAAAAGAGTCTTTCTTACGCGTTGATGAATCTATTATGGTGATATTGTAATTGCTCCAGATTGAGTCATTAATTGGAAATTGACATGATAAAGATTCGCATTCATTCTCTGGGTACTACATTCATTTAAATTTATTGAAAAGTTCAAATTTTGTCGTTACTTTATTTTCCATATAGAAACTACTTTGTTACATTGCTCTTATCTAGGATTTTCCAATGTACCTTATTGCTGCAGTTGAACTGTGCAATGACTTTGTAAAATAGCTTGTAATTATTCACAATCAATCAGAGATTGTTTTCAGTTCTATTTTCATGAAATCTGTAATAGATGATAGATGTCTATAGAACTGTGTGTTCTTTCACTAAAAAAGAACAAACTCCTCATTCTAATATTCCAGCAGAATACCCCCACATCTTAAGTTAGAATAACAATTTTTAATCTATTTTTGGATGCTGTAATTTTACATCTAGGAAAAAAAAATCACAAAACACAAAGCCGTTATCAATTCATTAAATACGTCAGTAATACCGGAGAATATGACCACACATTTGCAGATGAAAATAAATTATAAATACTGAAATAAACTTATTCTTCAGATTTGTCACATAGTAGTATACGTATTTTGACAGCAGCATATCATTTATGGGAAAAGAAATTATTGACGTAGCAAATAATATCAACACTGAATAGTTTCAAATAGGCGAAATGAGATTGATATTGCATATTCTTTTATTTGGACTGCTATAGAAGCTTTGCAAAGGTGCAATTTGTAGATATTTCCCCGATTATTCATAAACTATTAGTCACTTTGCATGTTACAACATGTACTGATGAAAGATAATTTACTACTATGAAATATTTAAAAAGTTCTTAAGATATGGTACATCTGAAATGTATTGGAATGGACTCTATTCATTATACATACATAAAATATATTTCTAAATGAAGAACTAATCTCAAGTATATTGCAAGCACAGACACGGAGAATAATTATAACTCTTCAAAAACAAGTATGAAAAGAGCTTTTCATTTCGTTATACTCGCACCTTTTCGCCAATATTTTTGAATTGTGACCATTTTTTCAATTATTAAATGATATTTTATCAATTTTGTAATGATGTTGGTTTCCACCAATTCCGGTAAGTAGGAGTTTTTGTTCTCATGGTATATTTAATATTTATCATAAATGATCTTTATCTTTGTTTTAATATAGCTTAATAAAAATAATATCTATTCTTAAACAGTTTTAAGTAGGTGAAATGAAATTGACATCATCAAGTATTCTTCAAATTCTGACATGTAATTATTCTAAATTAATGAAATTGCTTCTTTAGTGACAATTATGATATGCACCCCCCCAAAATTAATTTCTGCGTACGCCACTGCCTCTCAGTAAATTAGTTTATAACTAATTGGTAAAATTATATATATATATATATATATATATATATATATTTGAACAAACATTTCAAAAATGAGATAGAGGTATAGAAATAAATAAAATTAGATACATTCTTTGAGGATAGATACATGCTTGTGGTAAGGAACAATAAAATGAAAAGTTAATCCCTGTTTTTTAAGAACTGCTTTTCAGTAAGGAAATGGCGAACAATACATAAGGAAAAAGCAAGTTTTTACAGCGATCAAAATGATATTTCCCATTCATAGAATTCAAAATGTAATTATTCTTCCTGCAGTTCTCAGTGGGGGAAGGAGGACATTGTTAGCAATTTGTAAAGCAATCCAAGATCGCGATCAATGTAAAGCAGGCATTTTGAGAAAGCGGGGTTTGATATTCCAGTTTCCAGCACCTTCACTGAAAATATTAAGGATGAAAAAAAATTGGTTAAACTTGTCATAATCAGTGGCATAGCTCAAATGCAGAAATATATTTAGAAACAGATAAAAGCTTATGCACAGTAGACACGAATGATGGTACAAAATATTTATTTCAACTGTATTTGAAGATGTGAGCTACTACAAAAATATATTGGGATGCAGTGAGGACGACAAAGAAAAGCCAGTTAAAAAGTGAGACGTAAAACACTATACAAAAACCTTAAAATACTTCTCCCAATAAAAAAATAATGCTAAGTGTTGGTTACAGCGTAGGACTTAAGTGACTTTAATATAATACAAATGAAAAAGATGTTAGCAATACATATAACCAGTTTTATACGTAGACTTTTATACTAGCTTTTATATTCAAGGAGCTCGGGGAAAATCCGGAAATTCTGTTGGTTCAGCAATTAAAATGGACTCTCGAATCTAGCATTACACGCGAGATATGCGAAACGGAGATTTTAAAGCTAGAGTGAAAGTTGTAGTTCATAAGCGAATGAAATTTGGCTAGTAGGATTTGAGAAACTGAGAAAAAGTACAAAACGAGAAAAAAATTAAAAGAATGAAAGAAGGTAATAACGTGGGGTCATTACGATGTCAAGTCTCCACAAAAATGGATTCCTGGAAGCAGCTTTCCAGTGTTTCAGCACTACGAAGCAATTCAAAAATTATTTTCATTCAAATATAATCCTATTTCGTACGCAAAACAGGCTTTGGGTTAAAAATGACTTTTATTTATATTAATCTAAATTGACAGATGAAGACTTATAGGAAAACCGATCGAAAGTTTCGTTAAAAGTATGGTTTATATAACTGTAACATATTATTAAAACTATCATTTAAAACATAGTATTTATAATATTTATGTATATTTACACACTCTATGACAATAAATTAAGAAATGTATTACAAATTCGATGCTATAAAAATTCAGTTTAGTGCTGAAAAAGTTTGACACATTGGTGAATAACGTACAGTTAATTAAATAGGTGCACAATTTCAAACAAAATGCTGCGTGTGATTAAAATATTTAACATTTTTTGCTGCTGCTGGCATTGCGTCTTAAAAATTTAATATCGACTCGTGTTAAACATTAAATTTTTGTAGATGGGCATCTAGTTCCTTGAACTAAGAAATTTCAAACAATATTAGCATAATTTTGCGGGGCATATCCTGAATCAAGATTTTAAGTAATAAAATAATATCCAATATCTAAACACATGAAATTTGTCGTAATTATAATCTAGAACTGTTTATTTACAATTATTCTATCAGAAATAAGGTGTTCAGTGGCAAACATAACACAATACTATAAACAACACATATAAAAGTTAATTTGCAATTAAGTTTAAAAAATATTTACTAAAATATGTTTTAATTCTGTTCTTTTTTACTGTTCTAGTTCGCAATAATTTCTCGGCCAAGTCATTGCCTTGTATAGTAGGAAAAGCGTAGTCATTTCTCGGCATACCAAGTTATACTTGTTCATAAAACCAATTCTAATACCGTTTTTGTATTATTTATCATTTATTCATTATTCATATAATTTATTCCCCCCAACCCCCGTTTAAAACAGTTCTTCAGAGACGTCATCCAAACAAAACATCATTTAAAATTCTCTTAATGAATTAAAAATTTAAAAAATATTCTTTCGTTTCATAGAAACATATAATCATATATTTATATTTTCATTAAAAACAAAACATAATATTTATCATTTGTCATTCGAATATTTTAATTCAAAGAACAAAATATATTCTTCATGTACTCAAAGATTATATAAAGATAAGAAAATATTTCTAAAAAATTGTCAAATCTATTTGATACTTTTACCACACATATCAAAATACAACAATATTGTAATCATTTTCAAAATATTATACGTATTTTAAAAATCATGGGAAATTCAACTACAGTAAAATATCACACAATGTAATCACATCTTTTGTACAGAACAGTTTTAAAAACCAACCAATAATTTTTAAAACAGTATGAACACAAAATTTGAAAATAATATACAACACAACAACATACAATGAAATGTTTTTAAAAACCGTTATAACTGTTAAATTAAATTTAAAATAAACCTGTATTAATTATTTACTTTCTCAAAATTTACGTCGTACTAAAGCCAATTTTTAGAAATTTCATTGAAATATAAAGAAACTTTATCATATTAATTAGTATAGTTTATATTAGTATCACAAAATAAATTTTCAAAATAGAATTAATTTAAAATTTAGGATAAAACACAACACATTAAACAACACACAATAATGTAATCAGAATTTTCACGTTCATAAAATGAATTTTTATACTAGATATATATTTTTTTGTATTCATTTAAGTAGTTGCGATACATTATGTTTCCTTTATTATAAAATTTTATATGTTTACAACTCGTTAATAAAAATAATAAGCGAAAATATTGCATGTTAAATGTGTTGAAGCTCGAAGTCCTCATGATAGTAGGGTGTGGAAGTATGAAGGGGTGGGGCTAACTCAGATGACGTCCTCGTTACTTGACTAGGGATCAATATCACGGGTTCCATCGCCAAAAGTTCTAAGTGCGACTTCAATAAAAGCAATGAATCGCAAATAATACCAATAACCCCTCATAAAATGCAAAAGAATATTTATGTTTTTTATGTACCTTGTCTCTCAAGGAATTTCAAATAGATATAAATGCAGTAAACCTTTTTTATAAAAGTTTATTATAATTAAATTAAATAAGAAATCTGATTTTTTTTTAAAAAAAACTTATTTGATTTATTTACACACTTTATACTTCTAAATCACAAAGAATAGATGTTCCATGAAATTAATGAACGATTTACGTAAAAAATAGGCTAATTAAATTATACAATTTCTTATAAGAGTTAGTATCACGGTAATACTTTATCACACACAGAAAAAAAGGATATGGAAATTTTTATAAATGTTTCCGTCTAAATTATTTTTCTTTAAATATTAATAATCTACCAAGTAAGCCCTTTTTTTTTCAAAAGTATTAAACAGGCTCAGATATAAAATTCTCTTGTTTTTTATTTGACATATTTTATCTTATTTCATATTAAAATAATTATGAATATTCCATCTATTATTCAAGAAATATGAGATCGGCATGAATGACGGCTGAGTAGCTAATACATATTGAGATATACTCTTTATTCCTTTTTCTCTCTTTTTATATATATATTAAGCAATTTATATTTAATCTTTTTCTTCTCCTTGATTTTTTTTTTACCGATACCCTGTATTGTTTGACAAGCATTATGATAATTCATTTCTTAAATATGTAAATTAAGCAAAGTCCCATGCAAAGCAAAAATCGGATTTAAATATTGATAAGCTCTGGAAATAGATAGTTTTTAAATTTTTTCTGAACATTCTACTAGTGAAATATTTTTTTTGGGTCCATAATTCATAATGTATATATAATGCAACTACAAGAAATATCTTTTTTGTGTTTGCATAAATTAGTTTTTTATTTGTATTTTATCGCATTACTCAAGCACATAATTCAAAATGTTGATTTTACAACAGAATAGCCTTCTAATTAACACTAACATTTATTCAAGAATATGAAAGCATAAGCTATTTTTAATTAACTTTCGGCCGCAATAATTCATTTTAACGTAAATAATTTTTTTGAAATTCTACTTCTAAACACTAAGCAACTACCAGGTTTTCTCTTTGCTTATAAAACCAGCATAATGTTAAGCAATATGGCTACGAAATCACCTTGAAATAAATACGTAGTTTGGAGCTTATATTTAGAAAATGCGATCTTCTCTGATGACCATATTATAAATCTTTTTTATCCACATGCGTTAAGGCATAATTAATTCAACGCATTGCGCGTAAAATTTATGACGCACTTAAAAGCAAACTTTCATCTCCTAAATTCTGAGACTGGTAATTTCACCTTTTGGTTGAAAGATAAAAACAAGTTACTGTTTCTTAAAAGTTTGAATTTTGGGCAATGAAAGGCAGAAACGATTTTGATTTGGTGGGCAGCATGAAGATGCAATTGTTGCGTAATTTTAGACAGTAAACAAATTTCAACTGTTTTTAAAATATCTCATCAATAATTTGATTCGAAGCCTGAAATAATTATTTAAAACTTAGAAGAAACTTGCTTAAATATCCTGAAATCTAAATGTAAAATTATCGTATCTTGGCAGATTTTAAGCTTCGAAAACTTATTTAGAAATGAAACTGTCATTTCATTTGATAATATATATAGCATAAAATCTTCTATAGATAATTATGAATGTGTAGTGTCTTAATGTTAAAAAGCAACATATAGGTGATTTTGCCGACACACACACACACACACACACATATATATATATATATATATATATATATGCATATCGCTTTCCATTCTTCATTTCAAAACCATCTAAAAATTATCACTATTTTCCTTCTAAAATGTTTACTCCTTAAAAAGATTATCGGAAAATTTATCATGTTTTAAAAGCAGCAAAACACTTACGCAGTCATTATGTTAAACATATAATGCTACTTATATTTGCATGTAAAAAATAAATTTGAGAAATACCTGTAAGTTTATTTTGTATACATTATCTATGAAATATTATCTGTTATTTTTTTCGCCCAGATTTGAGCATCATCTAAAAATAAATTTTAACTTCTTCTTTTGTTTATAACAGCACAGAATATAAAAAGCTCTTAACAAAAAATATTACTCATGTTTAATCATTATATAGGAAAATATCTTAGAAAACTATACTTGTAAACCATTATTATCTAACATGTTCCTATCTCTATAACTCTAGAATACTATCCTATATATGTATGCAACATAGTTTATCCTAATTATAATATATTATCCACATCAGTACAAATAAATTATTGCTGTATAAATTTCGCCACAAATATTCATTATGGGCATTCTAAATTTTATAAGCGAAATAGTTTCATAAATCCTTATTACTTTTGTAATTCTAAGGATAATGATGCAATTTGATTTTAATACTAACTCAGATAAGATTCTTAATGATTTCTGTTATTACAAAACTCTCGTTAAATTCTAAAGTAACAATATCAATATGGTTAATATATCTTGACATTATTAACTATTGCATCAATTTTCTATGTATTATGTGGGATTATCATTATATCTTCCGCAAGATTATAAATAATGTTAGGATAATAGAAATTCTCGGATTTACATTATTAGCAAATAAATTTTTCATTTATTTTATTCTGTTCAATATAAAATGTAAATGATTTTTTTTAGTTTGAGGTAAATATCTGTAGAAAGGACAGATATTTGTTTCAACTTGTTTATATAGCCATAACTTAATTAATAATAATTGATAAGAAACGCTATTTTATAAATGAGGTACAATTACCATTTATTAAATTGCATCCAATTGTTATTAATATTATTTACTAATGTCCGTGTTTTAATATTCATCACTAATTAACTGTATTATTATTATCATAATAAAATATACGACACCTCATGTATAATATATTATAATTGCTAAGATGTACAGTTATTTTTTTACATTTTTCTATGTTTCAACATTTCATAATTGAGATGGCCGTAATATATAATAATTTTCAAATATTTATCAAATTTAAAACAAGTTTCCTAATTATGAGTATTCCTATATTATTGTATCCAAAATATTCCTAATGGAATGGGCTATATGATAAATAAATTCCATTTACAGTACAATAATGTCAGTTATTTGGTTTCCTCTATTCAACATTATGAGCTCAAGTTTCTCAAACATAATTAAACTAAATGAAAGTTGTTAGTTACTTAGCTTAAATATATATCTATATCATTTAGAAGAGGTTTTCCCCAATAGGAACACATTAGTAATAGGACTCTTCCAACTCTGACCAAGAAGTACAAGATAAATTGCGTACTTACAAGGGGAAGAACAAGACATAAGACTTTGCCTTTGCTTCCGCGTCCATATATCCTTGTACCCCAACATAAACTCTGATATGTACGAATTAGATTCAATACCTGGAGCAGCTAAATTATTTTCCCTCATCTCGTTAGTGACTAAAGGAAAGCTGAGGTGGATAATATGTGGCCAAATAAAGGAAATAAAAATAAGATAAAGTTAAAACAGAAGACGTGTTTGAGTGAGACGGTAAGTATAGATCCTTTTATTGCTTCGTGCACTTTTCTTTCTTTGTCTTTAATTGAACTTTGATTTTCTGTTACTGGTCTATCGCTCTTTCAGAAAAGAATCTTAGTTGAGTTCTTTCTTCCTTTTTTTTTTTCTCTGTTCCGTATTAAGGAAGGAGGTGTGAAAATGTCTAGTTGCTTAGGAACTCCTTTTTTCTGCCATAGTGAGTATCGGTTTGTAGTTATGGGAGTCCGGAAATTTAGCTTTGTGGGATTCCTTTTAATGGTGGGAATTGTTAAGCGTATTTTTCATGGGAGGTTTGACATTATTAGCAGTTTAAATTATTATTTATTAAGATAAGAATATTTTTATTATTAGCCTTATAATAATTTTTCGTTCAGTTATGCTTATTTCTTTATAGCTGTTGTCTTTTTTGCTTATTTTATAAATTGTTTATATATTGATTTTGAGTTGTCGTGGAGTGTTACATAACACTTTATTAGTAGTGTTGTGTACCTGAAAAAACTATTAGGTCGAGTCATAAATAACTTAAGTTTTATATCAGACATTCATTTTGATTTCAATAAATAAAAAGATTATATTATTTTATAAAATATTCACCCCTATTATGTATGACTTTCACCCATCTTTTTACAACGTTTTTATGTATTTCACTTGGTGTGTGTCTGTCTGTGTGTGTATCAGTGTGTCATCAAATATTCGATTGTTAATTTAACCAACTTCCCATCAAGCTAGAGCTCTGAAACTTTTGGAATCGTTCTTACTCGCCTAACAACGCAATATTTAGACATTTGTGACAAGTTTTAACTAATATTTCAATATTTTTTTTTTTTTTTTTTTTTTTTTTTGCTACAGCAGCATCAGGATTGATAAATCTTTTGGGATCAAGGCTGGCATGGTGAATAAATGCCGATCTTTGTTGTTGTCGTGCTCACTTCTCCCTGAAAAAAATATGAAATAAATTATAAGTAAAATAATGTTTTAATTTTCTTACCTCCTCTACAATGTTTACTTACTCTCTCCTTACTATTGCCAGCCTTCTTCTGGGCATCTTTTGGCCCATTACCAGTGATTGTCTTCTTAGTTTCACATGAAAAATAAATTTGAGGTTTAATGAAAATTCAGAATTGAAAATATCTTTAAACTTACCAAATATGGCACGGTCTACATGGCCAACTATTTTATAACAATATAGGTTGAGGATATTAACGAAAATGATAAGGAGATTTTATAATTACTTGCCGAGTACGAAAATAATATATTTTGATGCGCATTAGAGGAAATGGAGAGAATGCGCAAATATCCACCTGCACCAAGGCCTTAATTTGGATTACTAATCTTTTTCTTTTCAGGTTTTAGGTAAATTGACCTTATCTTTCTTTAGGCGTTTATATGCTTTATTTGTACTTGCTTGTGTTTTGTCTACGTTTTGGGGTCTAGAAGAGTATGACGCGTAATACATGTAGATTTATCTACACTTAGCCAATCATACTCAAATTATCCTCACCTTGTCTTCACGCAGTTAGGTCTGGTAATCCAAAAATAATTGGAAACTAAGAAGGAATGGCTTGTATGTGTTGTAAAGACTTTCAATAAAAAATATTCAATAAATGATTGACTAAATTGAAATTATAATTAAATTTTTATGTGATTATCATGTATTTGTTTTGAATTTAATGTATAAAAATTAATAAACTTTTCCACCATATAAAAACGCTGGGTTTTATATCGAATTATTTTCCTTGTAGCTTATCCATTTCTTTCTTATAAAATATGGTGGACGTGATCTGGAAAATAATTTCAACACCTTTACTGACTTGCTCTTCAGAATTAATGGTTTTCCCGTCAAAATGTTTAGTATGGAACAGAAAAGGAGGTAGTCTGTTGAGGCAAGATCCAGAAAGTAAGGCGTGTGTGGTAAAACAGACCATCTGAGCTGAAGAAATTTTTCTTAGGTCACTAAAAAAATGACATTTTTGCAATTGACGAGTGCAGGAGGCTTTTCATTTAGTTTCTTTTTAACTCTTGCCAGTTGCGGAACTGCAATAGTCGTTAAATTTCACTTCAACAACTAGTGATGAATTATTCATCTACAATCCCACCATACACAAAATGAAATCTTCTTCCCATGGATATGTGCTTTCGGATCTGTTTTGGATGATCCTTATCAGACTATTATTTTTAGTTGATAATAGAGTCAAAAGTAACCCATTTTTCATCGCTTGCTATAATCCGGTCTGAAAATGGCTCGACGTTTACTCGTAAGAGCAGACTTGTGGCAATTGATATGCCATCTTCCTTATTCCGTTTACTGAGACTGTGAGGCTTCCAAACTCCTAACTTGTTGACATTCCTTCATTCTTCCAGTTGGAGTCAAACAATTTATTGTTATGTATTCAAACTTTCTATTGTATCTCTAGTTGATTGAAAAATAATTTGCTCCAATATTGCCTTTAAAACGTTTTCGTCAAGGTCGGAAAGACATTCGGCCCTCGGTTCGTCTTTTTTAGGCCACATCTCTAGAATGAAATTTGACAAAACAATTTTAACTGCACGATCTGTTATTAGTCCTTCAACGTATACGATGCATATGTTTTCAATTGTCACCTTAGCACTATTGCTTTTTTTTTTTTAAATTTCCACATAAAGCATATGTTCTTTATAACTCTCCATTTCCTCGGTTAGGAATAATAAGACTTACATTACTCAAAACAGTTATCAGAAAACAAATCGATTCCTTATCAATTTAACAAAAGCAAAATTTCGTTCAATTCAGTAATTCATATAGAGTACTTGTAAAAAATAGATTCTACCTAGCGGCTTCGGAAGTTATTTATGACTTGAACTAAATCTTCTTGTTCTATGCAATTTATTTTACATATGTCTGTAAGTATAACTTATTTTTGACTCATTTATTTTTAAGCATATTAATTTATAAATAAGTTTCTAATTATCGTAACATTAAATTTTAAGAATGATTAGATTAAACTGAATTTTTGTGCTTGGGAAAATAAAATTCCTGTTATTATAAGTTGAAATTTTCCTTATAAGTGGCTATAATGGTTATCTCAACATACATCAAAACATTACTGTTCATGTATTACCAAGAGTATATATTACGCGGTATATTTTGCAGAGCTCTTTTTCATTCTCTGGGGAAATTAAATCTTGAAAACTAAATCTTTTTACTCGAATAGTACATATTTTATTATTTGAACTCTTGTTTCGTAGAGTGTTCTGATTTTGTTGCATAGCATGAAATAAATTTTAATTTGAAAGATTTTTTTACATAGTATGCATAATATTTCTGATTTAGATACACTAGGCTCTTAGAAGGAAACTCCAGAAATGTTTTTTTCTTTTTTAGTAGAACGTTTATGGAAATCCCTATTTAAAAAATGCTTCTTGGATATTTTGGTTTAGTAATAAAATGTTTCAACCTGTGATAAGTCCCCATTAATTTTGTAAGACATATTGCATGTTAAAAGCAGACTAATTCGTCGATATGTGTTATGATAAAGATTTTTTTATTTGTAATATTATCTAATAATTTAGCATATCTGAAACTAATAGTAATAAAACGGAAGTACTAAAAGTGTATATTTTATAGATATTTAATACATAGTTTACAAAAAGTAAGATACCATTACTAGTTTTCTTAATCATCATCTCAAATTAATAAAACTAATACGTCTCTTAAAAGCTTAAAGGGCATCCATAGGTTAATTAACTTGTTGACCCTAATTAATTTACATTTAAAATGAAATGCTCTTTATAGAGGTCGCTCATTTTTTTTATTGATCAACATAATTAAATATAAAATGATCTTAATATTCTAAGTTCCAAATTTAGTTTCAATCCTATCTTAAATTTTAGATATCCAGGAAAAACTGTTTGAGGGCATATAAATAAATCAATATATATAAGTAATTTATATGGAGAACCCTTCTCATCTTTTTTTCCTTATTATTTTTTTAAACTAAGTTGTTTACAGTTATTTCAAATTTTAATATTTTATCGTTTAATTTTTATTTCTAATACATTATATTTTTTTCATTCAGAATTAGTTGGTTCAGAAATAAAAACACTCATTTACTTAATATATTTTTTTAATTGTGATGAATGGACTGATAGCTTGTTTATGATAAATTTGTGTACGGGTCTTTTTAGATGTCGAACTTTTAGCTTTGATTATTTCTTAAGCTGTTGCGTGTAATTTCTTGGAAATTTGCTTTTAAAAGTCTTAGAATATTGAAATCTAAGTATCTTTACGAAATATGTTTTACAATCTCTTTTTTGAAATTGTACTTAATAATTCGAACTTTTAACAGTTGATTTTTTTTTTCAATTCATTTATATTTCCGAAATAAGAAACGGCTGCCATCGGAGAATTGATGCTAGAAAACCCTTTGGATCAGGATGATTTGATTGAATTTATGACAATTTATGATAATAAACAAGTTGATAATGCCTAAGCTGAAATTCAGCTATTAACAGCTTATTTCATTCGCGAGGGCTTGAAATTTGCTACAAGTATGATACAATATTTTCTTTCTCATGATCCGAAAATAGAACCTGCATTAAAATTTCGACGTAATTTTAAGCTTTGAATGGAAGGATATGAAGAATTATATAAGCAACTTAAAAAACTTAAAAAAAAAAAAAAAAAAAAAAAAGGAAAACAGCCGCTAATAACAGTCTTTGTAACAACAAAAAACACCAACAGAGGCTGTTAATAACGAACGAAATTCTTCATTTGAATCTAAACCAGCAGTTTTGCTAAACATATCTGACACATCTACTGATGATAGAATTTTTAATCCAGTACGTAATAAACGTGCACGCTTGTTATTAAGTAACGAAGAATAGTTGTTAGTTTGTAGTTTCATTCCTAATTTTAGTTTGAATTTTTATATATTGTATGTATCTATAGATTGAATTTTCACTGCACAGTAGTTTAATTTTTTTTGCAATAAAAAGGAATTGTTTTTGTATTATAAATATGTAACATGGATTTCATTATTACTTTTTTACATGTTTTTCTTTTTGTGGAAACTATTCAGAGTTTTTCCATTTTACTCGATTTTTTAGAGTTGTGGAGCATATCCCCAAATTTACCATACGTCACATGTATTTTTTTACTCAAATTTTTTTGCACGGTTTTCTGAGAAGCGTATTTACCATGTAAAAAAGAGTTGGGTGTATATGTATGTAAGTATGAGGTGTGGATATTAAATAACGAGACTGAGTCTGTAAAAAATTAATTTCGATTTCATATATATTTACTTATTATCGCCTTCAATAAACACCACTCCTCTATCCCTACAACACTCCATGCGAATCTCCCGTTGTTCTAAAAATTATTAGAAGTCTTCTTCTGTCAATTTCTTCAGGATGCGTGCTATTTTCTCTTTCACAGCTTCAATGGAGTCACATCTTGCTCCTTTTAGTGCAAATTTCACCCTAAGAAACAGATAAAAGTCACATGGCATATGATCCGGCGAATAAGGTGGATGGTCTAACATTGTGATACTGTACTTGGCTAGACGCCTCTTGACAGATAATTCAGAAAGTCTTGTTCTTGCACAATTCAAATCTTCTTTTCATTTTTCTTTCACGGAGTTCAGCAAGAAAGTGAAGGTATTAACGTTGGTTAATATTTTGACCTTCAAGTACCCAGTGAAGTTACATAATTCCATGAATATCGAAAAAAGATAAATTATAATTGCTTTGAATTTTGACTTGCTCATTCGAGCTTTTTTTGCACTAGAGGAAAGTGAACTCTTCGAATGCCAGAATGGGCGCCTCGTCTCAGGATCATAAGTGAAAAACCGTGATTCGTCACACGTTGTCATCCTTTCCTGAAATTTTTTTGTCATGACATTTGTTGTTCAAACGTGAGAATCTTAGGCATAATTTTGGCACACACTTTTTGCATTTTGAAATTGTTATGTAAAATTTTCATTCATTCATTAATGAATTCATTGTTAACTCCACAGCCTCAGTAATCACGCGGACTTTTATCGAACGCGAAAAGTCATATCGAAAAAGATGGCAGATTTTTTTTTGACGTGGAAAGAAAACCAGAGTCTTCACCAGTCTTCGGCCATCTTGAAAATGCTTAACCCTTTCGCTAACGGAAGGAGAAAAAAGAAGTGCATCTCTGGGCTCGCGGCTTTTTACCGCGGAGTGTCACGCTGTGCCCAGACGATTTTAAATATTAAGCCTAATTCGTGGAAAAAATTCCTCTAAAATAAGATATTCATTAGAATATTTTGGTTTTTACATATATTTTTTAAAATGCAATAAACTTTATATATACGAAAGAAAAAAAGATTTAATCGAAAATTGTATGTTTTATACATAAAATTACATAAAAAATCCTATCATTTAAGAAAATAAAAAATATACTTATATTTGTTACATAAATTTCATGGTGTAATGATGTACTATTATATGGAATATTAAGATATCAAAAATGAATCTTATTTTGCTGTTTGGTATTTTTATAAGAAAAAATTCTTCAACACATAGTCCAACATCACATGTCTTACATACATATTTTCTCAACTTTTGACGCTTCACTCTAGATTTTGAGCAAAGGGCACATCTTCTTCGTCCTTTTTTTATTTAATGGCTATGTGCAGATTTGGATTTTTTTCGTTAACATTACTGTCAGATTCATTCAGTATTTCGCAAATCTCAGTATCAGATATATACTTTCTTTTCGTCATGACTGTCGCTACAAAGAAAAACCGACCGAATGAAACGAACAGCTGGGAGCATCTGTTACTAAAAGCCCCAACCCCATAAACATCCATAAATTCTCATTGGAACTTCTAAGAAGAAAGCAAGAAAGAAAGGAAGCAAACTGAATAAAGTGCACCCTTTAAATCATGTCATTACATTTAAAGAGCCGCGCTGGACCACGTGCTTTTAACAATTACTCTCCCCCCTTCCTGTTATCCAGAAGTGAAATCTAACCCCATATCACCAAGGTCAACACTCCAAATTACCTATCAACATAGATTTCGCGGTATTGTAACGCCATATAGTAACATTGAAAAAATCAAATAAAACGTTCTCATCAATCGTATATGTATTGATACGTTGGGCCGTAGAAGACACCCACGGAGCGTATCTAATGTGATACGCTGTGCACAAGAGAGGAAACGCGAGCGTATCAAATATGATACGTTGGAAATGAACGGTTATACCACTCAAAAACACGTGAACCGATAAACATTCATTGCCATACACATCTTTCGATAAATTATAAGTTCCAATAGCAATATTTCCACGTTTCATATGAAATTTCATAACAAATTGTCTATAATATATTGTTACACTCAACATTTTCTCGCTTAAAAAGAACTCTGTTAACGAAGGTTACGGCTTACGAATTTGCTTACAGATGCGAGAGGTACTGCATTCGAGAGAGTCTTCCTGTTAAACAACTGTCGGTTGCTGGTATTTGACACATGCATGCTGCTTCTGTAGCAGCTTCAGTTTATCAGTTCATCGTATCTGCTTATTCGTCTACATTAACCCGCAACAGAGGTGGTGAGAAAGTTGGTTATAACACGGGACCACGCTTCATTAGATTTTCTTGAAAATCGTTCAATTAAAATATCATCATGTCAGTTATCATCCTGTCAATAAAAGTTTTTTGTACTTTGAACTTTCAGAAAAAAATATATTTTTACATTTTGTGATTTCAATTTATACAACACGATGAAAAGTATGATATGTAGAAAGGTTCAGAAAACATGTCTTTCCAAAAATATTACATTGGTTTTTTTTTTATGTTTCTAATACAGTGTGCATACACATGCGCAACTTATTGTTCATCATTTTATTGTGTGATATTTAATAAATCTTTAAAACCATACCAAGATAATTTCCTTTCATAGTTTTTCATTCTTTTACTGTAAAAAACTATTTTTAATTTAAGTTGAGAAAAGTGAACTGATGCTCAATTTTTTTATATAGAATGACAGATGTGAGACAGAGGAAATGATTCTATTCTATATATGGATGACCACCCTCTAAAACACCACGCTGAATAGAAGAAGCGATTTCTCTATACTCTGATTCGTAAAACACGAATATATATCTATTTCTGCCTCTTGTGACCATGACTCTTTGACAGGGGAACACCGTATGAGCTATTCATTGTACGTAACTCAATTGGAGGTCTTTGAAACGCCACTGGTTGTCAAGCCGTTATTTATGGTTTAGAAAGAGGAAAATCCCATTCTGAAGGATGGTAACATTGAACATAAGTTTCATACCTATGTTAGGAGTTTCTTTTCTTTTCTTCTTTTTTCTGTATCGAGTGTCAATTTCAATATGATAAAAGAAAGGAGAATTTTTCTGTTATTGAAGTGAAACATATGATTAACTCTATAAATATACTTGAATCTTTATATTTTTGCTGAATTTCTTTGTGTGTAATATCTTTTAAGTTGTCGTAGAGGAAACATATAAGCATAAAATAAAGTAGACAAGTAAAAAAAAAAAGTTGCGTTCATAGATTGTTTTATTATAGGTTAAGTATATCTTCATAACAGCATTTTCGGTCATTACACCTGTTTCGGTCAATCAGAATTTGAGCACTATCTTTAAAAATCTGTTTAAATTTTGTCTTATTTAGAAGTCGAGTGGCAACTATTGAAATCACTTGATTACTAAATTTTGCTACTTGAAGTGCTCTTCTGCAAACCGGAAATGAGCTGAAATGCTTATTTTTTTTTTGTTTTATACTCCCCCCCCCCTAATATTTAATTTAAAGTCTATATTATATACACGAATAAGCACCCATAAATTAAAACAAAATCTTTAAAAATAAGGATAACAGTTCCTGACATTATATTTTCGTTACATATTTTTCTTTTGGCCTAGTTTTGACAAAGAATGCTAAAATGTGTTTTAGTTTGCTCCAAAATTATAAAATCTGGAGCCTATAATGCCGTTATTCAGTTTAATGAGGAATAATGGTAATCTTGGTTTCTTTTTAAAATTTTTATTCATTTATTTTACTTTGTGAGGGTATAACTACCGAATTAATGAATCAATACAGCATTTAAACGCAAAGAGGAGTAAAAAAAACAATGCGATCTCTGAAAGGAACAAAAATAGTGTTATAGAAGTTAAAGAAGGTGAACTACGTAAATCTGTAATGTAACATCAAAAATGTATTTTTCATGTAAAGTTTCATTACATGTTATTTCTAACATTTTCTTAAAAATAATCTTCTTTAAAAATTTTCTTTGACACAAAACACAATAGCTCAAAATATTACATATCAATTACTCTAAAAATATGCATTTCCATTTCTCAAATAATTTTACGTACTGTGATTAAGATTTTAGAACAATTGGAACTCATATATTGCGCGATAAATTAGAAAATACAATTACATCTAATGAAAATTAAGTTTTTCAGCATTCAAAGTACCTTACTATCCCTGAGACCAGGGTAATATCTTCAAAATAATAATCTATTATCTAAGGAAATTAACTATCTACGTTATCCTACTTAAAAAAAGTCAATAACAAATATTTTATTTTTGGTTACCATGTTTTGGTCAAATGCTTCCATATTTTTAATATAAACTGCGAACATGACAGGAATGATGTAAACAACTAAGTTTAGAGGAGTATTTTTCAATTTTAAGACCTCGTAATAACATCCAATAGGCATTTCATAGCCAAATTTAAATAATTTCATTGACTCGATTCCAAAGATATACTGCCACTTTAAAGAAATATAAAAAAAGGATTTTATTTTTTCTCCAAGACTTGAATTTTTTGAATTTTCCTCAATAATGACAACTTATACTAGAATTCAATTTGTAGATTATATAATTAGACCCCTTCTAATTCCATTTAAATGCATTAATATTAGCAGTGATTCTAATTTTTTTCAATAATTATTATTTCTCCTAAGCCAAGCAATTTTGCAGCATAAAATGCTAAATATTTTCTGTAATTTTGAATGTCTACATTTAAAAATAAAATTTCTTAAGACATACAAGTATTTCCACAGCAATTAATTTAGAATAGTTAATTCCAGTTAATTTTATTTAAAAGGCTGCAACTGAAAAAAATATTCATCACGCTCTTTTTTCGCATTCTTAAAATTTATTATACAAATGCTCTTTCTGAGCATAAAGTGACCACGGCAGTGTAATAGTCATGGTCATGAACTCGCGGTCAACGTTGTTTCTATCGAATCCTGATAGCAATAAGGACTCGCTGTGTAACAGGGCTGAGGAACTTTAAATCTTTTAAAAATCTAAGCCCTCTGCTGTGAAAAATTATAATCAATCTAGATACTCAGTTTAATCTCTCAAAGATAACTATCAAAGAATGGAGAGACGGATGATTGCTCTTATCAATTTATTGATATTTCTTAAGTTCTGAATATGCTCTCTTCTTCTCTACCATCCCTCACCGCGTTTGTAATATAGTCTAACGTTAATATCACAGATCACTCTTACCAGCGTATTTTGGTCAGAGGAATTCAACTTGTGTTGATGAGGAATTCAAGATGTTCCTTTAGCATTTTCTCAATTCGAGAGATCCTGGATTTTAGTTCGACTGTAATTAACCGCTATTAATCATAGTCCTCTAACCACTTCTTTCATCTTCTCACTCCTAACTATTATAATATATATATACTGAAAATTTATGAAAGAATAATTTAAAATATTTAAAAAGACAAAATTCCAGAAAAAAATGTAAAAATGAAAGAATAAAAAGGAAATGAAAATATGGAACCCAGCAAGTCAAAAAGCAATTTCGGGCTGAGGACCGAATAAGCGAGGTTAAACTAGTTTAATGGTACCAACCTCCCCCTTTGTGACTTGTTAGGCTGAATTGGGAAATTCAAAGTACAAAAGAGTTCAATGATTAAAAGATGCAAAAATGTTCAGCGATAAAATCTACAAAAATAAAATCTATAATTCTAAAAATTATCAACAAATCAAAATATAAAAATTACTTACAAAAATTCAAAGAAATGAAGATTCAAATATGTGAGTAGTAAGACGGAATATTCTTTAAGCTTCAAGATGGATATCAGATACTCA